>CM064518.1:50133496-50278496 GCA_032716605.1 Paralithodes platypus
CCAGACAGAGATGGCTACAACTTCCATTGTTAAGTTGACAGGCGGTGTTGACCGGGGACTAAAATGGCTAAACATGAGGGAGAAGGGGGAACCATACAACAACTTACCGTCGGCACAATTGTAGTTATCGACCAGTTTGACTCCAGTGGGACAGGCACAAGTGAAGTTTGTGGGGTAAGGTGCGGCCAGACAGAGATGGCTACAACCTCCATTGTTACGTTGACAGGCTGTGTCAGCCGGGGGTTGGCAGGCCGGGTCATATACATGGATGTACATCGGGGTCAGGTTGGTGCCCACTTCATGTTGTTTCTCACACTGTCTCTGGGGAATATATACATGGTCATTAATACACACATTACATACATACTGTACATACAAGTTTAAAAATAAAGACCGTTTTGTCCAAAGATAATGTGGTTACAGTCTCACATCCTAAATGACCGCTTTCCAAGCGGCCCTATCAAGGGCTGACTCTGTTGTCAAGTTCTTTATTTTGAGATCGGGCCGGAGTGGTATGCCTTCCCCTCAGTAGTGCATTAGTAATGCATCTCACTGCAATATTTTCTGCCTTAGTCCTAATCTCTCTCATTCTTCGGCCTTGATAACTTCTTGGTTGGTGGTGCAGTGTAGCAGTTTTTGCTTCATCCTTCGGTTCTGACCTAAAAGAGTTCTGTTGTGGAGCTCATGTGGTTTGGCTCAACTGATAACATGGTCACAAATGACTGTGTGTCTTCACCTTCCTAGAATAGTTCCCCTCCTGCCCTTCCCTATCTCATCTTGTTCTAATCATTCGGGCCACCCCTATGAGAGTTTTTTAGGGGAACTCAGTGGTCTGATTAAACTAATTTCTTTGAAAATATAAATTAATGGTGTTTTGGCAAATTTATCACTTCCATAATAAGAATAGTTGCCCATATTTTTAACTTTGCCTATACCATAATAAAGACTAAACAGAAGGGACGTGGGTTTCTGTTTGATCCCCTGTGTAGTGAGGGGGTTATGTGAGAAATTACCAGTACCTCAATGTCTGCATAAAATCGTCTACTGTCAGCCACATTTAAAGGTAAACAAGGCCACCTCATACTGAAGGGGACTCGGTGTTGGTTAGACACCTTTGGGGTACACAAGAAATGGGGCTAAACATGAGGAAGAAGGGGGTACAGAAAAAATAATACCTCGCCTTAAAAATAATAAAAGGAGAGTGAGAGTAAGAGTGGCTGATGTAGAACTAACTGTACCTGATTATCAATGTTACAGTAATGTATGGTTGGACCCCCTTTTCCCTCATGTTTAGCACCATTACTTTTGAGATTTTACGACGTTCGCTCCATTAGTTTGACGATTTTAGACCTTTTCACCCCATTTCTTTGTCACTAATAAGCCCTTTTGTGCCATTTAGGTGTCAATTTATTCCTGGCGAGCAATAGCGAGCCTGTAAGTTAGGAGGAACCAGCCTTCGGCTGTGACATCTACCGAAAAATGTACGAATTCATCTTGAAGGGGGCTCTTGGTGTAGGTCTAGGGAGGAAATAAAAACCCTCTCCTTAATGTAGTGAAGGGATCATGTGAGAAATTAGCGTTTTTAGCACTTTAAGTCACAAGATGAGGGAAAGATAGATTGGGGAAGAGAGTTCCAGAGTATAGCATACCTGGTTATCAATATTACAGTAGTGTATGGCTCGGGTCTCCCAGTCCGTCCAGTACAAGGTATGGTTGAAGTACGTCAAGGCAAATGGATGAGGTAATTTGCCGGCCACAACCTGGAATTATTATAAACAACAATTAAAACAAGGAATAAAACCAATAACAAACAGATGAGGTAATTTGCCGGCCACAACCTGGAATTATTAAAAACAACAAATTACAACAAGGAATAAAACCAATGACAAACGGATGAGGTAACTTGATGCTTATTTTTTGTTGATGTGTATGAAGGAGACAAAAGGCAGGTTGGCTGTAACGAGTGTCTCCCCCAAAGCCGAAAGAGTGACTGGGCCACATTCAAGGGACGTTGGGGTCAAAATGCCTGGACACACAAAGTTTAAAGTAGTTTAAGTCATAGGATGAAGGAAAGATTGATTGAGGGAGAGAGTTGAGCTCTCTCGACCTAGTGGTAAGGTGGAGGTTAACCCTCCGGATCCGGGGGCCCTCATATGAGGCGGTTCGCTGTGTCCGGGGCCATTTTCGTACAGTCAAGCTTCATAATTCAGTAGCTACTGATTGAGACCACCTAGAGCAGTCAGGTGTTTTGTAAATTGTAGAACATCTTGTTGTCTGTAGACTGCCGTTGAGATGACATCGCTACGACATGTGGTTGCCGAGTTATGATGATTTTAGCGGCGATTTTTAGCCACGCTTTTTACCTCATATGAGGCCTCCCGGACTCCTAACCAAAATACGTTTTGCCTCATATGAGGCCTCCCGGATCCCAAGGGTTAAGTGAGAGCAGTGTTGTCAAGGGTTTTATTCAGCATACCAATAACAAAACTTATCGCAGCCAAATTTATACGCAATTCAAGCACAGTACAGCCCAATATATGACTCTCTGGTTACTACTACTATTATAATTATTATTATTAAGGGGGGATTACTTTATTTCTTATTTGTAGTATATGTAGTATATATATATATATATATATATATATATATATATATATATATATATATATATATACTGTATAGGATAAGACGGGGTAATTTCGCCGCGACGCTAATAATTTGCATTCAAACGCCGATATCTCCGAAACTATTGCATGGATTCGGCTGCAGTTTGGCTTAAGTTGTAGAGCAGTTTTGGCTTAGGTTGTAGACCCAATTTGGCTTAGGTTGTATAGCTAGTTTGGCTTAGGTTGTAGAGCTAGTTTGGCTTAGGTTGTGTTGCAGTTTCGCGGGGCCTGGCGCCGGGGCTAGCGGCGCGTCTGACAGTATGGTCGGGTATGTGTGGGTGTGTTTGTATGTACTCACCTAATTGTACTCACCTAATTGTAGTATACAGGATTTGAGCCTAAGCTCGTGTTGTCCTGTCTCTCTCTCTCTACATTTATCCAATTTTGCTTTAAAAGTTTGGATATTTCTTGCTCCCACCACCTCCTCATCCAACTTATTCCAACACTCAATGCTTCTATACGGGAAGCTGAACTTTCTTACATCAGACTTACATATAACTTTCCTCAACTTACAATCATGACCCCTGGTTCTTCCCTCGTCCCTCACCACAAAATCTCCCTTGTCGATCTTCTCAAAACCTTTCACACACTTAAACATCATGATCATGTCACCTCTCTCTCTCCTCTCCCTCAGCGTTGGCAGCTTTAGCCTCTCCAATCTCTCCTCATAAGGCAGGTCTCTAAGGCTAGCTATCATCTTAGTGGCAACTCTCTGAACTCTTTCCAGTTTTGTATTATG
The DNA here is from genome assembly GCA_032716605.1 of Paralithodes platypus. Lineage (NCBI taxonomy): Eukaryota > Metazoa > Arthropoda > Malacostraca > Decapoda > Lithodidae > Paralithodes > Paralithodes platypus. The sequence goes on from CM064518.1 coordinate 50,136,902, forward strand.
TTTTATAAGGTGTGGAAACCACACCTTTTGTTTGTTTGTATGTTTGCGTGTGACAGTGTTGGCAGTAGCCGTCAGCTGCTGCCTGGTACTTTGCAATAGTGCCCTACACGCCGCACCCACACAAGACACGTCCACACACGCACTAAATACTTCCACACACGTAGGCCTAATAAATACGTCCACAACCACACTAGACACGTCCACACCCGCACTACATGTCCACAACTCCACACCCACACTTGACACAGTGGCGCCTAGGCCTACACGTGTGACACACCTGCATCTGTGCCCGCCCTGTTCAGTTGTGTGTGTGTGTGTGTGTGCGACGTTTTTCTATTGGCATGTTTAGTGGCAGTTAAGGGTTTGTGAATGTTTTCATTGGTTTTACCTGTGAGCTAGTGTTTTCTCTGGCCATTAATCATATAATGTTTATCTAGTTTACTAGTTAGATGATGCGTAAAATTACCCCGCCCGGCGGGGTAATTTCGCCGCGAGAGTAACTTTTTTCAAAAAATCGGCAGCATGACCAAAACATTATATATTTTTTTGTTTTTTGGGCATCTATAGCAGAAAGGCTGAATGTATAGATAACAAATTTAAAAATTATAAAAATTCCATTTGTGGCAGTTTCTATTCGTCAAAAAAACGTGATTTTTGGCAAAATTACCCCGTCTTACCCTATATATAGTATACTGTACTGTATATATATATATACTGTATATATATAAAACTGTATATATATTACTTTAGTTTGCTACCTAGACTTAACCCCTTCAAACTCATATGACGCAGAGGTTGCCAGATTAGCAATAAGAAATAAGAGTTCTCTCATTCTTATAATTACCTCTCCAAAATTAGTTTTCTGCCCACAACTAACTCAGACAACTGCAGAGGTTGAAGTAACTAAACTAAAGGTTTCTAAATACTGTACACCTGATGGTAACAAAGAGGTTTTAAAGTATCCCTAATAGGCTCAAAATCGCGTCATATGTCGGAGAGGGTTAAGATCACATAAACTACTGGGGCTAAACATTAGGGAGAAGGACTTCACTCACCTCAATCCTCCTGTTACCATCAAAGTCGACCGAAGCAATGTACGACAACTTTGCGTCCGCCCAATATATGACTCTCTGGTTACTATCCACAGTCAATCCGTTGGGCCAGGAGATGTCGTTGCTGACGATGACCTGACGAGTGGAAGGGTCACCGTTCATGCCCGCCCGTTCTATCTTTGGGTTCTCCCCCCAGTCCGTCCAAAACATCAACCTGTACGATGCATGATAACAATAATAATGTTCTAAGGGGAATAATGGAATATACACAGTAATATACACAGTAATATACACAGATAAGCTTTTTCAGAATGGCAGCTGGTGTGGATAGGCTAGATGTGCCAAGTAATTGGGAAGTGTAGAGTCCTTTGGAATGGAAGAGCAAGCTTTGGGCATCGATTGTGGAGTGGTTAAGTGGATAAAGAGAAGTACTGTGAGGTGGTATGGTCATGTTCAGAGAATGGATAAAGACAGAATGTCAAGAAAGATATATGGGAGTCAGGTGAGTGGAACAGCTAGTAGTGGAAGACCACCTATGGTATGGGAAAAGAAAGTGAACAAATATATTGAAGAAAAGCTTCCACATAGTGGAAGTGGCATTGTGGCACGGGCAAAGGAGGTAAGTCTTGACAAAGTAGCCTAGAAACGGCGTCGGATATGATGAAGATGATGACACAGTAATCTACTTAAAGATAGGGATCTGTATCTTGTGTTTGTAGACCTGGAGAAAGCCTTTGATAGGGTAGCCAGAGAAGTTGTACAGTGGGCTATGAGAAAACTTGGCATAGAGGAGTGGCAGGTGTGTGTGATAATGAAGATGTACTAGGACTCACGAATGGCAGTGAGGATGAAAGGTGTACCGAGTGAGTAGTTCACAGATTGTGTCAGAGTCCACCAGGGCTCTGTGTTAAGCCCTCTCCTCTTTGTTATGGTTCTGGAGGCCCTATCTGGAGATTTCAGAGCTAGCACTAAAAAAAAAAAAAAATATGGTATAGAAAACAAAAAAAAATTTATCAACCCTATATGTATATACCGGTGTATATATATATATATATATATATATATATATATATATATATATATATATACCGGTATATATATATATACAGTATATATATATATAATTATATATATACAGTATAGTATTTATAACTGTCACACTAAACTAAAGAAGATATGTTAGACTCAATACAAACAACTTACCCTTCCAGAGGCACTAAAGCGATGGCTCTGGGTTGGTCCAAGTTATGCCAGAACAGAACCCGTCTGTGTTGTGGTTTGTAGAGTCCAGCCACTTCCACTCTGTTGGTATCACTGTCTGTCCAATACACCTTCTGTCCCAACCAGTCCACAGCCAGCCCGTCCGGGGATACTATGCCACGGGAGATTACTGTCACCTGGAAAAAAAAAAAAAAAAAATTGAAACAGGCGACTTTAACCCTCTCACCACGGAAGGGCTCTTGAACGCCCATAAAAAAAGCATATAACAGGTACCCGGAAGGGCTCTTGAACGCCCAGTGGTTGAAAGCCTGTGAGCTTCGTGTGCGAGGCGTCGGTCCGACGCATGTAAACAACAGCCGGCTGGACCGACGCCCCGCATCTCCGGCCACAAGAAGGAGAGCGTCGCTTGTTCGTGTGTGCCTGTATGTTGTTGTTAAGTATCGAAAAGTAGTGTAAAGTGGCTGTTTTGGCCATAAGTTATCTCCAATGAAATCATCATCACAACTCAACCAGTTGACTTAGAGAGCTCTACTTAATGCCATTCTACAGGTAAATAACACAGCTATGCTTGGGGATGCGCGGGAATGCGGGAAGCAGTCAGATTAACAAATATACGGTAGCCTAGCCTAGACGTTTTTCGGCCAAAACACCCGGGTTTCGAGGAATATATATATAATACATAGCCGGGGCTGGAGGGTTAAGGGGAGGTTTTTAGTTTGATCCCTAGATTTAATGGCACGAAAGGTCTTAAAATAGCCAAGCTAATGGGGTGAATGTCTTTAAATCTCCAAACTAATAGGGTAAACATCTTTAAATCTCAAAATGGGGTGAACGTCTTAAAATCGACAGCTAAATGGCATGAAAGATCTTAAAATAGCCAAAGTAATGAGGCGAACGCCTTAAAATCGAAACCTATGGTAAATGCCACAAAAGATTTTATAATCTGGACAATAATGGGACAGCCACTTCCACTCTGTTGGCATCACTGTCTGTCCAATATACCTTCTGTCCCAACCAGTCCACAGCCAGCCTGTCTGCTGATACTATGCCACGGGAGATTACTGTCACCTGCATCAGAATACATATACAGTACTGTACGGTATATACAATTATACATACTGTACATACATATAAGTTTAAAGACCGTTTTGTCCACAGAGTGTGGTTACAGTCTTACGTCCTAAATGGCGGTTTTCCAGGCGACCCTGTGATGGGCTGCCTCTGTTGTCAAGTTCTTTATTTTGAGATCGGACTGAAGTACCTGATCCCACATCTTTCTAGGTCTACTTCTACACACAGCTCCCCCCACGTTCACAGTCCGGCCTTTCTTCACCCAGTTCTGATCATCCATTCTCTCCATGTGTCCAAACCAACCAAGTCAGCTCTCGCACATTCAATGGTTGGTGATACTCTGATGACGTTAAATATCTTAAGAGTTGTTAGTTAGTATCAGGTCCAATATATTATTCTGTCTTGTTGGGGCGCGTACTTCTTGTGTCAGGAGAAGTGTTCCCATCATTTTGTTAAGAAGCTTTCCTTTTGATTTATTTGTTCCTGCCTCCATAGTATCATGCTTATATCAAGTACAGTATGGGAGGTTGAAGTCTCATGTAATTATTCATTCTTTAGAGCAGTCTGTTATTTGGGGGCAGCTGGTAATCTTGTCTAGGATGTCATTAATTTCTTCTGGGGAGCTATCGGGTGGAATGTAAAGGCTTGGTATTACAATGTTTCTATTTTTTATTTTAGTCAAGATTATAATAAGTTCACAGACATCATTTGAATGTGTCAGTAGGAGTTCACATAGGATAAATTCTGGGATATATATTATGATTCCTCAGTGTGATCAGCCTACCCTATCTATTCTGTAGCTTGTGTATCCCTGTATCTTAATTTCAGAGTCCATAATCATTAGGAATTAGGTGGGTTTCTGTTAATAGTACTATTGATGGGTTTCCCATTGTTAGCGTTTCTATATAAGGTATTTTACATTGGTTTGAATTAGGGTACAGGCCTTTAATGTTGTTGTTGTTGCTGTTCCCCAGGCTGCCTGGCCGAACAACCCAAAGGCCCCAAGCAAGGCCAAGGCCATAACTGAGCACAGAACCCTCCCTGTCTACCACAATAAAGCCTGAGTGACCGAAGCCGCTCACAAGCGAGGAGCCGAGGAGGGCGCGGAAACGCCCGGGATACCGAAGCCCCACCCAAGGCCCTGTGCTCCTCAGCAATTATGAAGGGAAAGCTGAGGGGAAAAGGAAAAATGTGACGCTTTGGCTCCCAGCCTGCCAACCTCGAGAGTTGGCAGTAGGGAGGTTAATCCACGGAAGAGACGCCGCCACTTGAGATCTAGGAAATATATGTTGGATGTTAGCATAGATTATTGAAAGGTTGGGTATGGTGTCGTGGGTCTCTCCCATGGGGTCATTTGTTTCTGGGCTTCCAACCGAGGTTTCACTATTCCCATGAGGTACATGATGGAGTTTTGAAGGTTTCTCTTCTGTACCTTCATTTCTTGAAACCCCAGTAGATTTTCTTGGGGGAAGAAGTATGGCTGAATTTCTTGTGAGGTTACGTTTCCTTTCCCGGCCGTAGAGTATGAAGGTCTTCCTGATTCTGCTTGTTGGTTTGGCTGGGTTGGGGGAGGCATAGGGGCCATCTTTTATAGGGACACTACTTTGGGACCCAAATTACCAAACCACAGGGTGATACAGAATATAGCTGTGGGCTTGCTGGGTGATGTGTGGTTCTGGGGTTGGGGTTGATTGTTTCCTCTTGTTGTTATATGAGGATAGCTACAGCTGGTATTGTAGCATTCCCTGTTACGCCATGACCCACTGCATATTGATGGATGGAAATATTTGCAGTTGCTACCCTTTCTACATCCCTGCTCCCCATTTCCATCCTTCACCTCAATGTTCTACTGTAGATGTTATACTGATGTTACTGTAGTATCTCAATTATTAGTAGTATTATAAATAAAATAATTACTATTATTATTACCTCTTTAAGTTTGTTGACAGCCCCCGTGGTTGTATTGACTTGGACACATTTAATAAGTTCATTATCAATATCTGTCCAACACACCAACTGTCCTGCATAGTAATAGTCCACACACGCTGCATCCACAACATCCTGCAAATAATACAAATATAACAAAGGCTGGTATAATGCTGCATCTTCTACATCCTGCATAAAAAACATAATACCGTAATAAAAGTAAATATAATACTGCATCTTTATCCTGCATATAAAAAACTCAATAATAGAGGTTATTATAATGCTGCATCTTCAATATCCTACATATACAAATATTAATACAAATAAATATACTGCAGTATCTTCAAAATCCTGCATATAATTTATGGCAAACCAAGATAACTGTGCAGTATCAATTATGCTTTAGACAGTGGTAAAATGGAAAGGGATATTTCATGAGCTATGCCCTTTAAAATCTCGAAACTAATGGGGCTAATAATGAGGGAGAAAGGGGTCCAGAAAAAGCAACAACTACCTCCTCCTTAACCCCTTCTATATCGGAGACGTATTTTGTATTTCCTTTCAGCTGCATTTTTATAATTTATGAAGCTTAGGAAGGATATGTGGTAGCTAAAAGGATTAATTGAGATTGTTTCTAGCCTATTAATTTGGTAGACGTCCTTCCTAAGCTGAATAACATTGTCTAAATGTAGTTGAAAAAAAAAAAAAAATACTGTACGTCGCCGGTATACAGTAGGAAGGGTTAATGCTGTCGTCCTATCAAACTGGCTGATCATTTGTGAACCAGCGAGAGACGGTTCCTATGAATGGCTCGATAGGAAACCAATGGGCGCCAAATGTGAATATTACCAGTACTGTACGAAGCCGCTATCGAATATTAGGTTTTCATACTTTGAGAGAGAGAGAGAGAGAGAGAGAGAGAGAGAGAGAGAGAGAGAGAGAGAGAGAGAGAGAGAGAGAGAGAGAGAGAGAGAGAGAGAGAGAGAGAGAGAGAGAGAGAGAGAGAGAGAGAGAGAGAGAGAGAGAGCGAGAGAGAGAGAGAGAGAGAGAGAGAGAGAGAGAGAGAGAGAGAGAGAGAGAGAGAGAGAGAGAGAGAGAGAGAGAGAGAGAGAGAGAGAGAGAGAGAGAGAGAGAGAGAGAGAGAGAGATTGTATTTTCTCGCTTTCTCTCTAGGTTAGAGTCGCAAAGGTAAGTATGAATACCTAATATACTGTATAATAGCGGCTCCGGAATCAATGACGTACTGAAAATATTCACATTTGGCACCCATCGGTAACCTAACAAGCCCTTCAAAGGGAACGTCTCGCTGATAAAGAGGAATAATAGGTTGAAAGAGAATGATAGAACACAAAGAAAGAAAGAGAGAGAGAGAGAGTGTGTGAGAATGATGATGATGCAGTTTTTAACACCGTACACTCTCTTGATAGACAGGGCTAGGTCGTGCCATTGGTACAGAGAGAGAGATTTACATAATTTACAGCAATAATGATATTAACCCTTGTCTAGTGGGGTGTTTTGGGCTCATTTGGGCATATTCAGGCCCTCCTGCATGATAAATCAAGCATCTGCATGAAAACAAAATTATTTAGCAAAACAAATTTTTTTTTTTCCTATGTGATTGAGGGAGGCAAAAGGCATAACTGCCTATAGCGAGTGCCTCCCCCATAGTTGAAAGAGTGACAGGGCCAAAATCAAGGGACGTTCGAGCCAAAATGCCTGGACACACAGAGTTTGAAGCAATTTAAGTCATAGGAAGAGGGAAAGACTGATTCTGGGAGAGAGTTCCAGAGCTCAGCTGTTGAGTAGAAGAAAGTTTGAGAGTAACGTTTCACTCTTGGGTTGGAGAGTTGCACAGAGTAGGGGTGGGATTGAGTTGCAAGACGGGTACCACGTGCCCTACGTAAAGGAGGTGGTATGCACTGGGATAGCTCTGAGGAACACTGATTATTATAGTAGCGATAGAATAGCGAGAGAGATGCAACATTGCGGCGGAGAGAGAGAGATTGCAGAGAGTTGGTGAGTGGACGGGAGTTAATGATACGAAAGGCCTTCCTTTCAACTTTGTCTAGGAGAGCGGTGTGAGAGGAACCTCCCCACACATGTGAACAATACTCAATACAAGGGCGCACTATGCCCCTGTACAGAGCAAGAAGCTGTGCAGGGGAAAAGAACCGCCTAAGGTGGTTGAGCACACCCAGCTTCTGGGAGGCTGCCTTAGCAAGACTGGTAATATGGTCCTTCCAAATGAGAGCAGAAGAAAAAGAGACACCAAGAATATTGAGAGAAGATGAAGGGTTGATTTTTGTATTGTTGAAGAATAAGGGATAGTCCGCTGGGAGATCCTGACGGGTAGATAGATGGAGAAATTGGGTTTTGGAAGCATTAAAGTTAACAAGGTTTTCTCTGCCCCAATTGGAAATAGTATTTAGATCAGAATTTAAGAGTTCTATGGCTTCATTACGTTTGTCATTGAGGGATTGCTGGCTGGGGCGTTCTGAAAAACTAATGGAGTAGTGTAAGGTTGAGTCGTCTGCGTATGAATGGATGGGAATTAAGGTACAGTTAAGGAGATCATTTATAAAAATTAGAAAGAGAATAGGAGATAGGACAGAGCCCTGAGGAACACCGGAGTTTATAGGGTGAGGAAGTGAACAATTGCCGTCCACAACCGCGGCTATGGAACGGCCGGAAAGGAAATTAGAGACAAAGGCACAGATGGAGGGATAGAAACCGAAGGAGGGTAGTTTAGAAATTAAAGATTTATGCCAGACTCTATCGAAGGCTTTCGATATGTCTAGTGCAATAGAAAAAGTCTCACCGAAGTCCCGAAAGGAGGATGACCAAGAGTTAGTAAGATATGAAAGAAGATCACCAGTAGAGCGACCCTTAAGGAAGCCATACTGGCGATCTGAGAGCAGATTATGAGAAGAGAAATGCTTAAGAAATTTGGAAGCAAGAATAGTTTCAAAAACTTTAGAAAGACAAGAGATAAGAGCAATTGGACAATAGTTGGAGGGTTGAGAGCGGTCACCCTTCTTTGGGACAGGTTGAATGTGAGCAAACTTCCAGCATGAAGGGAAGGCGTTAGAGGATAGACAGAGACGAAAGAGTTTGCCTAGGCAGGGAGTCAGCACGGAAGCACAGTTTTTGAGAACAACAGGAGGAACACCGTCCGGACCGTACGCCTTATTAGTGTTAAGCCCAGAGAGGGTAGAAAGTACATCTTTAGAAGAGATTAGGATATTAGGCATAAGTAAGAGAGAGGAGGGCGGAGAGGGAGGAATAGCACCGGAATCATCCAAGGTGGAGTTTCTAGCAAAAGTTTGAGCGAAGAGTTTAGCTTTGTCAGAGGAAGAAGTGATGGTTGTGCCATCAGAGTGGGAAAGGGGAGGGAAAGACGAGGAAGAGAAATTGTTGGAGAGGTTTTTGGCTAGATGCCAGAAAGCTTGGGAAGAGCTAGAGTTGGATAGTTCAGTGCATTTATTATTGATGAAAGAGTGTTTGGCAAGTCGAAGAACAGATTTGGCTTGATTCCGGGCAGAAACATATGAAGAATGAGAGTCTTGAGTTTTAAGGCGTCGGTACTGTTTGAATGCTTCCTCCTTATTGCGGACAACAGTAGAACAGGCGTGAGTAAACCAAGATTTTTTAGCATTAGTCTGAGAGAAAGAGAATGGAATGTATGCTTCCATGCCCGATAGGATTACCTCGGTAATGCGTTCAGCACTCTCCGAGGGTCCTCGGCCATGGAAGCAGAAATCATTCCATGGGAAATCAAAGAAGTACTGCCGAAGAGCCTCCCAGTCGGCAGCGCCAAAGTGCCACAAGCGCCGCCGGCTAGGAGGATCGGGTGGCTGTACTGGAGAGATAGGACAGGTGACAAAGATAAGTTTATGGTCGGAGGAGCCCAAAGGAGAGAAAAGATCGACAGTATAAGAAGAAGGGTTAGAAGTTAGAAACAGGTCAAGAATGTTGGGCCGATCTCCGATGCGATCCGGGATACGGGTGGGTTGCTGAACTAACTGCTCTAGGTCATTTAGGATAGAAAAGACGTAGGCTTGTTCACCAGGTGGATCAGTAGTGTGAGAGGAGAGCCAATGGCGGTGGTGAACGTTGAAATCTCCTAAGATGGAGATTTCTGAGAAAGGAGAAATGGATAGAATGTGTTCCACTGTAGAGTTTAGATAGTCAAAGAATTTGGGAAAGTTGGTAGAGGTAGGGGAAAGATAGACAGCACAGAAATATTTAGTAAGAGAATGACAGGAAAGTTTGAGCCATAAAGTTGAGAATTCAGAGGAGTCGAAATCGGGAACACGAGAGCAAGTGAGTTTGTTGTGCACATATGCACAACATCCGCCTTTGGCTTTGAAACTAGGATAGAGAAAGTAGGAGGATACAGAGAAGGGGTTGCTGGATGTTGCTACAGACACCTGAGTTTCGGTGAGGAAGAGAAGATCAGGTTTGTAGGAGGAGAGATGGTGCTCAACAGAGTGAAAGTTAGAGGAAAGTCCGCGAATGTTGCAGAAATTAATAGAAAGAGTAACAGGCCGAGGTCCAGGTAATTGTGTGGGGTCGTCAGGGGATGGTCGGTCGGGTGAGGGGGCATTTATGGTCCCCCCCCCTGGGGACTCCGAGGCTGGGCTACAATTCATAATTTTTTTTTTTAAATTTTGGTGTGGAGGAATGAAGTGTGGTGTGCATGTTTAGTGTAGTGAAGTGGATAGGAGGAGGAGGTGTTTGTGAGAGCTAGCTGGATTGCTCTCAGTGTAAATGAGGCACAAAGAAAATCAGTAAGAGAGGCCAAGCAAATGAAACAGGAGTTCCAGCGACTCTTTATCACATGCCTATAACCTCACCTGGGTCTAGCCCTGATCGATTGGTGCCTACAATCTCCCCACAAAGCACTAAAAGCTTCAAAATGAGACCAGAACGAGCTACGTAGCACTCGTGGTTCTCTTGCAGTGATGCCACGAACATGGGAGTTTAGCATATATCGGTATATTTTTCCCAGCTATGCTCACTACTGGCTACACTGCCGGCCTCTCGAGAACACAGGGAACATGAGTTAATGGGCGGCGGTAAGCCCTGGGAGTCGGCTGTCTGGCCCGCTGTGCTCCCGGCCATTTGCACTCGATTTTAACCCTTTAAAAGCCTTAATAATGCTCCTAACTTGCTGCAAATTAGTGCACGACTTAAGTCGAGCGCCGCCAATAAGGGGTTAATAATAAAGTAGAAGTGCTGTTTTGCCCAAAATCAAAACGGCATACCCAACTCTGCGATGATGTCTTACCATCATGTAAGTATGAAATAAATTGGTAAAGAAAGCAATGTGACTAGGCCTATATACTGTATATCATATACAACACTATTACTACCATCATCACTATTTTACTATCACTCTCATCATTATTATCATCACTAGAGCTGTCACCACCATCACTATTATTATTGCCATCTTACAATCATCTTTACTGCTATCTCCATCATCACTACTACTAGTACTGTCAACAACGTTACTAGCATCACCATCACTACAACTATCACCATCATCACTACTATTATCACCATCATGCCCCCCCCACCCACCCAGAGGCAGCCCTTAACACTTACACTGCGGGCATATTTCTGCTATACTAGGGCTCATTCAGGCACTCCTGATTGATTAAGCAAGTGTCTGAATAAAATGAAATATATTTAGCCAAAAACTAGAAGAAAATAGCTTCAAAATTATGACAGAACGAGCTTTGTAGCGCGCGGGGTTCATCTGCAGCGCTACCATAGACATCGGCAAATATTCGCTGATAATGAGCAATGTCACGCTACATTTGCCTTTGGCAGCTCTGCTCCATATGTCTAGCGAGACATGGCTGACATATCTCAGTGCATCAGCCGCCGGGCTGGAGAGCGGACGGGGGCTTGCCGCTCTCACGCACACTCGCTTCCACAGGCTTTAACCCTTAAAGAGCGGCGCTCGACTTAAGTCGTGCACCAATTTGCAGCAAGTTAGGAGATTATTAAGGCTTTTAAAGGGTTAAAATCGAGTGCAAATGGCCGGGAGCGCAGCAGGCCACACGTCCGACACCCACTGACTCACGCTCCCTGTGTTCTCGAGAGGCCGGCAGTGTAGCCAGTAGTGAGCATAGCTGGGAAAAATATACCGCTATACGCTAAACTCCCATGTTGGTGGCACCACTGCATGAGAACCACGAGTGCTACGTAGCTCGTTCTGGTCTCATTTTGAAGCTTTTAGCGCCTATTTTTTTGCTGAATACATTTCTTTTCATGCAGATACTTGATTGATCATTCAGGAGGGCCTGAATATGCCCAAAATAGCCCAAAACACCCCGCTAGACAAGGGTTAAGAGCCTGTAACTTGACAGAACTGGTATGGACATGTTGAGCGAATGGAAGATGAAAGGCTTACAAAGGTGTGAGTCAGATACAAGGGGAGGTAGAGGGGTAGAAAGACCTCCATTGAGATGGAGAAACTGTGTAGGACAAGCGTTGGAAGATAGAGGAATCACTATATATCAGGCAAGAGAAGTGGTAATAAATAGGAATGAATGGAGGATGCTAGTAAATAGATGAGTGTAAACACGGTCGTTTGGGGGAGGGGGTCAGGCGCCAGCTGGACTAGATAATAGTCCGTCAGGCGCCTGGCCCAGGGAGCCGGTATATATGAAGGGTACGCCTGGATGCATGGTGGGCGGGCTTGTGGTGGTACAGCTTCACTGCATGTCTACCTGCGGAAACCGGAGCCTCTCTGAGAAATCTGGGACCTGGAAATCTTATGTTGGGGACCCCAAATGGGCCTGGGTCTCTGGGTTTTTCTGCTGGACGACCTAGATGTGTGTGATTTTGTGTTTTGTTTTTTGGTGTGGTGTATTGTCCCTGTTTGGGCTCAGTCTCGAATCAGCCATCCACAATAAAAATAAAATAAAAATAAAATAAGAAATGGGTATGTGCCAGAGTATATAAAAGATAGTTAGAACAATACTGTAGTAATATAACTAATAACAATAATAGATAGACAGATACAGATAGAGATAGAAAGTTACAATAATAATAATAATAATAATAATAATAATAATAATAAAAATAATAATAATAATAATAATAATAATAATAATAATAATAATAAACAAATAGCCATACCTTAACAATAACTTGATGCGCTTGTCTCCCCTTACCCACGTCGATCATCCGGATGTCCTTACGGTTAGCAAACAGCAGCTCGGGGTAGGCTGGAAAGGAACAACACACTACTTTAGGGTGGTCGGGTTTACTTTTTGCCCTATTTATTTATTAGTTTCCTCACTAGACCTCCATCAAGCTTAAAAAGCATTGGTAAGAGTTGTGTTATCGGGCGTACCACTACCGACATACAGTACAGCGTGACTCGACCTCTCTAAAAAATGAACCTAATCTAACCTAGTATTCATGTAGTAATGAGAATACTAGGTTAGGTTAGGCTTTTTAGTTAGGTTAAGTATTTGTAGATGATTTATATTGTACTGTATGTCGGCAGTGGTACGCCCGATAACATAACTCTTACCATAACACCCTGTAGACCCCCCTTCAAGATAAAATTGTAAATGTTTCGGCACAAAAATGTCTCTCCTAAAATTACAGGCTCGCTATCGCTTGCTAGGAAAAAATTGACACCTAAAAGGCACGAAAGGTCTTAACATTGACAGAAATGGGGCAAAAGGTCTTAAAATAGCCAAACTAATGGGCAAGCATCTTAAATCTCAAACTAATGTGGCTAAACATGAGGGAGATGGGGTCCAGAAAAAACACCCCCTTAAGTGAAAATCTCCCCTTAACCTCTTCTGTACCGTTGATGTACTTTTCATTATATTCTGGCTATTAATAGATGATTATATTAAGTTTAAAAAGGGCCTCCAGCAACTCCAGCAATTAACAGGCTTCCAACTATCTCACTTAACCCTTTTTATTACCCCCAGATCCTTCCCAAATTGCACAGAATCTTCAAAATACAGCTAGAAAAAATGAAAAAGACGTCACCGGTACAGAAGGGTTAACCCATCCTGTAAGAGCGCCGAATGTAATCCGCCAGTATATACACAAATTTAAAGACCCGAGTGTTCTACATGAAGTGCGGTTCCGGTCTCACGTCTAAATGGCAGCATTCCAGGCAACCCTATTAAATGCAGGGTGAAGTTCTGTTTATAATCCTGTTAAAAGATGTTCTATTCACATGGTGTCAAACGAAATCCAAGTCCATTATGGTTTGTCTTTATTATTGTACATATAATGATTGAATTATGGTTTATAGTTTAAATTATATGTTTGGAAGTGCTAAAATGGCCAAAATAATGTTATTTTATGCTAATTTTCTTCAATTCCTTCGCATATTCATTCAAGTCTTCAAACAATATTGCTCCGATTTGACAACCTGTTCTAGTGTTCTCATAATGCAAACAACTTCACTATTCATTGAACAACACTTTCCGGAGTCAATTATGGCCGACCGACAACTGAGATGTTATACACAACAGGACGAAACTAATAAATGAATAACGTGACGTCATAGAGGGATTGGCAAACAAAAGAGGTACTGTACTGACGTTTATTTCTAGTCGTTCAAATATCGCAAACGTTTTTGACGTCAACGTTGACACACACATACTCCCGCAATAAACGATCATATGCCAACAGCGTTCGTGACGTCACTGTCATCACACACCCTTTATTGACCAATAGAACATCAGCTTACAACACTACTCACTCTCCTCCGTCTTAGCAACATCAGCTGGCTGAGTAATTCTTGAATGTGAATATATGAATCTCTCTAAACATTCATTTAATAAGTATAATTTCCACTTCTAACAATTTCTAGCAATCTCAGATGTAACATACATAATAATGCCTAGGCTATATGTACGGTAGGCTAAGTACAAAAAACAAATACAGTATACTGTGACACGGCCAAATTCTTGAGATACATATTCTCCCCGCTACATTATCTACATAGGCTACCAACTGTAACCAACAATTTACCGAACACCTGGGGCTGGCCATGGGATACAATAATGGGTTGAGGTCCCATTGAGGGGGGCTTTACCCAATTGCCCCCCCAGGGCCCCCTCATCCACCATGACTTATTGTCATCATCATCTGTATTACCAGCAGGGGCAAATTACAGCAGTCGAATTAGACGCGAATGTAACTGCGAGCGTGCGACTATGTAAACAAAGTGGCGGTACGCCCGCTAACACAATTCTTACCAAAAAATGTGAGGGATGGATGTAGTTTCCAGGCGTACGATCGTCATGTTTACATAGGGCGATCGCCGCAGTTAACTGCAATTTTTTCGGTTATTTGCCCCCTGCTGGCAATATATACCGGTATATATGATGATGACAATATGTCATGGGGGGGTGAGGGGGGGCAAAGCCCCCCTCAACATATTATTGTATCCAATGGCATTACAAATAGACGGGAACATGATTGCAAGCGTCCGACGCCTCCGTCATGTTTACATACAGTATGTCGATCGCCGTGGTTAAGTTCGCGTCTATTTTGACGGCGATTTTTTTTTTTGGGTTATTTGCCCCCTGCTGGCAATATATATGATGATGACAATACATCATGGGGGGGTGAGGGAGGGGCTAAGCCCACCCCTCCCCCCTCAACATATTATTGTATCCAAAGGCAGTCAAAATAGACGGAAACATGAAGGCAAGCGTCCGTCGCTCCGCGTAGTGTAAACAAGGCTGGTGGTACGCTCGAATTCTACATTCTACCCAAATGTGGATACGGTACTTATTAGCCTACTGAAACTACAACTAATTTTGTCTCAATATTTGAAGGCTATTATAGAATAAGAATGTTGCAAAGATCATATTAAATTTATTAAAACTTGTTTCAACCACCGGAAAGGCTTTTTATGGTCACTATATAAAGCACTGTAAAAACATAAAAACTCCCCATATAAATGCTAAAACTCTTAGGCCTAGGGCCCTAAGCTATTAGATTAAGTCCCTTAATGTCTATCTATCTATTGCCTGACGCCGTGATCCCCGAAGGGGTGGCCACGAACGAACCGCCCCCAGTCAGTCGACGCCCCTCCCACCAACCAGCACCGCCTTCGTTCATATACTTCCTCACTCCATCCTTCCACCTCTCCTTCGGTCTACTGCTCCCTCTCTGTCCCTCCACCTCGCTCTCGTACACCCTCTTAGTCATTCTCTCGCTTTCCATACGTTCCATATGGCCGAACCATCTCAAGTTGTTCCTTTTCACACTTTCCAGCACATCTACCTCCACACCACACCTCCTTCTTACTTCTTCATTAGTCTGTTTATCCCTCCATGTAACTCCGCACGCACTTCTTAAGTAATTAATTTCCACTGCTCTCACTCTTGGTCTGAGTCTCTCAACCAACGTCCATGCTTCGCTTCTGTAAGTCAGTGTCGGGATTACCACACTGTCATGCAAGGACTTCTTCACTTCCTTCACCCTTACTGTCAAAACTCAAAATAGGCTAGATGTTGATTTAAATAAGTCATGGGGGGGGGGGGGGGTGAGGGGGGTCAAAGCCCCCCTCAACCCATCCTGTGTATCCCAAGGCAAAAAATGGTAGTTTATTTACTCTGAAAATTACATACTGTACATCCGAGTGTTTTAAGATCGTTGGATAGGCCTAATGGGAGAAAAAAAAAAAATCCGGGGATTGTAACTAGCCTAGGCCTAATTATAACTAGGCTACTGTATAATGATGAAAACTACCTAACCTAGAACCAAAACGAAAAACCATGGGAAAATTAGTGGTAGTTTCGTCATTTTGGTAATAGGCCTAGGCTATTTTCCAATAGGCCTAGGCCTAGGCTATGCTATTTAGAAAAAATAGAGTATAACTTTATTTTAATAGGTTACCACAAATTTTGTTGGTATATTTGAAGATAATATAGAATCTATATTATGCTCTACAGATCATATGAAATTTGGGTTCAATGTTATTTTAATACCACAAATTTTATTGATATATTTGAAGATAAATATTGAATCTATATGCTCTAAAGATCATAAGAACATTTGTTTGAACCCTCGGCAAAACCTAATAAAAAAGTATGGTACTAACATTTATTTTTCGTAACAAGGTTGTCAATAACAATGTAGTCGATTCCGAATCAATAAGGGAGTTTGAAAGTAATCTTGATAAAGCATGGGGAAGACAAGATTTGAAGTTTGATTATAAAACAAAAATACAGAATAGTAAAAATGTTGCGTCTGCTACCGCCGCCGCCAACACCGTGAACGACCGCAGCAGTGCAAGTACTGGTACTGAGCTGGATACACAGGCATAGTTTGCCTTTTTCCAGAGGATCTACTGTAAGAAACTGTAAGAATACGGTACTTCCAGTTATCGACAGCTCTAAAGATCATATGAAAATGTGTTAAACCCTCGGAAAAACCTAATATAAAAGTATGCTACTAAAATTTAATTTTCGTAACAAGGTTGTCAATACGGTACTTTCCCGTTATCAATGTACAATCAAAGCTGAAGATTGCAGAGTAAACACCGTAGACTTCATCGACTTGTCTTTCACCTTCGTATAATCGACAGCCAATTTTTTTTTTTTTTTTTTTACTAAGGGATTAGTACTCAACCAGCGGGGGTGTGGGGGCAGCAGCCCCCACCCATAATACTAGGTTAGGTTAGGTAAGGTTGTTAGGTTAGGCTAATGTCTTTTCAAATCACTATCGGGGGCGTGTCTCAACATCGATCAATAGGCCTAATGGGGAAAATAGATTTTCCCGAGATTTCTAATTAATTACAAACACTATATATTGATGCAAATGAACAATTTATTTTAAGCCTCGGCAAAACCTAATAAAAAAGTATGGCACTAAAATGACTTTTTCGTAGTAAGGTTGTCAATACGGTACTTTCAGTTATCGATAGCTCTAAAGATCATATGAAAATGTGTTTAACCCTCGGAAAAACCTAATATAAAAGTAGGCTAGGCCTATGCTATTAAAATGTAATTTTCGTAACAAAGTTGTCAATACAGTACTTTCCCGTTATCAATATACAATAAAAGCTGAAGATTGCAGAGTAAACACCATATACTTTATCGACTTTTCGGTACGATTTTAGTTACTGGAGTAACTGGACACCTATTTGACAGGTACCACCGAGGATTTAATACATATTTGTTTTCGGTTTCCACGCATCCAACACCAAGCTACACCTTTTTCTGGTCCGGTAATAGTATTGAAAACGATATAATAAGTTTTTAAATGTGGTTTTCGACGAGAATAAATCGGCGGCGGGGAGTCCGTCGCCGGGCGTCGTCGCTTCGGATCGTCGCGGTTTGTTTACCCAGGACGCTCGAGGTTACTACGGCCAGCTGTTTTACTTGCCCCCTGCTGGCCACATATATGACGATTATTATAATTCACAGGGGGGTGAGGGGGGCAGAGCCCCCCCTCAACCCTGTCCTGTATCCCACGGCCTAGGCTATAACGCAAGTCTTTAGCCTATAAAAAAATGGACCTAACAACTGGTTATAAGCTTAGCCATTTTAAGTCGACCGCCAAGGCGGGACCGGGAAGTCACTCCGAGCGTAAAGTAAACAAAGCGACGCTACTTCCACGAACGCAACCGAGTTGTCTTTATATTTCATCTCATAGGCCTATTATCATTATTAAAGTGTCCCCATTGCTTTTTTAGTGTTCCGTACACGGTACACCAGAAAAGGGTGTAGCTTGGTGTTGGATGCGTGGAAACCGAAAAAAAATATGTAGCCTAGGCCTCTTAAATCGTTGGCGGTAGCCTACCTGTCAAATAGGTGTCCAGTAACTAAAATTGTACCGACTTTTCTTTCGCCTTCGTAGGCTTAGGCTATTAGGCCTAGGCCTATCGACAGCCAATTTTTTTTTTTTTTTTTTTTTTTACTAGGCTAGGCTGGGCGAGGCTCGGAGGCTAGGCCTAAGGGATTAGGCTAGCCTAGTACCCGTCCCAACCAGCGGGTGTGTGGGGGCAACAGCCCCCACCCATAATACTAGGATAGGTTAGGTAAGGTTGCTAGGTTAGGCTAGGCCTAATGTCTTTTCAAAATTCAAATCACTATCGGGGGGCGTGTCTCAACATCGATCGATAATGGGGAAAATAGGTTTTCCCGAGATTTCTAATTAGCCTAATTACAAACACTAGGCTAGGCTATATATTGATGCAAATGAACACACAAAATTAGCCTATATAAAACACTCGGAAAATTTGTGGTAGGCTATTAAAATAAATAGGTCTAACTCTAGGACTAGGCCTATTTTCCAAAAATAGTGATACCCTAGGCTAGTTTCGGTAATAAGTACCGTAAATAGTCCTAAGGCTGCCAAAGTAATCATAAATGTTACCAAATATGTAAAGTCAACCAATAAAGAGCAAGTAACGAAAATAACATATCAAGTTAAAAGGAAGGTCTACAAAAACAATCATAATAACAGTAGTAAACAAAGCCTTACCTGAGGCTCCACACCAATATCCAGTAACAATTATTACTAGCATACAATAAGGGTACATTCTGTATCAACATCCTTAACTTCTCGGACCCAAAACTGTCATTATTCATTAAATAATTGGGTATTTGTGTATGGAAAGCACCCTCCCATTGAGTCGAGTCGAGTTTTTCTTGTTTCTTGTAAAGGGCGAGAGGCGAGTTGGATGGTGGAAGTATTGCCTTTATACCGGCACTCCCTGATGCATTCTTTTTTCTGTCTAGGAATCTCTAGGTCTATTTTTCTCTCGCCCTTATTTTGCCAACATTTGTAGAATGTTGGTTTATTTTCTTCTATCGTGTGGTTGTTGTAGAGTAAGCTGCCGATCACATTCTTCGTCGTGTTAATAGGAGAGCTGAAGGGCCGGATAATATTCTTTCCTTTTTCATAAGCTGGGCAATGCAACACAGAGTGCTTCAGGTCCTCCATGCTGTCTCTACACATAATGCACTCTATTGTTTTGTTGTGGACCTTTCTTATGTCTCCCAAGCTAATGGTATTGCTTCTACACATAAATAAGATAACTGAGGCTTCCCTATTGTCATAAACTTTCTCTTGGCCTCCCATGATCTCTTAATTCTCTCCACTTTCTTGCATCTCTTGCTTCCATATTTCGTATCCCGTGCTTTAACTTTCATCCTTATTTCATAATTTGTAATTATCTTTCCTCTGATAGCCACCCTTTGTCTATCCTCTACTAAACTATTCATCCATCTATTCATTCTTTTTGGTTTGCACTCTCATCTCCTCCACTACTCTTTCAAGTAGTTCATTCCCTTCCTCTCTCAAGATATAGCCTACTGTAGGTATTTTAGCTTGCCTTCCATTATCCTTGCTTTCATACTAGACAGTCCTATTTCTCCTCTCAATACTGCTTGCTGTGCATAGCTTGGGGCTCCATAGTATCTTTCTGCACACACTATTCTCTATTCTTTGCAGTCTGTCTATCTCCTGCCTTGTAAAATCTACATTTGACCCATACAATATTGCAGAGCCACACACTTCCAATACATATTCCCTATTAATAATCTTTCTTCTAGCTTCTGTATTATTTAGAAGGTTGCTAGTTTAAATAATGTGGTTGAACCAGTAGGCTACACCCTTGCCTTATGCCACTACTTACTGGCATCTCTAGCTCTTCTTCCTCATCCAGCTTCACCTTGGTTTTTATCCCCCTGTACAATTTTGTGATTATAACTATTGTTTTTTTTTATCTTGTAATCCATTGATGCCTTTACCATCATATCTCGTTTAACACTATCATATGCTTTTTCCAAATCTATGGATATAACTATTCGTGTTTTTCTATTCATAACTGACATGTCTTCTCTACCTCAAATTAAGAATTATATTTTCTACTCTACCTCCTGCTGTTGTAAAGTCAGTGAAAGTAGGCTATCCTAAAACAGATCGGATGCGGAAATACCCTGAGCCGACCAGGCCAAGCGGGATATCTCTATTGGTCTAACTGGTAATTAGGTATCTGTCTCACAACCCAAGGGTCGAGAGTTCGTGCCCCCACCAGGGCTTGATATTTTCGTGAGGCTATTTCCGCATCTAACAAAGTTTAGGAGTGCTGGTAAAATTGTTCAGATGGTTGAGAGTAAGATCGGAGCTCCATAAATCCTCTTTCGGGTATGGTGTAAAACCCGATTCCTACACTGTGAATCCTGCTTGGGTATCTTTTCCCCATCCATTCTTCTCTGTGTTCCTCTAGACTTATTCTCAGCATTGCCATCATTAACTTTATAACCTATGTTTATTAGCGCTATGGGTCTGCTGAGCTCATTAACTTTAGGCTTTTTAGTTTTGGGTATCATGATCTGTATTAGATCGACTCTCTCCAGCCATCTCGTATATCAGCTGGTTGTAGTGTTTTTTTTCTCAATATGTTGACTAATGTAGTTAGCAATACCTTACTTTCTAGGAAAACCTTTACAAACTCTGGTTTCAGACCGTCTGGACCTGCAGCTTTCTTTAATTTCATTTTCCTTAAGCACTTTTTTCACATTGTCCTCATTTATAATTTATTTTTCCATATAGGACACACCTCTTTATATTTATAATGCCATATCTAAATGTTCTCGAATTTCTTCACTGCATAAGTTTACATACTCTAGCCCGGTTCTAGGACTCTTCTTCATCTTCCTCATTACCCCTTCCAGCTACCTGGCACTGTTCTCCCCTTTCTATCTTCCCTTTAACTCCCTCAGACATATATGACGCGATCGCGTCATATGGACTAGTGAACCAAAAACTCATATGACGCGATCGCGTCATATGGACATATCTCCATGCCTCTATAATAAGTTATATGACGCACTAGCGTCATATGGAGCTCATGTAAGTCCGATAAGTTACCTTACGATAAAACCGTTGTTGGCAACCTCATCCACCTCCGATAATTCTAACGGCCGCAGTGTTGTTGTGAGTGTAGTGCGGGGCAGTGGCAATGATCCCGGGGCTCCCGCCTCCTCGGACTTATTGGAACATAATATGTCTGAAGGAGATTAATAGTATCTTGTTCTCTTTCAAATCCCTGCCTCTTTTCTCTATTCCACACCTTCTTAATATAATTTACATTTCTTCCATACAGAGCACTCCAATATGTCCTAACTTCCTCCTTTTTCTCTCCTTCACTGACTATTTAAACTAGAGAGTGGATCTCCTATCCCATTATGCACTGAACTAAAAACTGTGTGTTGTGCCCCTCTGTCTCTGGTGTGGTTTAGTCTGCTATCCTGGCTGTGAGTCACGGCTTAAATGTAGGGTGTCACTTCTGTTTGTAGTTTCTGCTGCTGCATAATATATATTTATATATATATATATATATATATATATATATATATATATATATATATATATATATATATATATATATATATATATATATATATATATATATATATATATATATATATATATACATTTGTATGTATATTAAAATACGAGAGAAAGCAAGGGAGTCTGGAGACAGCAACGACCAGAACAAGAAAGGAAGAAAACGGAGAGACTTGTTACAAGAACGGGAAGACGCCAGAGAGGAACAAGGAAGGAGAGAGAGAGAGATAATGGGAGATGCATAAGAACGGGGAGCAATACCAGAGCCCAAAGAAATCAGGACAAATGCCATCAGTGAAGTCACTTCACCACCCAAGGAAAGACGACACAAACACCACAAATCCAAAAAGCACCATAAATCAGCCAAGAGATGCCGCAGCCCAGAGGAGCCCCGGAAATGAAGCGAGCCTAACAATACCTCGGCCTGGACGTCTGCCAAATTAAAAGAAGAGCGCTCGGACCCTTCTCGCTCTCAGAGCGGCCACCCAGGCAGTGCACGCGCTGCGGGGGTCGACCTGAGCCCATTAAAGTTGACACCTTAAATATGCCCCTCTTATTTGCAGATAGCTCGCCTTGGACTACGTTGCTGAATGTATGACATGCTAAGCGAAACCAACAGAGGGCAGACAGAGTGGAGTAACTGCCGATTCCGAGGTACACTGGTCAGTGCAGTCAGACAACATCTAGCCCTATCCAATCTCCTGGTCTCAATCATATTGCCCATACACTGATCAGCGCAAACATATACGTAGACTTGGAGCTTCCTACACTGTCCTACTTGCCTAGAGACAGTAAAGGAGAAATTGTATGATAACGACAAGTTGTCAGTACACTGGTCCGTACCACTCTAGTTGTTGTGCAGATACTGGGTAAAGACTTACTGCCAGTACACTGGTCTGAGTTGTCAATTGATCCCGGCTCTTGAGCTTTAGCTTGCTGCCAGTACACTGGTCCGCGTAGCCCACTATAACTCAGTCCCTGGGTATTGACCCAAACCCTACCGAGATATTGTTAGGTGGACAGTACACTGGTCCGAGCCACCTAATAGATTTTCTGGCCCTCCCCAACTTGGGTATCGGTAGTCGTCCAGGCCATAAGGACTTCTCCTTTACTCGAGAGAGGAATTGCTAGGTGGACAGTACACTGGTCTGCGCTACCTATAGATAGCGCCAGCGAACTTTACAATAATCTTGACCCTTTAACTTCTCATAACTCAAAATTAATGAAAGCAATCGGGCTGACATTTATATCATTTGGGAAGAGCCCACCATGAAATAGGTGTGGATATCTACAGCCACTTTGTTCTAAGCACTTTTGAGTTACAAAGAGGTAAGGGATCAAGATTTTTGTCAAGTTCGTTGGCATTACCTATAGTAAGTTCTCTAACCCTCCAGGCTTAGGTAAATACTGTCACCAGTACACTGGTCCGTGTATAGCCTGAGACTTGAGTATAGGAGTTGCTAGATTACCAGTACACTGGTCCGTGCTCCCTAGTAACTTCTCGGATTTTTTAGGCCTCCCCTGTCCATATCAGCCGTGAGAGGGGCACATAAATTAACATGTGCACACCCAAATCACTCTCCAAAGCATAGAGGTGCGACTGTTAGTCGACACAGGGGCAGCTCGCTCCTGTTTGTTCACCCATTTCTTTCAAAAGCACAAAAACAAGTTTGGGTCACTCCGCCCCTCTCGATCAAGTTTTGTTAGCGCAGGGGACACCCTATTACCCCTGCGAGGAGAAACAGCACCAGTTCACGTTGCCACACCCAACCCTCATGCCTCATGTCACCACTCATTCATTGGTTTTTACTCAGAATACCAGCAATACGATAGATATCTGGGTCTAGACGTGATGGAAAAACTCCAAGTGTAAATTGACTGTGGTAAACGTCAGTTGTAGTTGATGACCTCCAAAAAAAAAAAATTTTTTTTTTTGATCGCCACAAGCTACACTTGCAGGAAAAGAAGAAAGCACCTGGAAACACCACCACCAAGAAGAAAAAACTCACGACCATCCCAGACCTCAAGTGTGCAAGCGCACTAAACCCTGACTATGCCACCCCAACTGACCCTATCATTAAGTCACCTGCCATCACCACGCAGAACCTCAGCATTCCACCTAACCACCAGATGTGGGTGCCCATCAATAAACCGGCAGATGTTACCCTGGTGCTAGCACCCTACATCGAACAACCGCTAGCACCCAGAAGCCGTGTTCAGCCTACAGTCTTACCCCCACACACTAACGCTGTCCAGATCACTAACATAATAGACGAGCCTCTCACAATACCAAATGGGCTCATCATAGGTGATTTGGAGACGTTTGATGATGCCACCGCCACCGAACATACCTCCAAAGATGCCACCCTACACTTAACCCATTCCCGACCACCTGTCAACTCAACAAAAACGCGAGCTGCTAGCGGTACTCCAGAAATACCAGGACGTGTTTGCCCAATCCCCCACAGTGATCGGGAAAACTCATGTTCTGGACCACCCCATCCACACGACTGCCCCCCCCCCCCCTCCCCCTCCCCATCTGCCACCCGTCTCAAAGGATAAAACCCTTGCAGCGCCAAGAAGAAGAGAAACAGGTATAAGATATGTTAGATGCAGGGATTGCCACCCAGTCCACCAGCCCCTGCTCTTCGCCCGTCATCCTGCGTCGACTATGAAGATTAAATGATGTTACCATCAACAAAGACGCAACACCTCTTCCCAGGATAGATGACTCCCTAGATTCTCTGCACGGATCTAAGTGGTTCACTACCCTGGACCTCCAGGCCGGGTATTGGCAGGTACCCATCCGGAAAGAACACCAACATAAGACAGCTTTCACCACCAGCGGAGGAAACCTCTATGAATTCAATGTTTTGCCGTTTGGAATCTGCAATGGCCCCGCCACCTTCTCCTGACTCAAGGAGTCCGTCCTGAAAGGCCTCAAATGGGAAGTCTGCCTAGCATACTTGGAAGACGTTATTGTTTATGGCCGGACCTGGACCGAGCTCCTACAGCGCCTACAGATCGTATAGACAGGTTCTGCCTAGCTGGCATCAAGCTCAATTTCAAACCTTCTTAAACTGTAAAAAAATTCTAATCTCAGCAAGAATCAAAGGTAAACATTGTATTATGTTGCTAAAGGGGTGGATATGCACAAGGTCTGATAACAGGCATATCAGGCACTATCAACTTCTATCTCTCAGTTACTTGTTCGTCAAGGGGAATCCACGCAATGCGAGCTAAGCTCATTATTATCGCGCCTCCTTAACTGGGAATGTATTGCGTGAAATGCATGTTAAGTGTTTTATGTACTCTTGGAATGGCTGTGGATGTGTGTGTAGTCTGTATTTAGCCAATTGGCGACATTGGAAACGAAGGCTTAGGGTGGATCTGTATGGTACCATTCTCACTATAGACGGTACCGTCTCGCCCGAAGGCTTAGGTAGCCATCAGCTTAGGTGAACCATATGATACCCATCTCGCCTTGTACCATTTTTGCCAACCCCAGATGGGACGTCACAACGTCGTCCACTTATTCCAGGTACCTATTTACAGCTAGGTGAACTGAGGCTAACACATGAAAGGAGACAAGCCCAATTTGTCTCCGCCCGGTCTGGGATTGAACCCCCGACCCCTCGTGTGTGAGACGAGAGCTCTACCTACTAGGCTACGGGCTGTGTGTTAGTCATCATGAGCGGAGAGATAATAGCTGGTGAGATAATAGCCGGAGAGGATCGGAAAGTTGTGTTAGGCAATATTACAGTTCGCCATCATGATCGCACCAACACTTCGCCTGCTCTTGGTGGTAATTTTTACTGCTTTGTATTCGCTCTTTTATGCAGGGGGAGGGTATTTCTAATGGTCGATATATTAATTATTTATTATTTTTTTAGTTTCTTCCTTTTACCTCCATCAAGCTTAACAAAACATCCCCAAGGCCCCCATCAAGATAAATTTGTCTATTTTTTCGGTAGAAAAATGTCTGGGCTAAAGGCTAGTACCTCCTAAATTACAGGCTCTCTATCGTTCGCCAGAAAAAAATCGACAACTAAAAAGCACAAATTTGTTTTTAAATCGCCAAACTAATGGAGGCGAACATCTCAAAATCTTATAACTAATTGGGCTAAACATGAGGGAGAAAGGTCAGAAAAGCCAACCATTCCCCCTTAACCCTTTCAGTAACTGAGAACGTGTTTCTTTCATTATATTTTGGCTCATAGTTGACGATTTCCTGCAGTTTAGGAAGGATCTCCAGGAATCAAAAGGGTGCCTCAAACAATCTCAATTTAAGGGGACATGGGCCGTTTTTCTGGTCCCCCTTCTTCCTCATGTTTAGCCCCATTAGTTTTTCAGATTTTATGACGTTCGGCCCATTAGTTTGGCGATTTTAATACTTTTCGCCCAATTTCGTTGTCAATTTTAAGACCTTTCTTGCCATTTAGGTGTCGATTTTTTCCTGGCGAGCGATAGCGAGCCTGTAATTTTAAGAGTGATCGGCCTTCGGCCGGGACATTTTTCTACCGAAAAATGTAAAAATTTATCTTAAAGGGGTGTATTTCTAAGCTTGATGGAGGTCTAGTGAGGACATTCTAATTATAAATGAACACATGAATTAATAGACCATAAAACTGACCACTATCCCCTTAACCCTCTACTCCCACAGGTCCTTGCCAAGTGTATTAACATCGACTAACCGTAGCCAGAATGACAATAAGAACGCGGGCTCGTCTACTGAAGGAGTAACGTTGTTTCTACTTTAGTTCTACCTTTATTTATCCTTTTTTTCTGGACTCACTTCTCCCTCATGTTTAGCCCCATTAGTTTGGCGAGTTTAAGACCTTTTAGGCCATTTAGGTGTCGATTTTATCCTGGCGTGCGATAGGGAGTCTGCTACTTTAGGAGGAACCCGTCTTTGGCCGGCACGAAAAATGTACACATTTATGTAGAAGGGGGTTCTTGGGGGCATTTTCTACTAAAGCTTGATGGAGGTCTTGGGAGGAAACTAAAAATAATATATGAATAGATAAACAAATAAATATAGATAAATACAAATTCCTATTTTTTCTCACCCCCAACTGCTGAGCTCTGGAACTCTCTCACAAAATCAGTCTTTCCCTCTTCCTATTATAGGAATTGGATTTTACACCATACCCGAAAGAGGGTTTATGGAGCTCCGATCTTACTCTCAACCATCTGAACAATTTTACCAGCACACCTAAACTTCGTTAGATGCGGGAATAGCCTCCCGAAAATATCAAGCCCTGGAGGGGGCTCGAACTCTTGACCCTATGACTTAAATGTCTGCGGCGAAGCCGGATTTCTCCATACAATGCTGGCTCGCGATACACCTGGATGGGGATAAACGTCTTAAAACAGTTGGCTGAATGGGGCCGAATGGATACAAGCCAGGGAGAGAGAAAAGGAGAGAAAGCTAAAAAAAGCCGGTGACCCCCCTTAACCTGCAGCCCCCGAGCCAGTGGCCAACATGAGCCTGAGATTGGATATGGGGATGAACGTAGCCTGGGTTAACCCCGATACGTTCTCCAGCTGCTACGAATACACGGTGGCTCAGTTTACCTTCAATACCGAGACGACGATTAAGAACCTAAATGAAGAGGAAGAGGAGACCGAGTTTCTGATGTGTGGTGTAGCAGGGTATGGACAGGTGGAGGTCTGGACACACGGGGGAGATGGCGATAGTCCCAGGCAGTTCGAACGTTTTAGTTATCAAGGATATGGTTAGTTTTCTTCTCTTCGAGTTCTTTTCAGGCTCCATAGAACCTGCCATGGATGGGGAGCTCTTCATCCATGATAATTATCATCATAAAAGGTTGGGCAAGTATGAGACCATTGGGTGGGTAGGCCAAAGGATGTTCGGCAAAATTTTGCATTTTGTCCTTTGGTCAAGGACAAACTATAATTATCATAATTAGTGTGACAATTTTTTAATCCCCCCCCCCCCCACACACACACACACCAAGGACATTTCACAATTTTGTTCACCATTCAATATTTTTTGTTCTCAGATGATAGTTTATGTTGTTGCAATACTCTGTGTGAAATTTGAGACAAATCTCACTATAGAATCACCCCGTAACCCCCCCTAAAACCTCCCCCCAAATGCCCCAGTTTTCGGGAAATATACCTTATATTACCTAGACAGCATATGTTTTTTCTTTAATTTACATGAAAATCGTATGTAGAACGTTTTCTTTATATAAGACTGCAATGAGAGAGAATGAAATAAGATGGGTCACTATTACAGACTGATTATGATTGAAAATAAAATAATGTCTTAATTTCTCAGAAAATCGTTTATGGACTCCAGATTGTGGTTTTAGGTATAATTATGATCTGATAGCCCTATAATAATGCATAATTGCGGGATATACATATATGATCAAAATATCGAAGAGTATTTCCCCTTCGGCATAAATTAATTTTGGCAGATATTTCCGTGTGAGAAAAATAGCTAAAGTGACCAAACTCGGTGAATATGTTGAAAATACATATAAAACTACATTATAAACAAACAGTAAACAAAAAAATAAAAATAAAAAACAATAATAATAATAATAATTGGGCCAAAAACCTGGAAATCGGACCTCCACCCTTTGGCCTACCCTTAAGGGGAGATATCGACTTGAGGGATTTTTTTCTGGACCCCTTTCTCCCTCATGTTTAGCCCCATTGCTTTTGAGATTTTAAGATGTTTGCCCCGTTAGTTTGGCGATTTTAAGAACTTTCACCCCATTTTAAGACCTTTCGTGCCATTCAGGTGTCGATTTTATCCTGGCGAGCGATAGCGAGCCTGTAACTTAAGAGGAAACGGCCTTCGGCCGGGACATTTTTCTACCGAAAAATGTACAAATTAATCTTGAAAGGGACTCAAGGGGGTGTAATTTTAAACTTGCTGGAGGTCTAGGGAACAAACTAAATACCTCCCCTTAAGTGCAAGCTGATAGTCTGATTGATTAAGTGCAAGCTGATAGTCTGATTGATTAAGTGCAAGCTGATAGTCTGATTGATTAAGTGCAAGCTGATAGTCTGATTGATTAAGTGCAAGCTGATAGTCTGATTGATTAAGTGCAAGCTGATAGTCTGATTGATTAAGTGCAAGCTGAT
Source organism: Paralithodes platypus (assembly GCA_032716605.1). Taxonomy (NCBI): domain Eukaryota; kingdom Metazoa; phylum Arthropoda; class Malacostraca; order Decapoda; family Lithodidae; genus Paralithodes; species Paralithodes platypus. The sequence goes on from CM064518.1 coordinate 50,165,665, forward strand.
AGTCTGATTGATTAAGTGCAAGCTGATAGTCTGATTGATTTCAGCTGACAGTTAATAGATTCCCTTAGCAACTGATTTTTCGATATTTAATGGACTGCAATGACTACTGTCTCTGTGTCATATTAATTAATGCCGGGCACTTTAACCCTTCAAATGCAGGAACTTAATCACACTGCGAGCCTCAATCTTCTTCATCTTGCAGGTTACTGACATCTAGCATCACCTGTAAAGAAAGTAAACTAACTTAGGAGAACATTTTTGCACCATCATTCGCATAAGGACTAGTCATTATACTGAAAAAAAATCATCGACATAGCTCAATAACTTCCGGGTGATAATTAAAACTTTACGATATCCCCTCGTATATATTTTACAATCGTTTTAGTTTCCTCTAGCTCAGCGGTTCCCAAACTTTTCCAGTACGTGACCCCTTTCAGTCGTACCAAACCTACCATTATAAGCCTTCCGAAAAAATACTAATTTCCAATGGCGCAGATACATTTAAAAGTGCAATCACAGCAGAGAGAGCAATAACAACAAAACTAAATTTGTATTAATGTTTATTAACAAGGATCCCTAAATATCATAAAACATTTCCTCAACATCTTGGACCCTCCATGACCCCCCAGAAAAAGGCTCATGACCCATTTGGGGGTCATGATCCGCAGTTTGGGAACCGCTGCTCTAGCTAGACCTCCATCAAGCTTAAAATAACATCCCCTAGACCCCCCCTTCAAGACAAATTTGTAAATTTTTCGATAGAAAAATGTCCCGACCAAAGGCCGATTCCTCTTAAAATTACAGGCTCGCTATCGCTCGCCAGGAAAAAACAGATACCTAAATGGCACGAAAGGTCTTGAAATTGACAACGAAATGGAGCGAAAGGTATTAAAATCGCCAAACTAATGGAAGGAACGTCTTAAAATCTCAAAACTAATATGCTAAAGGAGAAGGAGGTCCATGAAAAGCAAGTAGTAACCCCTTAACCCCTTCTGTACCGGCGACATCTTTTGTATTTTATTCTGGCTATATTTTGTCGATTTCGTGGAGCTTAAAAAGGATCTGTGGTAGTAAAAAGGGTTAATTAAGATAGTTCGAAGCCTTTTTATTACTGGACGTCCTTCTTAAACTGAATATAATCGTCTAAATATAGCTAGAATATAATCGTCTAAATATAGCTGGAATATAATCGTCTAAATATAGCTAGAATAAAATCATAAAGACGTCGCCGGTATAGAAGGGGTTAATTCAACAATCACTTCTAGGTGTGTGTACAACTCGTATGGTTCCCGAGAAAGTCATTTTAACCCTTTCACGCATTTATGACGCAGAGGTTGCCAGATTAGCAATAAGAAATAGAGTTCTCTCTCTTATAATTACCTCCAAAATTAGTTTTCTGCCCACAGCTAACTCAAAGACAACTGCAGAGGTTGAAGTAACTAAACTAAAGGTTTCTAAATACCCCTGATGGTAACAAAGGCTTTAAAGTATCCCCAATAAGCTCAAAATAGCGTCACATGTCGGAGAGGGTTAACAATATATTGAACAGAACTGGGTTGAATACAAAGCTCTGATGAACTCCTATAGTATATATTTGTCACAAATATTTCCATTTATCCTCTAGCAATCCACTTCACAACCACAACTTCTAATTTTTCATAAACAAATGAGAAGTTCATATAATATTTACCACTCCAACAGCTTCCTCTCTCTCCAACTCTCAACACTCTTCGGAAAGTAGATACGAGGTGCCGTTGTAAAGGTTTATCCCCCAATACCTTCACCTGACCTGACCTGTAGCTATTTGAACATTTACACACACAAACTCGCTTTCAGACGTGGTTCCAGTGTTGGTGGTGAAGCACTGCATGCCTGTAGGGTGCAAGAGTGTCCTGCTGGAGTGGGACTACAACCCCGTCTGTCCTGGGGCCTCGTATTTCGACATTGATATTGACTCCTCGAATACCGTGACCCATCTCGACCTCGCCAGCAGGAACATGACCTTTCCTAGCCTGGAGGTGGATGAAATGTACACTATGTGCGTCAAGGTCATGGACGACAAGAACACCATCCTGGCCTCTAACTGTGACAATTCATGCCGGACTGCAAGGGAAGGTAATAGCAAGATCTATAGTCTATAATTATATCTTGGTAATAGTAACCCTTTCAAGAGCCGATAAGCATTTATTTTCTGTTTTCTGGCTATCATTAGACGATATTATTCAGATTAGGACGGGTATATGGTAGTAATGTAGTAATGTACACCCTACAGTATGTGGTGGATTGTTATTTTATTTATAAATTATTATTTTGCTTAAGCGTTGTTTCCACATAGCAATTTTGATAAGTTTTTTGTCTTTTTGCTGTGTTCGTGCAAGTTTTGGTTTGTTTATTTTGCAAGGTTTACATTATATTATGGAAGCCAGAGGGTTAATTGAGATAGTTTTTACACTTTTGATTCCTAGAGAGCCTTCCGAAGTTGTATAACATCGTCTAATGATAGCCAGTAGAAAGCGTCAAAATGCGTCATAATCCTCAAGGGGTTAAAACACAGGTTTGATGCAGGGTTGTGTACAAAGCTGTTCAGGCTCAAGACTGCGTAATGCATATAACAACAACACTCTATCAATAAATACTAGTTCGTCAATATATTACTTCACAATGCATACAACAACAATTAACCACTTGCAAGTTTCAGGCTATAAGGAAGTCGTAGCCGTAAACATTGATATTAAACAGTAATGCAATAATAATGTGGGTTTCTGATGGATTAAAGGTATGATCAATTTGGTTTTATGTATTCATAAATGTGTAATGACCGTATTTTAGCTGATACTTATTATAAATATTAACGGCCACAGCTCCAACTTCCTTATAGACCAAAACTCGCAAGTGGTCCATTAACACTCTATCAATAAATGCTAGTTCATCAATATTCTACTTCACAATGCCTATAACAACAACACTCTATCAATAAATGCTAGTTCATCAATATTCTACTTCACAATGCCTATAACAACAACACTCTATCAATAAATGCTAGTTCATCAATATTCTACTTCACAATGCCTATAACAACAACACTCTATCAATAAATGCTAGTTCATCAATATTCTACTTCACAATGCCTATAACAACAACACTCTATCAATAAATGCTAGTTCATCAATATTCTACTTCACAATGCCTATAACAACAACACTCTATCAATAAATGCTAGTTCATCAATATTCTACTTCACAATGCCTATAACAACAACACTCTATCAATAAATGCTAGTTCATCAATATTCTACTTCACAATGCCTATAACAACAACACTCTATCAATAAATGCTAGTTCATCAATATTCTACTTCACAATGCCTATAACAACAACACTCTATCAATAAATGCTAGTTCATCAATATTCTACTTCACAATGCCTATAACAACAACACTCTATCAATAAATGCTAGTTCATCAATATTCTACTTCACAATGCCTATAACAACAACACTCTATCAATAAATGCTAGTTCATCAATATTCTACTTCACAATGCCTATAACAACAACACTCTATCAATAAATGCTAGTTCATCAATATTCTACTTCACAATGCCTATAACAACAACACTCTATCAATAAATGCTAGTTCATCAATATTCTACTTCACAATGCCTATAACAACAACACTCTATCAATAAATGCTAGTTCATCAATATTCTACTTCACAATGCCTATAACAACAACACTCTATCAATAAATGCTAGTTCATCAATATTCTACTTCACAATGCCTATAACAACAACACTCTATCAATAAATGCTAGTTCATCAATATTCTACTTCACAATGCCTATAACAACAACACTCTATCAATAAATGCTAGTTCATCAATATTCTACTTCACAATGCCTATAACAACAACACTCTATCAATAAATGCTAGTTCATCAATATTCTACTTCACAATGCCTATAACAACAACACTCTATCAATAAATGCTAGTTCATCAATATTCTACTTCACAATGCCTATAACAACAACACTCTATCAATAAATGCTAGTTCATCAATATTCTACTTCACAATGCCTATAACAACAACACTCTATCAATAAATGCTAGTTCATCAATATTCTACTTCACAATGCCTATAACAACAACACTCTATCAATAAATGCTAGTTCATCAATATTCTACTTCACAATGCCTATAACAACAACACTCTATCAATAAATGCTAGTTCATCAATATTCTACTTCACAATGCCTATAACAACAACACTCTATCAATAAATGCTAGTTCATCAATATTCTACTTCACAATGCCTATAACAACAACACTCTATCAATAAATGCTAGTTCATCAATATTCTACTTCACAATGCCTATAACAACAACACTCTATCAATAAATGCTAGTTCATCAATATTCTACTTCACAATGCCTATAACAACAACACTCTATCAATAAATGCTAGTTCATCATATTCTACTTCACAATGCCTATAACAACAACACTCTATCAATAAATGCTAGTTCATCAATATTCTACTTCACAATGCCTATAACAACAACACTCTATCAATAAATGCTAGTTCATCAATATTCTACTTCACAATGCCTATAACAACAACACTCTATCAATAAATGCTAGTTCATCAATATTCTACTTCACAATGCCTATAACAACAACACTCTATCAATAATGCTAGTTCATCAATATTCTACTTCACAATGCCTATAACAACAACACTCTATCAATAAATGCTAGTTCATCAATATTCTACTTCACAATGCCTATAACAACAACACTCTATCAATAAATGCTAGTTCATCAATATTCTACTTCACAATGCCTATAACAACAACACTCTATCAATAAATGCTAGTTCATCAATATTCTACTTCACAATGCCTATAACAACAACACTCTATCAATAAATGCTAGTTCATCAATATTCTACTTCACAATGCCTATAACAACAACACTCTATCAATAAATGCTAGTTCATCAATATTCTACTTCACAATGCCTATAACAACAACACTCTATCAATAAATGCTAGTTCATCAATATTCTACTTCACAATGCCTATAACAACAACACTCTATCAATAAATGCTAGTTCATCAATATTCTACTTCACAATGCCTATAACAACAACACTCTATCAATAAATGCTAGTTCATCAATATTCTACTTCACAATGCCTATAACAACAACACTCTATCAATAAATGCTAGTTCATCAATATTCTACTTCACAATGCCTATAACAACAACACTCTATCAATAAATGCTAGTTCATCAATATTCTACTTCACAATGCCTATAACAACAACACTCTATCAATAAATGCTAGTTCATCAATATTCTACTTCACAATGCCTATAACAACAACTCTATCAATAAATGCTAGTTCATCAATATTCTACTTCACAATGCCTATAACAACAACACTCTATCAATAAATGCTAGTTCATCAATATTCTACTTCACAATGCCTATAACAACAACACTCTATCAATAAATGCTAGTTCATCAATATTCTACTTCACAATGCCTATAACAACAACACTCTATCAATAAATGCTAGTTCATCAATATTCTACTTCACAATGCCTATAACAACAACACTCTATCAATAAATGCTAGTTCATCAATATTCTACTTCACAATGCCTATAACAACAACACTCTATCAATAAATGCTAGTTCATCAATATTCTACTTCACAATGCCTATAACAACAACACTATCAATAAATGCTAGTTCATCAATATTCTACTTCACAATGCCTATAACAACAACACTCTATCAATAAATGCTAGTTCATCAATATTCTATCATATCCCTTTCTGTACCAGCGACGACTTTTTCATTTTATTCTAACTATATTTAGAGGATGTTGTGCAGTTTAAGAAGGGTCTGTGGTAGTATAAAGGGTTAAGTGAGATAGTTTGAAGCCTGTTAATTGCTGGATAAAATATACTGCATAAAATCGTCTATTAGCAGCCAGAATATAGTTAGAAGACGTTGCCAGTACAGAAGGGGATATGCTACAATAAAGTTGTAATTCAATATGGCTTGCTAAGAAGATAAAGCCAATATCACACCAACGCTTTTTCCGGCAATGTTCGATGAACAAGTTTTTTCTCGTATTATTTTGAGGCCCTTTCACATTGAAATAGGAAACTAGATCGACGGTAGATCATGTTAGGTAGTTTAATTCTTGTGAAACTTAAATTTTACAGCCGTCAGACTACAATTGTTCGTAACAATTGACGGAAAAGTCGATCGTGTGACACCGCCTTTATATCTTGCCTTGATATGTATACAAAATGTTAATGACACCATAACGCTAGCTGACGGATGGAAAAGGTGCATGGAGGCGATTCATTTGTGACCAACCCCTCGAAGATCAAGTGGTTTAGAAATAGATGGATAGATTGAGAGTAATGATACCCAAGGTTCGAATCCTGGGAGAATCACATGCTTTCATTAATTTCATTTGGGGGTTATTGGTGTTATAAGAACGATGTTAACCCTTTGTGTACTGTACCAGTGACGTGTTTTATATTTTATTCTAGCTATGTTTAGACAATATTATGCGGCTTGGGAAGGACCTGTAGTAGTTAACAGGGTTGGTTGAGATAGTTGGAAGCCTTTATCACTGCTAGAGGTCCATCCCAAGCTGAATAAAATTGTCTAATAGTCGCCAGAATATGATGAAAAGAACGTCCCTGGTACAGTACCGGTGACGTCCTTTTCATTATAGTCTGGCAATTATTTGACGATCTTATTCAGCTTAGGAAGGACCTCTAGCAATAATAAGGCTTCAAACTATCTCGACCAACCCCTTTAACTACCTAAGATCCTTCCTAAGCTGCGTAATATCGTCTAAATATAGCTAAAATAGAATATAACAATCGTCACTGGTACTCAAAGGGTTACAAATAATATAGTATTCTGTTGCAGTGGTGCGGAACTTGACTGTGTTTTCCATTGACGATACTTCTTTGGGTGCCAGCTGGGAGCCCTCACTCTGCCAGGCTCAGACCTTCTCCTACCTCGTCACCATTAGTTATCCTCACCAGTCCGTCCACACCTCCAACACCACACACGTCTTTACTGGACTCACAAAGCACAAGGGCTATGATATATGTGTGGAAGTTCAGCGCAACACTTATCCAGCATAGAAATCTGCGACAAAGGCTTCACGTATCCAGAAAGTAAGATATAATGACTCTCACTCTCTCTCTCTCTATCTCTGTCTATACATAGCTATAATAAAATGAAAATTTATAAATTTATTGGTTATTCTCTACAATAATGCTCTTTGCACCTAATCTCTGGGTGTTTATAGTTCATATGCACCTTGTGCTTCCAACCTATGCACATTTGGCACAATAATATTGCTTTATATGGGAGATATAAGGTATGCTATATAACACCCTTCCCTTCCTCCATCTGTTCCAGCATTGTCTCGTTGTCTTTGCGTGACCACAACTATTTATTTCATCAGCTGAATACTTATGCTACATATATGTTTGTATTTAGATAAAATGTAAATACAGTTTATTCTACTGTTTTTTCAATGAAGTCTGCTGTCTTTACTATCACTGTATAACATTTAACTATTCATAACAAGAATGCACGAAATTGGAGAGTTTGGAAGAGGGTTGCCATGAATTTCAGTATAGTATCATAAACATGCCCTTGTGTGACACCATCGTAAACCTGTGTCTCTCCCTAGAACTCGCCTATGTTGATGAGACAGCCTACAACGATCGTTCCCTCTACTCGCATTGGCTTTACGATTCTTATGTTGACATCTATATACATCTAAGCCTAAGTACGTCTCTCCCCAGAACTCGCCTACATTGGCATGCATACTCAGAATGACTCTCCCTCTATGTGCATTGGATTTATGATGTTTACGTCTATGCCTATATGCATCTAAACCTACATCTTTCCTCAGAACTCGTCTATGTTGAAGTGTATACCCAGAACGACTCTCTATGTTCATTGGCCTTAAGATGTTTACGTCTACGTCTATATACATCTAAACCTATGTATGTCTCTCCCCAGAACTCGCCTACGTTGAAGTGAAAACCTGGAGCGATGGCTCCTTCTACGTGCAATGGCTTGTCGATCATTACGTCGACGGCTACAACATCTCGTGGGGGGGCGAGGCTCTGGAGTACTACAACTTCACCAGGGTACTGTACTCACTCTAAACTTGTGCATGTGTAGCCAAAATGAATAGCTCGCAAGAAAAAAATAGTTCGCAAAACAATAACAAAACATTTGATGATAACTTGCTTGAAATCTAGAGCAATGGACATAAATCAAACTCAGTATTCGAGGATGTTAAAGGTGGTATCACATGAGAGCTTTTATAGTCAACATTCGATGATCACCATTTTTCTGGCAACATTTTTGGAGTATTTTGCCCTGGTATCGGAAACTAGACTGATGATAGATGAATTTAGGTAACCTAAATATTTTAAATGTTGACCTCATAAGCTGCCAGACCAGTGATGAGGATAAATGTTGAGCGAAAAAGGGCTCGTGAGATACCGGCTTTATTCACCTTATTCTGGCTAACATTAGACGATCTGGCTCAGTTTTGGAATGCCCTTTAGTAATCAAGAGGGTGAAGTTTATCTGGTGAGATTCAGGTGAAGGTATTGAGGGATAAACCTTTACAACGGCACCTCATAGCTACTTTCTACTTTTCCTATTTTCTGAAGAGTGTAGAGAGGGGAGAAGGGGTGTTGGAGAGAGAGGAAGCCGTTGGAGTGGATTTGTTGTGTGTTATTAGTCTGGCTTTTTACATTCCATCCTAATCTGAATATTATAGTCTACCGATTGCCATAATTAAAGGAAGAAATACGTCTCCATTTCTACGAGCTGAAACAAACCACACGGGCTATTACCAACACGGTTTTATGTAGTAATGCCGCCGTAACACATTCCCAGATATCCTTCAAACTAAAAATACCTACCCAGACCCCATTCAAGCAACATCAGTGTATTTTTCGACAGAAAATGTCCCGGCTAAAGGTCGATTTCTTCCAAGTTACAGGCTCGCTATTGCTCGCCTAGAAAAAATTGACACCTGAAGGGGGTGAAGCATCACCCGGGGTTAAAGGGTTAATATCATAATTGAAACTTAAAATTCGGCTATAAAATCGCAAAATTGAAAAGGGTATTTGAACAGATGAATTATTGATCCCGTATAGTTTATTTTACGACTTTTTGAATAGAATAATAATGCAAGATCACGTATGGTTTATTCTAAAACTTTGAATGGAATAAAACTGCAAGATCTCGTATGGTATATTTTACGACTATTTGAACGGAATAATAAAGATCTCGCACAGTTTATTATCAGCCTAAATGTCCAGGCTCCTTGTGTTTCCCTCAGAATAACGGTACACCATCACGGGGTACGGGAGTGTGGACCAGGTGTGTGTGGCGCCCGTATACCACAACCTTACCGGGGATATATGGTCTGCAAGGAGGGACCGTATGACAAAGGTGGGTGGCACGGATTAATGGGGGTAGTGCTTGTTTTTGTTCTCTTTCTCTCCCTCTCCCTTTGGCTTGCATCCATTTGGCCCCATTCAGCCTACTGTTTTAAGCCGTTTACCCCCATTCAGGTGTCAATATTTTCCTGGCGAGCGGTAGCGAGCCAGCATATATATACTTTTGTTTTAACAGCAAGCTAAATTTGTACATTTTTCGATAGGAAAATGTCTCCGGCGAAGCCGGATTTCTCCATACAATGCTGGCTCGCTATCGCTCGCCAGGAAGAAATCAACACCTGGATGGGGATAAACGTCTTAAAACAGTTGGCTGAATGGGGCCGAATGGATACAAGCCAGGGAAAGAGAGAAAAGGAGAGAAAGATAAAAAAAAGTCGGTGACCCCTCTTAACAGTAACAGGTAAGTCAGGTGGGTGGCACGGATTAAGGGGGGGGGGGGGGGTAGTGCTTGGTTCTTGGTCTATATATTTCTTTATTAATTTATATTTGAGTTTCCTCGCTAGACCTCCATCAAGCTTAGAAAAACACCCCCTAGACCCCTCCCCTTTCAAGATAAATGTGTATATTTGTACATTGGGGTTTGTATTGTAGGAGTAATGTTATGAAGGAGGTATCTATATATATCTTCAGTCCATATTATTTGCTAAGCTAACAATCATGAACTTTGCTATCTGAATCTGTAGTGTGTCTATATATAACTATTTCTATCTATCTATCTATCTATATCATCTATCTATCTATCTATCTATCTATCTATCTATCTATATTATCTATCTAACTATCTATATTATCTATCTATCTATCTTATCTATCTATCTATCTATATTATCTATCTATCGATCTATCTATCTATATTATATATCTATCTATCTATATTATCTATCTATCTATATTATCTATCTATCTATCTATATTATCTATCTATCTATCTATATTATCTATCTATCTATCTTATCTATCTATCTATATTATCTATCTATCTATATTATCTATCTATCTATCTATATTATCTATCTATCTATCTATATTATCTATCTATCTATCTATATTATTTATCTATCTATCTATATTATCTATCTATCTATCTATATTATTTATCTATCTATCTATCTATCTACCTTATATATCTATCTATATATCTATATTATCTATTTATCTATCTACCTATCTATCTATATTATCTATCTATATATAGTATCTATCTATCTATCTATCTGTCTATCTATCTACCTTATATATCTATCTATATATCTATATTATCTATCTATCTATCTATCTATCTATCTATATTATCTATCTATCTATCTACCTTATACAGGTATATATCTATCTATATATCTATCTATCTATCTACCTCATATATCTATCTATCTATCTATCTATCTATCTATCTACTCTGGCACATACCTGACGAGCGATTGATTGTATTTCTCTCTCTCTCTCCCCCCCCCCCCAGTCTACGATGACAACACCTCCTACCGTCAGAGCGTGATCGTCTGGTGTTCGTTGGCCTTGCGTTGGCCCTCATATTTCTGGTGTTGGCGGCGATCTGGGCGGTGGGCATGGCGATCGACTACCATAAGAGACGGAAGCTAACGAGGGCCCGGCAACAACAAGAAGAAGAACAATCTGCTCTGTAAGGGGAGAGGGAGAGGGGAGAGGGTGATTGATGGTCTCGGGTCCCCCGAGACCATCAATCAACCTTAGAGGTCTTAGAGGGTCTCGAACCACCTCTTTTATGTTGTTGATTGATGGTATCTTGAACCGCTTCCAAGTTTTAGTAGCATTGAGTGTACTTTCGCGAGCTTCAAGCCTACCTCTAGTAGTGTCGAGCCTATTTCTGCTAGCTTTGAGCCTTGCTGGTGAGTTGGCAGTGTCAGGCCTACCTCTACTAGCATCAATCCTACGTCAACCAAATATAGGATTCCTCCTAATGTGTTTGATAATTTTGTTTTTATTATTATTTGCTGCAACTAAGTGCTACACAGGCTTTTTGCCATAGGCGGGCCCACCAGTGTTTAGGATTATTGTCCAAATAACCTTTTATATTCTATAATTTCGGCAGTGAGACGGCTAAGTATTCCGTCTTTTTTCTTGGCTTGTTTGGCAGTTATGTGGCATACCCAGACTCCACCCTGTTTTTGGTGGGTGAAACAATGGTAGCCGTTCTTCTTGAAGCCCTTGCATCGGTTGATGTATCCTTCGTATGCGGATGGTACGTACTCGCTGAAGTGTGGGCTGATACCGAGCCCCTTCTTTGCCAGTTCGGGTCCTTTGACAATGATAATTTCTTTGAACAAGGCCGATTGAGCAAGCAGGAATCCCTTGGCATCGAATTTTGGTAGGTATTCATCTGCTGGGTATTCATCGTCTACTGATTCGATATACCCCTCGGGTTTCTTCCAGCTAAGAGAGGCAGGAGGGCTGGGGTCTTCTGTCGGTGGTTCAGTGGTGGCTCCTTGCTCCATCTCCTCTACCTCCCCGTCAAGAGAGGTGGGAGAGCTGGGTAATTTGGGAATGTGTGGCTTGGGTAGTGTCCCTATATGCTGCTATCCCATGGGTTGGTGGTGTTGAGGGTTAGAAGGGCTTGCTGGCTTTGAAGTCTTCCTGGGGTGTTGGTGGTAGCCAAGGGAAAGAGAGAAAAGGAGAGAAAGAAAAAACAAAAGCCGGTGACCCCCTTAAATAATTACAATGTGTTTCAAGGAATAGTTAGTATCACAAAGCCCTTGCGGTCCATTCTGGGAAGTGGAGAGAGATTGCGTAATTGCAGTAACCTCTTATCAGAATGTCCAAAATATATACTATCTAGTTGAGTATCTACTCTCTTCTTTAAAGGCCCTACTGAAAATCTGTTTACAACTTCAGAGAGAGAGAGAGAGAGTGTGTGTGAGAGTGAGAGAGAGAGAGAGAGAGAGAGAGAGAGAGAGAGCGAGAGCGAGAGCGAGAACGAGAATAAGATCAAAGATAGAGAGAGAGAGAGAGAGAGATAAGCAGCGGAAAGGTTAGAGATAAGACAAGATAATAATGCAATGTTGACGCAGTAGAGCTTAGCAGGTATATAAGGGGTTCGAGCGGTGTGGCCCAGTATACAGACCGCTACCATGACCACCACAACCACCACCACCAGTACCCCAACCCTTCGTCAGCTCCTCTTGGTCAGTCAGTTCCTCTCTCACTATAGTCAGTTTATTTTAATCTGGGTAATAAGTGCCATTTTTAAGGGAGCCCACCTCACTTTTATTCTCTTTCTCTCCCTCTCTCTTTGGCTTTTATACATTCGGCCCCATTCAACCTTTAAACATCTGGCCACATAACTTTTTGGCACATTATTCATGTATATGTTAGAAGCATTGCTAAGAATGCCTCTAAAAAACTGGGACTCCTGTACAGAGTTCGAGAATTCTTCACTGACGAGCAGTTGGCCGTAATATATAAAAGTCATGTGCGTTCTCAGATGGATTACTGTTCACCTCTGTGGGGTGGAAGTGGAGTGGTTGCATTGAGGCAGTTGGACAAAATTCAAAATAAAGCTATTAGATTAATCAATAACCCTGCAATCACACAGGACCTTCCTACATTATCCATACGAAGAAACGTTGCATCCCTTGCATTATTCTACAGATATTTTCACAGCAATTGTTCCGAGGAACTTGCTTCAATTGTGCCTCCTCTCCACATCTTTCCCCGTAGAACTAGGGCAGCTGAGAGCGCCCATGAATTTACACTTTCTCCTCCACAATGCAGAACTTCTGCATATCAGAATTCATTTATCCCCAGAGCTACTACTCTTTGGAATTCACTTCCCTCGAATTGCTTTCCACAAACTTACAATCTACAAATGATTAAATCCAGTTGTTACAAACATTTTATGAATGGAGGATGCCTTTAGGCACATGGACCTTTTTGTTTTATCTGTGTTTTTCCTTCCTCCGTTCATTGTCTCTTAAAATGAAAAAAAGAAAAAAAGAAAAATAACCAAAAATAATTCCAAGGGACCCTTAGACCCCTTTGGATTCGCGCCCCCTCATATATATATATATATATATATATATATATATATATATATATATATATATATATTGTCACCCCTCCCTGCATTGACTCATTTCACCACTTTACCTTTAACATGTTTTGTTCCAAAGAGTAACCAAGGGGGATCACCTCGCTTTTTTTTCTTCTCTTTCTCTCCCTCTCTCTTTGGCTTGTATCCATTCGGCCCCATTCAGCCTACTGTTTTAAGACGTTTACCACCATCCAGATGTCAATATTTTCCTGGCGAGCGGTAGCGAGCCAGCATATATATATATTTTTCTTTACAGCAAGCTAAATTTGTACATTTTTCGATAGAAAAATGTCTTTGGCGAAGCCGGATTTCTCCATACAATGCTGGCTCACTATCGCTAGCCAGGAAGAAATCGACACCTGGATGGGGATAAACGTCTTAAAACAGTTGGCTGAATGGGGCCGAATGGATACAAGCCAGAGAAAGATAGAAAAGGAGAGAAAGATAAAAAACAAAAAGTAGGTGATTAAGCTCTACAACTATTGATCATCCCCGTAACATATGGGTCTGCCAATAACTGTAATAGTATCTAGAATTGACCACTTGCGAGTTTCAGGCTATAGGGAAGTTGGAGCCGTAAACATGAATATACAACAGGAATGTAATAATAATGCAGGTGGTTGATGAATAAAAAGTATGTTGAATTGGGTTTTATGTATTGATATGTGCACTACAACCGTATTTTAGCTGGTAATTCTGCTAAATATCGATGTCTACGGCTCCAACTTCCTTATAGAACGAAACTCGCAAGTGGTCAACTGGTGGACCCTCTTCGTTGTCTTTATGCAAATATTACTATCTTGATTGACATTTTTGGAAACCACTTGCTTTTCAATATAATAGTGTAATATTATAGTTTAGTAGTTGATGCATAGACAACAATAGCCATAAATTTGCATCCAGAGATAATACTTCCACAATAGAAATAGCTGAAGTTAATAATAATAGTTAATAATAATAGTTAATAATAATAGTTAATAATAATAGTTAATAATAATAGTTAAAAATAATAGTTAATAATAATAGTTAATAATAATAGTTAAAAATAATAGTTAATAATAATAGTTAATAATAATAGTTAATAATAATAGTTAATAATAATAGTTAATAATAATAGTTAAAAATAATAGTTAATAATAATAGTTGTTGTTGTTGTTGTTGTTCCCTAAGCTGCCTGGCCGAACAGCCCCGAGTCCCTGAGGAAGGCCATGGCCACGATCGGGCTTTCCCACAGAGCTCTCATTGAGTGTAGGTTGTGTTGTTGGCGTAAGTGGTTGTGTGAAATGCAGTCTTCTATGATGTGTTTAATGGTATGGGGTGCTGTGTTACATCCCGGGCAGGCGTCGACAACGGAGTCATCCAGTCTCTTCTGATAGCTCAGGAGAGCTGGATGGTGTCCGCATCTCAGCCTGGCCAGGTGGACTCTGTCCTCGCGAGGGAGGGAGGATTCGGAAGGATGGATTTCGGGAGGTCGTGCATGCAGCTGCGTGTTGTCTGTGAGTGAGTGGATGGATTGGCGAGAGATATGAGTATGGATGTGCTTCTGGAAGTTGGTTCGGGGTGGGCAGGGAGGGAGAGAGGACAATAACTGTGTGTGATACCGTGTGCTGGGTGTTGTTTTGATATTTCTTGGTGTCTGTGGGTGTGTTGCCATGTAGTTTAGTGGGTGGTCTTGGTTCGTGGAGGCTGCTGTCAGGAATTGAGTGCCTCTCATGTCCAGATGGTCTTTGACTTTGAGGATTTTGGTTTCTTGATGTAGATGATCTGTGGGTGCAGTAGCTGTGCAGCCTGTAATGATCTTCAGGGCTTTGTTTTGGATAGTCTGTAAGGTCTTATGATGTGTTTCAGCTAGGTTAGAAGCCCAGGCTGGGCTTGCGTATTCCATTACTGATCTTATGTATTGTTTATATACTGTGGTGGTAGTTTCTTTGTTGTGTCCAAATTTTGTGTGAGCAAGTGACCTGAGGGCGTTAAGTCTGGGTGTCAGTTTCTTTTTAATGTTTGTGGTGTGCTGTTTGAATGTCATATGAGTATCATATGTTACTCCTAGGATTTTGGGTGTGTGTGTAATAATAATAGTTAATAATAATACTAATAATAATAGTTAATAATAATAGTTAATAATAATAGTTAATAATAATAATAATAATAATAGTTAATAATAATAGTTAATAATAATAGTTAATAATAATAGTTAATAATAATAGTTAATAATAATAGTTAATAATAATAGTTAATAATAATAGTTAATAATAATAGTTAATAATAAAAATAAGTTATGAGTGGGCTAGAGACTATGGCATCCGAGTGTTCAGCCGGTCAAATAAGTGATGTCAAGGCACCAAGTATATTTTGATCAATATATAATTGGTATGATCAGCAATATCTAAACAGGATTGATTCATTTCCTCCACTTATCCACCCTCTTCAACATTTGACACACATTAAGGGAAGGTGGGCCGGTTTTCTGGTCCCTTTTCTCCCTCGTGTTTAGCCCCATTAGTTTTCAGATGTTAATATAATAATAATAATAATAATAATAGTTCTTAAAGCTAGCACATGCTAAGCTAGCTAAGGATAGCTCAATAAGGCCGATTAGGCGTATTTCCATTGGGGTCCTGTACTACTACCCCATCCCTTTGCTCATGAGGGATGGTAACGACTCAGTGCTTGTGAAAAATCTTTAATGCGCCGAGCGTGGGCGCGAACCCGGGCCTTCTGGGTGGAAGTCCGAGACGCTAGTCACTACACCAAGCGAGCCGCTTGATGTTTGCCCCATTAGTTAGTCGATTTTAAGACCTTTCGCCCCATTTCTTCGTCAATATTTAGACCTTTCGTGCTATTTAGGTGTCGATTTTTTCCCTGGCGAACGATAGTGAGCCTGTAATGTTGAAAGAGGCCGGGAAAATGTTCTACCGAAAAATGAAAAAATTAATCTAGAAAGGAATGTTTTTTTTTTTTAATTTGATAGAGGTCTAGGGAGGAAACTAGACAAATAATGAATACATGCAAAAATAATGAATACATGCAAAAATAATGAATACATGCAAAAATAATGAATACATGCAAAAATAATGAATACATGCAAAAATAATAAATACATGCAAAAATAATGAATACATGCAAAAATCGGCCAAAAAGTGAACCATCCCCCCTTAACACAGCCCAGAGCGAGCCAAACGTAACGATAGCCGAGACATGACTTATTAGCGTGACCGTACTGTACATCATATTAGACTGTGGCAGGTGGAGAGAGGTGACTAGTATTGCCAATAATGCAAGTACTATTTTGGATTGTACTATTTGTATTTTTAGCATACGGAGGAGCTTAACCCTTTGAAGCTCTGACGCGTTTTAGCAGTTTAGTTTTGGCTATCATTAGACGATTTTATGCAGCTTAGGAAGGATCTGTGGCTATTAAAAGGGTAAATACGATCTCAATCAACCCTTTGACTGCCACATACCGTTACTAATCTGAAGAAAATAGTCTAATAGTAGCCAGAAACAGAAGAGAAACGCGTATTGGAGCTTGAAAGGGTTAATACCAACATTTACGTCACGTTGTGTTTGTTGTTGTTATAATCAGTGTGACACTAAAGTTATCTTATCTCAAAGAAATAGTTAATAGATACTAAGGATGGGGGGGGGGTTGACAAGATAGTTAAGAGGGGGTCACCTGCCTTTTTTTCTCTCCTTTCAAATTTCTCTCTTTCTCTGGCTTGTATCCATTCGGCTCCATTCAGCCTACTGTTTTAAGACGTTTATCCCCATCCAGGTGTCGGTATCTGCCTGGCGAGCGATAGCGAGCCAGCATTATATGGAGAAATCCGGCTTCGCCGGAGACATTTTTCTATCGAAAAATGTACAAATTTAGCCTGCTGTCAGAATTTTTGAAAATAATATGCTGGCTCGCTACCGCTCGCCAAGAAATAATCGACACCTGGATAGGGATAAACGCCTAAAAACAGTAGGCTGAATGGGGCCGAATGGATACAACTCAGAGAGAGAGAGAGAGAGAGAGAGAGAGAGAGGAAAAACCGAGGTGGGGTCCCATAAAGCCAGTAGTTACATTGGTGAAGCATATTATCCACCGCTGCTGCTGGGGGGGGAGGGGGGGGGGGGAATGACTCCAGTTAATTTAGAGATAGTATTATAATATGATAACATTACTTTAGTGTCACCTTGAATACCACACACACACACACACACACACACACACACACACACACACACCATTCATTTGGGCATTACGGGGAGGCAGGCCGTTTGTTTGGTCTATTAATTCATTTATTCATATATTTTTTTTTTTTTCCTCCCTAGACCTCCATCAAGCTTAGAAAACACCCCCTAGACCCCCCTACAAGATAATTTTGTACATTTTTCGGTAGAAAAGTGTCCCGGCCGAAGGCCGTTTCCTCTTAAAATTGCAGGCTCGCTATCGTTCGCCAGGAAATAATCGACACCTAAATGGTACGAAAGGTCTTAACATTGAAAACGATATGGGGCGAAAGGTGTTAAAATCGCCAAATTAATGGGCCGAACGTCTTATAATCTCAAAACTAGTGGGACTAAACACTAGGGAGAAGGGGGTCCCGATAAACGGTCTTCCTCCCCTTAATTAAGGGATCAGTGCTTGTTTGTGTTGCTGTGTACTGTATATTTATTAATTTATATATTTTTTTAGTTTCCTCGCTAGACCTCCATCGAGCTTAAAAAAATACCCCCAAGACCCCCTTTCCAGATAAATTTGTACATTTTTCGGTAGAAAAATGTCTTGGCCAAAGGCCGATACCTTCTAAAATTACAGGCTCGCTTTCGCTCGCCAGGAAAAAATCGACACCTAAATGGCACAATAGGTCTTAACATTGACAAAGAAATGAGGCGAAAGGTCTCAAACTCGCCAAACTAACGGAACGAACGTCTTAAACCTACACAACTAATATGCTGAACATGAGGGAGAAGGGGGTCTAGAAACAAGCGAGTTTTGGACCTCGGTTATAATTAAAGTATTGTTATATTTTCAGGTACTCATCCTCGCCCCGTACGCCTCCTGTGAGTACGCCTATTGTTAACCCTTTATGGTATGGGTATGTTATTATGGACACTTTAATAGACCCTTTTCGTACCCATAATAAAAGGGTATGTTATTATGGACACTTTAATAGACCCTTTTCGTACCCATAATATATGGGTATGTTACTATAGACACTTTAATAGACCCTTTTCGTACCCATAATATAAGGGTATGTTATTATGGACACTTTAATAGACCCTTTTCGTACCCATAATATAAGGGTATGTTATTATGGACACTTTAATAGACCCTTTTCGTACCCATAATAAAAGGGTATGTTATTATAGACACTTTAATAGACCCTTTTCGTACCCATTATAAAAGGGTTTGTTATTATGGACACTTTATAGACCCTTTTCATACCCCAATATTTCAGAGGGTCAGTGTATTATTGATATACCCAGTGAAGTTATATACCTTTTTATTGGTTTAACCCCTTCAGTACCGGTGACGTCCTTTTCACCATACACTGACGAGCATCAGACTCTTCACTCATGCTCACTACCCTCCTCACTCATGCTCACTACCCTCCTCACTCATGCTCACTACCCTCTTCACTCATGCTCACTACCCTCCTCACTCATGCTCACTACCCTCTTCACTCATGCTCACTACCCTCCTCACTCATGCTCACTACCCTCCTCACTCATGCTCACTACCCTCTTCACTCATGCTCACTACCCTCCTCACTCATGCTCACTACCCTCCTCACTCATGCTCACTACCCTCCTCACTCATGCTCACTACCCTCTTCACTCATGCTCACTACCCTCCTCACTCATGCTCACTACCCTCCTCACTCATGCTCACTACCCTCCTCACTCATGCTCACTACCCTCCTCACTCATGCTCACTACCCTCTTCACTCATGCTCACTACCCTCCTCACTCATGCTCACTACCCTCCTCACTCATGCTCACTACCCTCCTCACTCATGCTCACTACCCTCTTCACTCATGCTCACTACCCTCCTCACTCATGCTCACTACCCTCCTCACTCATGCTCACTACCCTCCTCACTCATGCTCACTACCCTCCTCACTCATGCTCACTACCCTCTTCACTCATGCTCACTACCCTCCTCACTCATGCTCACTACCCTCCTCACTCATGCTCACTACCCTCTTCACTCATGCTCACTACCCTCCTCACTCATGCTCACTACCCTCCTCACTCATGCTCACTACCCTCTTCACTCATGCTCACTACCCTCTTCACTCATGCTCACTCACTCATGCTCACTCACTACCCTCCTCACTCATGCTCACTACCCTCCTCACTCATGCTCACTACCCTCTTCACTCATGCTCACTACCCTCCTCACTCTTATTAAGGGGAAGTTTTTAGTTTGTTCCCTAAACCTCCATCAAGCTTAAAATTACACCCCCTTGACCCCCTTTCAAGATAAATTTGTACATTTTTCGGTAGAAAAATGTCCTGGCCGAAGGCCAGTTCCTCTTAAATTACAGGCTCGCTATCGCTCGCCAGGAAAAACTCGACATCCAAATGGCACGAAATGTCTTAAAATTGACAGAAATGGGGCGAAAGTCCATACAATCGCCGAACTAATGGGGCGAACGTCTTAAAATCTCACAAGCAATGGGGCTAAACATGAGGGAGAAAGAGGTTCAGAAAAAAAACTCCAGGTGGAAATCTGTCCCTTAAGACCACGAGAGAGGGAAGTTCTTATACTTTTACTGACTCTCATAAGCTAACTCATTGACTTGGTATATTGACTGATCACACTAGTCACTGTACCACTAACTTTATATAGAGAGTTGCACTATTAATCGCTATAACGGCAAGTCTAAGTTTTATAACCGCACTTACTTATATATTTAACCAGTTAGGAGTAAGCTGTATTATTTACCTTAATATAAAATGATATATTATATAATTATATACCGGTATATAAGTCACTCAGCTTTCCTTACTCCATTACACTCCTTATATTGCATATATTGTTGATATATTGCATATATTGTTGATATATTGTATATTATCATATAGCCTAGACGCCACGGTTCTACCAAATCCTATAGCTAACCCCCAAAATATGAATCACCCGTCACAGCAGGCTATTATGCACTTTAAGGGAGCCCAACTCGCTTTATTTCTCTTTTCTCTCTCTCTCTCTTTGGCTTGTATCCATTCGGCCCCATTCAGCCTACTGTTTTAAGACGTTTACCCCCACCCAGGTGTCAATATTTTCCTGGCGAGTGGTAGCGAGCCAGCATATGTATATTTTTGTTTTGACAGCAAGCTAAATTTGTACATTTTTCGATAGAAATATGTCTCCGGAGAAGCCAGATTTCTCCATACAATGCTGGCTCGCTATCGCTTGCCAGGAAGAAATCGACCCCTGGATGGGAATAAAAGTCTTAAAACAGTTGGCTGAATGGGGCCGAATGGATACAAGCCAGGGAAAGAGAGAAAAGGAGAGAAAGATAAAAAAAAGCCGGTGACCCCCCTTAAGACCTAAATCCTATAACCTCTCCCACCCACTGGCTCTCAGGTCAGGAGGTGAAGGTGGAGGAGGTGGCCACAACGTACGTGGAGGTGTCGTGGATAAAGGTGGATCAGTGGTTTGGTGTTGGAGAGTTCACTGTCAACCTCACCAACGATGCCACCAAGTCCTGCAGTGAGGTATAGTGATGGTGATGATGTGTTATTGTGGTGGTGGTGTTATTGTGGTGGTGATGGTGTTATTACGGTGATGGTGTTATAGTTAATTCACTATTACCCTCACTACCAATGCCACCAAGTCCTACATTGAGGCATAGTGATCTGTTGATGGTGTTATTGTGGTGATGATGGTGTGATATTTTGGTGATGGTGTGTTTTTATGGTGATAGTGTTATAGTTTTCACTGTCACCCTCACCACCGATGTCACCTAGTCTTGCATTGAGGTTAGTGATGGTGATGGTGTTATTATGGTGGTGATGGTGATGGACGTGTTATAATGGTGATGGTGTTACTATAGTGATGGTGAATGTGTTGTAATGGTGAGTGTTCTTTTAACGTTGTTTCCTGTCTCTTAGTGTGTTTGGTGCTTCACTTTCAGTCACTCTCGTAATAGATCTCATATACCCTAAAGGTTACTGGTGTTTACGGTGCTGTTATGGCGAGCATGGGTTTAAGAGTCAATATTAACAAAACCAAGGTTATGCATTGTAGATTGAGACGAGGCAATGTGGAAAAGAGCGGTGCATACCCATGTGCAGTGTGTGGAAAGGGTGTGGGCGCTAACTCGATTCGGTGTAGCGTCTGTCGATGTTCGGTACGGTACACCATGGGAATAAGCGCTGTAGTAGAATAAAAGGACCCCTGCCGAAGGGTAAGTCAGAAATGGAGAAATTTGAGTGCATAGTGTACAAGGGCGAGCTTGTGTTCAATGATGATCCTGTGGCGGTGAACTTTGGAAATGAGTCATTGGAGCTGGTGGACAAGTTTTGTTACCTAGGAGATACCATCTCTGCCGGTGGTGGGGCCGAGGCTGCCACTGTCGCTAGAATTAGATGTGGCTGGGGGAAGTTCAGAGAACTGCTGCCAATTCTGACCATGAAAAGAATGCCTCTGCCCCTGAAGGGAAAGGTTATGCTTCATGTGTTAGAAGTGCAATGACGTATGCCTCAGAAAAATGGGCCGTTAAAGTAGATGATGTCAACAGAATGGAACGTAATGAGATGAAGATGGTGAGATGGATGTGTGGGGCCAAACTGCAGGATAGAATAACAAATGATGAGCTGAGGAGACGCTTAGGTATAAAGAGTATTAGCGAGGAGATGCGTACAAGTAGACTGGGATGGTATGGGCATGTGGAGAGAATGGATGAACAAAATTGGGTGAAAAGATACAGGTCTGTGATTGTGGAGGGAGCTGTGCCAAGGAGTGGACCGAGGAAGACCTGGGATCGGACTATACGTGCCGATCTCGAATCCAAAAACTTGACAAGTGAAACAGCCCTTAACAGGGTTGCCTGGAACGCCGCCATTAGGACAAGAGACTGAAACTGCACGTATGTGTGGAGCACTCAATCTTAAAATGTTATGTATGTAGTACAGTATGTATGTTAATTGATCACTTCGATAGAGTCTGGCATAAATCTTTAATTTCTAAACTACCCTCCTTCGGTTTCTATCCCTCCATCTGTGCCTTTGTCTCTAATTTCCTTTCCGGCCGTTCCATAGCCGCGGTTGTGGACGGCCATTGTTCACTTCCTCACCCTATAAACTCCGGTGTTCCTCAGGGCTCTGTCCTATCTCCTATTCTCTTTCTAATTTTTATAAATAATCTCCTTAACTGTACCTTAATTCCCATCCATTCATATGCAGACGACTCAACCTTACACTACTCCATTAGTTTTTCAGAACGCCCCAGCCAGCAATCCCTCAACGACAAACGTAATAAAGCCATAGAACTCTTAAATTCTGATCTAAATACTATTTCCAATTGGGGCAGAGAAAACCTTGTTAACTTTAATGCTTCCAAAACCCAATTTCTCCATCTATCTACCCGTCAGGATCTCCCAGCGGACTATCCCTTACAAAATAAATTATATAATAATATAATAATATAATAATTACAATACAAAATTCAACCCTTCATCTTCTCTCAATATTCTTGGTGTCTCCTTTTCTTCTGCTCTCATTTGGAAGGACCATATTACCAGTCTTGCTAAGGCAGACTCCCAGAAGTTGGGTGTGCTCAACCGCCTTAGGGGGTTCTTTTCCCCTGCACAGCTTCTTGCTCTGTACAGGGGCATAGTGCGCCCTTGTATTGAGTATTGTTCACATGTGTGGGGAGGTTCCTCTCACACCGCTCTCCTAGACAAAGTTGAAAGGAAGGCCTTTCGTATCATTAACTCCCGTCCACTCACCAACTCTCTGCAATCTCTCTCTCTCCGCCGCAATGTTGCATCTCTCTCACTATTCTATCGCTACTATAATAATCAGTGTTCCTCAGAGCTATCCCAGTGGGCCAGTGCATACCACCTCCTTTACGTAGGGCACGTGGTACCCGTCTTGCAACTCAATCCCACCCCTACTCTGTGCAACTCTCCAACCCAAGAGTGAAACGTTACTCTCAAACTTTCTTCTACTCAACAGCTGAGCTCTGGAACTCTCTCCCAGAACCAGTCTTTCCCTCTTCCTATGACTTAAATTGCTTCAAACTCCGTGTGTCCAGGCATTTTGGCTCGAACGTCCCTTGATTTTGGCCCTGTCACTCTTTCAACTATGGGGGAGGCACTCGCTATAGGCAGTTATGCCTTTTGCCTCCCTCAATCACATAGAAAAAAATAAAAAATAAAAAACTTGCGAGTTTTGATCTATAAGGAAGTTGGAACTGTAGACATCGATATTTAGAAGAATTATCGGCTAAAATGTGATTGCAGTACATTTTTTTGTAAACACAAAATAAAAATCAGCATATTTTCTAGCCATCATAAACCTACATTACTATTGCATTTCCTTTGAATATCGAGGTTTACTGCTCCAACTTCCTTATAGCCTAAAACTCGCAAGTGGTCAATTGTTGGGTTGTTGTTAAGGGAGCCCACCTCGCTTGTTTGCTCTTTCTCTCCCTCTCACTCTTTGGTTTGTATCCATTCGGCCTCATTCAGCCTATTGTTTTAAGACGTTTACCCCATCCATATTTTCCTGGCGAGCGGTAGCGAGCCAGCATATATATATATATTTTTTTTTTTAAACAAGCTAAATTTGTACATTTTTCGATAGAAAAATGTCTCCAGCGAAGCCGGATTTCTCCATACAATGCGGAATAAATCGACACCTAGAAGGGGATAAACATCTTAACCCCTTACGGACGGGGATGTTTGTAATTTCTACTACCTGTGTGGCGGGCATATTTACCCTAAACGAGCTTAATTCCACGCTCTTTTTCATGCATAAACAATTTATGTATCCGTGAAAGGGCGATAATAGAGCTTTCTAATGACACCTGAATTATCCTTGTATGACCACGGGTTCTCTTGCAACATTGTTGCAACACGAGTGCAAAAACCCTAAAATACGGTAATTTCCTCAGTTATTCCTTGTTCTCAGGACACCAGGGGTGTGGAGGGTTGTGTTGGGGAACTCAGTTACCTCGCTCGGTCCATGCCGAACGGTCAGAGCCCATGTGTCGTCGTCCTCCCAACGCGTGGACTCTCTCTCAGAGCTGATAATGTGCTCAAAATCCCTTTCGACTAATGTCGGGCCCCGCGGGATAGGCCACTTTTCTCTCACTCGACATATGTCGGGGTCCCGCGGCCTGGGTGTTAAAACAGTTGGCTGAATGGGGCCGAATGGATACAAGCCAGGGAAAGAGATAATAGAAAGATAAAAAAGAAGCCGGTGAACCCTCTTAATATGACTAATTAATGTTTCAGATAGTAGTCTGCCACACCCCGACCTGCGTATTCAGCACTCAGGCGTGTGGTGACCTGCCCTCCTGCACCCTCACCAACCTGACCGTTACCGGGGACAACTACCAGGCCAATACCGTATATACAACCACGGGTAACGGCTCACTTGTTTACCGTATATACAACCACGGGTAACGGCTCACTTGTTTACCGTATATACAACCACGGGTAACGGCTCACTTGTTTACCGTATATACAACCACGGGTAACGGCTCACTTGTTTACCGTATATACAACCACGGGTAACGGCTCACTTGTTTACCGTATATACAACCACGGGTAACGGCTCACTTGTTTACCGTATATACAACCACGGGTAACGGCTCACTTGTTTACCGTATATACAACCACGGGTAACGGCTCACTTGTTTACCGTATATACAACCACGGGTAACGGCTCACTTGTTTACCGTATATACAACCACGGGTAACGGCTCACTTGTTTACCGTATATACAACCACGGGTAACGGCTCACTTGTTTACCGTATATACAACCACGGGTAACGGCTCACTTGTTTACCGTATATACAACCACGGGTAACGGCTCACTTGTTTATTTATAGATTCATTAAGGGGAGATGGTTCACTTTTTGGGTGAATTTTGCATGTATTCATTATTTTTCTAGTTTCCTCCCTAGACCTCCAGCAAATTTAAAACAAAAAAACATCCATTAGATCCCCCTTCTAGATTAATTTCTACATTTTTCGGTAGAAAAATGTACCGGCCGAAGGCCGGTTATTCCATCAGTACAGGCTCACAATCGTTCGCCAGGGAAAAAATCGACACCTAAATAGCACGAAAGGTCTAAATATTGACGAAGAAATGGTGCGAAAGGTCTTAAAATCGACTAACTAATGGGGCAAACATCTTAACATCTGAAAACTAATAAGGCTAAACATGAGGGAGAAAGTGGTCCAGAAAACCGGCCCATCCCCCCTTAAAGGTGGGGGCTCATGGGTTGAGATAAACATGGAATGATAATCGCCAAGCTGTACATAATTATCTTGCAAAATGCAATAGCACTGAAATCATTATTGACAATGGTATAAAGGATTTTGTGGATCGTCTATACCGGGCCTGTGACGTCACAAGAGTGTAAGTCCACCATCCAGTTTAGGATAAGGATACTGGTGTGACATCACTATGACATCACAGGCCCGGTATAGACGATCCGCAAAATCCTTTATACCATTGTTAATAATGATTTCAGTGACATTGCATTTTACAAGATAATTATATGCAGGTTGGTGATTATTTTTCCATGTTTACCTCAACCCATGCACCCCCATCTTTAAGGTAAGAGTAACAATAAGACTCACCACCTGTTAAAAGAAGGGCTTACAAAATAGCGAAAGAGTAACCCACCTTACTTAACCCAAAAACGGTGACCGTCCTCAATAGATCCAGAGCATAAAAAAAAACTTAGAAAACACCCCAGTGGCACTCAAAACAAAGCAATTTGTGATTAGGTGAGATAATTCCCCTCCATTACTTTCTACCACTCCTACATATGTGTCCCAACCTCCCAGGGCTATCCCCTCCTTTTCCCCCCTCCTCAATTATCAGCTATTTTTCCTCTTATTCCCCCTTTTATCGGGTAATTTTCAGCGCGAATTTCCCCCTCCCAGTCTCGCCAGTGTCGCTTCAGAGCTGGGAGAGGGAAGATATACGTCCCACCATCTCTCGCCTCATGATACGACCTTGTGGCAATAATACGTCTTTTTCACCCCCAAATGCTATTCCCTCTTCTGTTATTGCCCTTAAATGTTCATATGTTCACATTCTGTTATTGCTCTTAAATGTTCATATGTTCACATTAAAAGCAAAATAGGCTCATATGGATAAGTAAAAATTATATATATGATACATATGACGATTTTCGTCAAAATAGAACAAAATACGTTCGCTTGGCGAGAGGTTTTAAACTACCATAGCTTCGCAGTTTATGAATTATCCACAAACAAACTCCACAATCCCTTGAATACTTGAACTGAAAGGAGAGATAACCCTTTGAGTACCAGCGACGTGTGATATATTTCTTTCTAGCTATATTTGGACGATTTTGTGTAGTTTAAGAAGGATTTGTGGTGGTAAAAAGGGTTAAGAGAGATAGTTCGCAGCCTGTTAATTACTGGAGGCCCTTTTAAAGCTGAATGAAATCGTCGAATAGTATCCAGAACAAATCTAAAAGGATGGCACCGGTACAGAAGGGGTTAATATACTCGTTGTCTGGCCGTCCTCTACAGTAGCTGTAAATAGTCAATAGGAAGCAATCTTGGATTTTTTTTCAAGGACAGCAGAAAGGGATAATGAATGGGTAAGATTATTGTAGGGAGAATTCGACCTGCTCTTTCCAATGGGACTCGTTTGAATTCGCTCAAAGCTACAGATTCCTGGCAAGCGATAGCGAGCCAGCATTTTATGGAGAAATCCGGCTTTGCCGGAGACATTTTTCTATCGAAAAATTTACAAATTTAGCTAGCTGTTACTTATTTAACTTGTGGAAGCATTTTGTTACCTGAAATAATCTGTCTTCTGTTTTGTCGCCATTATCAGTGCAAGATAGTCATGAAATGTTATTAGAATATATGTATTAGTATAAACTCTGAAAATGTTATTAGAATATATGTATTAGTATAAACTCTGAAAAGTTAACATCAGATATAAAAAAATCTATTTTAGGAGGGGCAGGAGGCTAGGAATCCTCCTCCCCTTGTAAAATTCACCTACTAGACGAGACAGAGTGAGGAGCAAGGGAACGCGAAAGTGATCTATTTGGCCCGATTCAGCCGACTGTTTTAAGACATTTATCCCCATCCAGATGTCGATTTCTTCCTGGCGAGCGATAGCAAGCCAGCATTGTATTGAGAAATCCGGCTTTGCCGGAGAAATTTTCTATCGAAAAATTTACAAATTTAACCTGCTGTCAAAAGCATTTAATAAAATATGCTAGCTCACTACCGTTCGCCAGAAAAAAATAGACACCTGGATGGGGATATACGTCTTAAAACATTACGCCGAATGGGGCCGAATGGATACAACCCAAAGAGAGAAAGAGAAAAAAAAAACGAGGTGGGCCCCCTTAAATCACCTTCTTGACCTTACAGCCCCCGAACCAGTCACCAACCTGAGTCTGTGGAAGGACATGGGCCTCAACGCAGCCTGGGTTAATCCGGATATGTTCTCATCCCCGTGTTATGAATACACGGTGGCTCAGTTATCTTTCAATGGCGAGACAACGACTGTGAACCTAGAAGAAGAGGAAGAGGAGACCACGTTTCTGATGTGTGGTGTAGCAGGGTATGGGAAGGTGGAGGTCTGGACACACGGGGTAGATGGTGATAGTCAGAGGCAGTTCCAATCCTTTGGTTATCAAGGATCAGGTTAGTTTCTATTATAATCACCTGACGGAAAATGTAATCTTTAAGCAGCTGAGTTATTGATACATAATGGAAAAATAAGAAATTATCATGTCTCTGCATATTTAAAAACATTGAAATTTAATTGATGGTTCTGTCTGAAGACCGACTGTTATTATTTACGATTTTGACTGAGCAAATGTTTACTGGGAAGATGCATTAACCTCTACTGTACAGTAGGATACAGTAATAAAAGTACCCCCCAGTCCAAAGCAATGTGGTCAATATGGCAAGATAGAACAACCTTCCACCTCAAGAGATGAAGGAAAACTGGCTCTCTCAGCCTTCAAAGGGTTGGATATAAGCTGAGAAGTGTTGCCATATTGAGAGCAGTGCTCAAACGGTCATGGTACCAGGCACAGCCTGATACAGGTAGTTACAAGGAAAGTACATTACTGACGGCTTCCAGCCGTCACTGGGACTGAGGAGTGACTTATCTACTGATGGCTGGTAGCCATCGCTGGGATTGGATGGGTTAAAGGAAACATATATTTAAAATTTAGCTAATGTTCTGAAAAAATATTACCGATAATACTGAAACGTTAATAAATTAAAAACAACTCATGCTCTTGAAAATATTAATGATAACACTTAGTGAATAAAAAACACCATCTGAGGAGGAGCACTTTATTGACAACGTTTCGCCGCTAGCTTCATCAGGTCACTCATGCGAAACGTTGTCAATAAAGTGCTCCTCCTCAGATGATGTTTTTTATCCATCCTGTCAACATAACATTTAGTAATATAACCAAATATTCTATGAATCAACATATAATGAACAGATAACTGTCAACTATATAGAAAAAAAAAAAAAAAAAAAAAAACTATTCTGAAGAAGGGTTAGTCGATACGCGAGATAAAACGAGAGAAACATTAGTCTTGTAAATCAATTCTGCTTTAAGGAGGCTCACCAGTTTTTTTTTTATCTTTCTCTCCTTTTCTCTCTTTCTCTGACTTGTATCCATTCGGCCCCATTCAGCCAACTATTTTAAGACGTTTATCCCCATCCAGGTGTCGATTTTTTCCTTATCGCGAGCCAGCATTGTATGGAGAAATCCGGCTTCGCCGGAGAAATTTTTCTATCGAAAAATGTACAAATTTAGCTTGCCGTCAACACAAAAATATATATATACTGGCTCGCTACCGCTCACCAGGAAAATATTAAACTTGAAAATTAACCTGGTTTTCAGACGTGGTTCCACCAATAGACAAGCTTAATTGCTCGGTGTTGTCCTGTTCGAGCGTCCTGCTGGAGTGGGACTACAACCCCATCTGTCCTGGTGCTACAGTCTTTTTTGCCGGCATCAAATATCATGAAACAACAGTTGACCTCTCTGTCAGGAACTTGACCCTCACTGACCTGTTGGTGGATGAATATTACACTGCCTGTGTCCGGGTCGGGGACGAGGATGGTCAACCCCTGAGTGAGCGTTACTGCATTTCCTGGAAGACTCCGATTGAAAGTATGCACCATATTTATAGGGTACACATTAAGAAATATTGAAAGTATGCACCATATTTATAGGGTACACATTAAGAAATATTGAAAGTATGCACCATATTTTATAGGGTACACATTAAGAAATATTGAAAGTATGCACCATATTTATAGGGTACACATTAAGAAATATTGCACAAATTAAGTAAATTCTTCAAAATCACACTCCCCTGCAAAGAATATAAACCAAGTTGCATACACATGTTTTATATATAAACCAAGTTGCATACACATGTTTTATATATAAACCAAGTTGCATACACATGTTTTATATATAAATCAAGTTGCATACACGTTTTATATATAAACCAAGTTGCATACACATGTTTTATATATAAACCAAGTTGCATACACATGTTTTATATATAAACCAAGTTGCATACACATGTTTTATATATAAACCAAGTTGCATACACATGTTTTATATATAAACCAAGTTGCATACACATGTTTTATATATAAACCAAGTTGCATACACATGTTTTATATATAAACCAAGTTGCATACACATGTTTTATCTTTACATATTGTATAAAAGAATGTTATACCCTGAGGTCAATTAACCCTTTCAACATCCAAGACGCATTTATTTTCTGTTTTTTTTTGGGGTTAATTATTAGACGATTTAATCAGATTAGGAAGGGTCATTGGAAGTCATAGAGGGTTGATTGAGATAGCCTTTACCATTTTAATACCCACAGATTCTTCCTAAGCTGCATACCATCGTCTAATGATAGCCACAATAATCTGCTAAAACGCGTCAGAGCTTCAAGGGGTTAAGGGGAGATTTCCACTCGAGGAATTGTTTTCTTGCCCCCTTTCTCCCTCATGTTTAGCCCCATTGTTTTTGAGATTTTAAGACGTTCGCCCCATTAGTTTGGCGATTTTAAGACATTTCACACCATTTATATAACTTTCAAGACCTGTCGTCCCATTTAGGTGTCGATTTTTTCCTGGCGAGCGATAGCGAGCCTGTAATTTAAGAGGAACCGGCCTTCGGCCGGGAAATTTTTCTACCAAAAAATGTACAAATTTATCTTGAAAGGGGGTCAAAGGGGTGTAATTTCAAGTTGGATGGAAGTCTAGGAAACACACTAATAACCTCCCCTTAACACAGTTCATTTCTCACAGTTGTACAAAAACTGGAGGTGGTTGGGATCGACTCAAACAAAATAAGAGCAACTTGGGAAGAGCCCCTGTGCCAGAAGAATCCAGAATTGAGATACGAAGTGACCATCAGTAGATATGAAAACTATGTTCAGGAGAGTGCAACCACAGAAGACACCAGCTACACGTTCGACTCCTGCAGCACCTTGACCACCTACTACGTGTGCGTGACAGTGGACCGCCCCTCTTATCAGGATGACCCCTGTGACCTTGCTAAAACGCTACCTTTTGGTAAGATTTATACACAGTTAGTAGCAACCTTAAGGTGGGGGCTCATGGGTTGAGGTAAACATGGAAAAATAATTGCCAACCTGCATATAATTATCTTGTAAAATGCAATGTCACTGAAATAATTATTAACAATGGTATAAAGGATTTTGCGATCGTCTATACCGGACCTGTGACGTCATAGTGACGTCACACCAGTGTCCTTATCCTAGACTGGATGGTGGACTTATACTGGTGTGACGTCACAGGCCTGGTATAGATGATCCACAAAATCCTTTATACCATTGTTAATAATTATTTCAGTGCCATTGCATTTTGCAAGATAATTATGTACAGCTTGGCGATTATCATTCCGTGTTTATCTCAACCCATGAGCCCCCACCTTTAAGGGAGCCCACCTCGCTGTTCTTATCTTTCTCTCCCTCTCTCTCTGGCTTGTATCCATTAGGCCCCATTAAGCCAACTGTTTTAAGACGTTTATCCCCATCCAGGTGTCGATTTCTTCCTAGCGAGCCAGCATTGTATGGAGAAATCCGGCTTCGCCGGAGACATTTTTCTATCGAAAAATGTACAAATTTAGCTTGCTGCCAACAAAAAATATATATATGCAGGGTCGCTACCGCTCGCCAGGAAAATATTGACACCTGGATGGGGGTACATGTCTTAAAACAGTAGGTTGAATGGGGCCAAATGGATACAAGCCAAAAAGAGAGAGAGAGAAAGAGAAAAAAAAGCGAGGTGGGCTTCCTTAACCTCTTTTTTTCAGAGTATTCCAATTTGTGTTTTAATCTAGCTACCTCCAGATGATCTAGCTACCTCCAGATGATCTAGCTACCTCCAGATGATCTAGCTACCTCCAGATGATCTAGCTACCTCCAGATGATCTAGCTACCTCCAGATGATCTAGCTACCTCCAGATGATCTAGCTACCTCCAGATGATCTAGCTACCTCCAGATGATCTAGCTACCTCCAGATGATCTAGCTACCTCCAGATGATCTAGCTACCTCCAGATAATCTAGCTACCTCCAGATGATTTTATTGGGTCTAAGAAGAACATTCCAGTGTATGTGGTACGTTAAACTATTCTGTAACTCTTTGATTACTAGAGGTTCTTCATAAGCTGAAAACAATCATCTCCAGTTAGTAAGAATGATATAAAATTGGATTACTACTATTTAAAGTGTTGATTCTTAAGAAGATAAGGTATTTGTAAACCTTTGACAACGAGAGGCCTTTATATATATATATACTGTATACTGTATATATATGTATATATCAATATATTGTGTGTGTGTGTGTGTGTGTGTGAGTGTGTGTGTATATAATAAACAACCCAGTGTATAATATTGAAGCCCCCTACTGGGTGTGTAATAATAATAATAATAATAATTAACGGTTTATTCACAAAAGCAGCCCGAAGGCTGAAAATATACAAGGAAGTTGATACATAGTTAAAATTAAAATTAAAATTAAAATTAAAATTGACACAAGAGCTAACAGGCTAATTTACAATGAAAACTATGTATATAATTTATTGATTGTTTAAGACCTTAATTATTGAAGGAATGGCGCTGTTCTTGTAGCGGTCAGTCCGTGGTGCTCTTACGGGGACAATACGGTTGAAGTGGCGAACAGCGCGTAGAGGAGGAGGGGCGTCGGGCTGTAGTAGGTGCCGGTGTCTGGGGTTGTTTAGTAGTTTGCTGGAGAACTGCTGAAGGTGTTGTTCGTAGAGGTTAGATATGGCGAGTACGTTAATTAGGTTACATGCATCTTGGTAAGTGGTGTAGTTGGCCCCTAACATTATTCTGAGTGCTCTCTTCTGAATTTTTTCTAATTTATTTCTTTGGGTTAAGTTGAGAGAGGATGACCAAACGGGTGAAGCATAGCAGAGTTTGGGTAATATAAAAGATTTGTATAAAAGTAGCATGTCATCTCTGGGAACCCCTAGTTGTTTCAGGGTGCGTAACATGTGTAGCCGATAAGAAGTGTGTGTGAGTGTGTGTGTGTGTGTGAGAGTGTGTGTGTATATAATAAACAACCCAGTGTATAATATTGAAGCCCCCTACTACGTGGGTGTGTGTGTGTGAGTGAGTGTGTGTGTATATAATAAACAACCCAGTGTATAATATTGCAGCCCCCTACTGGGTGTGTGTGTGTGTGTGAGTGTGTGTGTATATAATAAACAACCCAGTGTATACTATTGCAGCCCCCTACTGGGTGTGTGTGTGTGTGTGTGTGTGTGTGTATATAATAAACAACCCAGTGTATAATATTGCAGCCCCCTACTGGGTGTGTGTGTGTGTGTGTGAGTGTGTGTGTATATAATAAACAACCCAGTGTATACTATTGCAGCCCCCTACTGGGTGTGTGTGTGTGTGTGTGAGTGTGTGTGTATATAATAAACAACCCAGTGTATACTATTGCAGCTCCCTACTGGGTGTGTGTGTGTGTGTGTGTGTGTGAGTGTGTGTGTATATAATAAACAACCCAGTGTATACTATTGCAGCCCCCTACTGGGTGTGTGTGTGTGTGTGTGTGTGTGTGTGTGTATATAATAAACAACCCAGTGTATACTATTGCAGCCCCCTACTACGTGGTTGTAGAGGTTGTGAGTGGTGACAATCTGGAGGTAAACTGGAACAACCAATACCGTGCTAGTACCTGCAAGGTATCCTGGGGACCTAATCTACAATACTCCGACTACACCAAGGTATGCACTTTGAGGGGGGGGGGGGGTTTGTCCTTACTTGTATTGTTATTGTTATTATTATTATTATTATTATTATTATTATTATTATTATGATTATTATTGTTATTTCTATCATTATTATTGTTACTAGCAGGGGTACCCGGCGTTGCCCGGGTACTACCACCACTATTACTACCATAATCACCATCATCAATCACTACTACCACAATCATCACAATACTACTACTACCATAATCACCGGCCTCGACCTCCCTGTGCCTCATTAAACGGCGACCTCGATTTCGGCCGCTAAATGACCTCCGATTTTGGATCTGACCTCATCCGTACCCCCATTTTGGGGGGCTGCGAACAACTTTCGTTCCATACACCTTTTCGATCGGAGGCCTCCTTCTGCCCCAAACGGCATTTCTTTTAATTTGTTTTTCAATTTCGGCCTCGAAACGACCTCCGATCGTGGCCTCGCCCTCTCTATGACCTGACCCAGGTCAATTGACACCCACATGCAAAGTTTCAGCTCCCCAGGTCCAAAACTGCGGCCGCCTATTAAGAACGCACAGACAAACAGACACACGAACTGATTTAATAATATTGATTATTATTATTATTATTATTATTATTATTATTATTATTATTAGTAGTAGTAGTAGTAGTAGCAGTATTATTAGTAGTATGTCAAAATGCCTGGACACACGAATTTTATAACGGTCAAAGCCATATTTTGTTAAACATTAAGTCAGTCAGTCAGCAGCCAGCCCTTACTCCAATAAGGGGTAGGGAGGATCAGCAAGAAACTCGAAAAAGTAAAAAGAGGCGACAGGAGAAGAACACACAACAGTTCGCCCACAAAAAGCAAGCACACAAGCATTCAGAAGCACCAATCACTTTTTTTTTTTTTTTTTTTCTTTTTTTAAATTAGAAGGTCCCACCCCTTTCCCATTCTTAAGTAAGCCATTTTAGATTTACAGAAGAGTGACCATTACTTGCATTACTGCATGTCCACAAACATTTCAGTAATGTAAGTATGTTTCCTTCTATTTTTTTTCTTTCTTTTTCCTTTTCTTTTTTCTTTTTTATTAAGGTGACAGTTACAAAGTGGTGTACAATCTATCTTATTCTAGTTACATTGTAGTTTATCTTATTGTACCAGTACCTCCCTACAATCAACCTAGTTGTTCCCCAATTCGTCCATCCGCCACGACCATTTCAAAGTCCAAGTCTCTCACTCTTGTCCTCTGTAGCGGGGAGGACCTTGTACCCCTGAGACATAGGAGTGCAGACCTGAGAAGAGAGAAAGAGAGCCGGCATCTCATCCAAGTTATGACTTGGCTTCTATGCTGGCGCTTTTTCTCCGATATTTGTTCAGCTAATCTGGCATAGAAGACACTTGCAGAAGGTCCCATACCTCCCGACGATGAGAAGCACCAATCACACAAGCATTCAGAAGCACCAATCACACAAGCATTCAGAAGCACCAATCACTCATCAGCCCCCGAAATCAATGGCTTCACCTCAGATGTTATAAATATCCGGACAAGGTCTCTTCACATCAACATCTGGGATAAAGACCTGCCAGGTTTGTCATTTAAAAGGTTCCAGAGACCTTCACGTACTCTCTCCAACAAACTTCCTCCAATCATTCCTGTCATTTGCTAATTTTGTTTTGCTTCAAGCAATCCCTTTTCACACTTTGACACACATTCTGACACGGTGACACAATATCATACCATCTTTTTCTCGGTTTTCGAAGCCTTCTTCTTCCTTCCACTTCACTGACATAGATCTTTTTAACCCTTCTTTCTTCAGGCATTCTTGTCATGTGACCATACCATCTTAGAACACTTTCTTCAACCTTTTGCTCTACAGACTTCTTAACTCCACATGCCTCCCTTATGTTCACACTTCTTCCTTTGTCTATTCTTCGAACTCCACACGCATTTCTTAGCAAATCCATTTCAACTGCTCTTACTCGTGACTTTTCATTACTATACCATACCAGAGTTTCACATCGATACATCAATGTTGGCACCAAGACAATTAAACATTAAACCTAATAGAAATAACCTGAGTAGTTTCGCTAATAAACAAAGACTGGTGATTAATAGAGGAAATAACAACTTTAGTGTTGTTGTCCTTTGTAACTAACCGAAACTTCTGAAGAACACTAATTTCATATTGTCTCAGGAAGCGAGCCAAGACCCGTCCACACTAGTGTTCAGTGTCCAGGAAACACTGGACATTGCTCACTGAACTACCAAGACACACAAAGTCCATGTCCCACTTGAAGTCAATGGTCAGTGTAATGCTGTTCAGTCATTTCTAGATAAAAAATACTGATGTGGACTAGAGATCCTATTTCTCACTATGTGATCTCTAGTGTGGACAGGCCTTTTCTTCAACCGTGGGTACAACAGCTTGAATTTCAGCTAGGTGAGGTTGTGTGTATGAGAACTTTGAGGAGTATTTTTTAGAATTATTTGGTCTTGTTATTTGTAGCAACTAACCCAAAAACCACTAAAGAACCTCAATTTAATGATCCCCCAGGGAGAGACTTATGTGATCCCTGGCTACAACAGCACAGAGGCAGTAGGTGACGTATGTGTGGCAGTCATAGCAGAGGGCCTCACCAGCGTCAACACCTGCATGACTAATACACCAGAGCAAGGAGGTACGTCTTTAGTCTCTTCATCCATTGCCAGATATTCTATCTTTATTGTCCTTACATGTATACTCTACCAGGGAACTCAGGTACGTTTCCAGTCTCTGGCAAGGTTTATGCAATGTTATTGATGGTGTAGTCTATTTAGCCTTCTGCAGGATGTCAGTAAATTTTTCCTTCTAGAGATTTAATATCTTTATATTCATCCCAATGAAGAGATGTCATAAGTCTTCATGGTTTATACAACTCTGCTGACCTTATACCCAATTAACACCAAAGCAAAGCAATGGAAATTTTCGTAAGAGGTACTTTGGACCCCAGAGAGTGGGTAATCACTAACAAGGTGTTTATAAGTTAAGGTCCACACTAGCCTTTGGTGACCTGGAAACATTGGATAGTGTTCCGATTACTTGTCAATGCCCATCACTAAATGCGTGTGTGTCTGTTTTGCTGGAAAATAGCGCGTTCACAGGAGCCACAGTTTTGTCAGGTTCGTAGAAGTTTCCCGGGAAACTCAACCGATAGACCATTTCAACCAATAGATCTCACCCAATGCCAACTCAACCGATAGACCATTTCAACCAATAGATCTCACCCAATGCCAACTCAACCAGTAGACCATTTCAACAAGTAGATCTCAACCAATGCCAACTCAACCAGTAGGCCATTTCACCCAATAGGCTAGATCTCAACCAATTATAATTCAACCGGTAGAAATTGTTGTAAAGAGGTTTCTAATTTAGCCTTATTCCAACCCATCAAAGACAAGAGAAGGAGAAGAGCAGGCTGATTTCGGCAGTGGTGGCCTTGGTCGGCCACCCGTCTAGGGGAGTAAACCTTATACAAATCTGTACTGCTTACATTAGGGTGAAGCAGGTTAGTGGACGGACTAGCCGCAAACTACTGTAGGAAAAAAGTGCTAAAAAATAATGAAGAGGGCCTCGGAGTCGGACGGACCCTAAGTTGAGTGGTCAATCCTGTAAGTTCTTAAATAAACAGGCACGGTTTTTTCCTTCTCATAGGGGACAGGTCCACTTGGGCGCATTTTGTGTATGGCCACCCTCACAAAGGGAGTAAGGCGTTCGGCAATAAATATATAGATAGATATAATTTTATAATATTTTAGGCACCAATCGAGCAGGTACCCAGAGGAGGACACATAGGCATATGAGATAAGGAGTTGCTGGAACTCCTGTTTCATTTGTCTGGCTTCCCCCACTGTGTTGACGTACTTTTCGTCATATTCTTGTTACTGTTAGACGATTACCGTAAGTTAATAATCTACCTCTAGGACTCAAAGGGGCTTTTTTTTTAATCAGCCTACTGTTTTAAAAGACATTTACCCCCATTCAGGTGTCAATATTTTGCTGGCGAGCGGTAGCGAGCCAGCATTTATAAATTTTTGTTTTGACAGGAAGCTAAATTTGTACATTTTTCGATAGAAAAGTGGGTCCGGCGAAGCCGGATTTCTCCATACAATGATGGCTCGCTATCGCTCGCCAGGAAGAAATCGACACCTGGATGGGGATAAACGTCTTAAAACAGTTGGCTGAATGGGGCCGAATGGATACAAGCCAGAGAAAGAGAGAAAAGAAGGGAAAGAGAAAAAAAAACAGGTGATCCCCCTTAACCCCCCCTCCCCCCCAGGCGATGACGGTAGTTCAGACGTGGGCCTGATCGTCGGTATGGTGGTGTTCGGGGCCCTGATAGTGGCGGTGGTGGTCGTGTTGCTCGGGATAGCGATCCGGGGACCACGGCGACGACGAGAACAACAACAACAACAACAACAACAGTACCCCAGCACCCAGGAACTTACCACTAGACACTAACAACAACAACAACAACAGTACCCCAGCACCCAGGAACTTACCACTAGACACCAACAACAACAACAACAGTACCCCAGCACCCAGGATCTCAGCACTACTAGACCCTAACAACAACAACAACAACAACAACAACAACAACAGTACCCCAGCACCCAGGATCTCAGCACTACTAGACCCTAACAACAACAACAACAACAACAACAACAACAGTACCCCAGCACCCAGTAACTTACCACTAGACACTAACAACAACAACAACAGTACCCCAGCACCCAGGAACTCAGCACTACTAGACCCTAACAACAACAACAACAACAACAACAACAACAACAACAACAGTACCCCAGCACCCAGGAACTCAGCACTACTAGACCCTAACAACAACAACAACAACAACAACAACAGTACCCCAGCACCCAGGAACTCAGCACTACTAGACCCTAACAACAACAACAGTACCCCAGCACCCAGGAACTCAGCACTACTAGACCCTAACAACAACAACAACAACAACAACAACAACAGTACCCCAGCACCCAGGAACTTACCACTAGACACTAACAACAACAACAACAACAACAACAACAACAACAGTACCCCAGCACCCAGGAACTTACCACTAGACACTAACAACAACAACAACAGTACCCCAGCACCCAGGAACTTACCACCGCTAGACCCTAACAACAACAACAACAACAACAACAACAACAACAGTACCCCAGCACCCAGGAACTTACCACCACTAGACCCTAACAACAACAACAACAACAACAACAACAACAACAACAGTACCCCAGCACCCAGGAACTTACCACTAGACACTAACAACAACAACAACAACAACAGTACCCCAGCACCCAGGAACTCAGCACTACTAGACCCTAACAACAACAACAACAACAACAACAACAACAGTACCCCAGCACCCAGGAACTCAGCACTACTAGACCCTAACAACAACAACAACAACAACAACAACAACAACAACAGTACCCCAGCACCCAGGAACTTACCACCACTAGACCCTAACAACAACAACAACAACAGTACCCCAGCACCCAGGAACTCAGCACTACTAGACCCTAACAACAACAACAACAACAACAGTACCCCAGCACCCAGGAACTTACCACTAGACACTAACAACAACAACAACAACAACAACAGTACCCCAGCACCCAGGAACTTACCACTAGACACTAACAACAACAACAACAGTACCCCAGCACCCAGAAACTCACCACCACTAGACCCTAACAACAACAACAACAACAACAACAACAACAGTACCCCAGCACCCAGGAACTCACCACCACTAGACCCTAACAACAACAACAACAACAACAGTACCCCAGCACCCAGAAACTCACCACCACTAGACCCTAACAACAACAACAACAACAACAACAGTACCCCAGCACCCAGAAACTCACCACCACTAGACCCTAACAACAACAACAACAACAACAGTACCCCAGCACCCAGAAACTCACCACCACTAGACCCTAACAACAACAACAACAACAGTACCCCAGCACCCAGAAACTCACCACCACTAGACCCTAACAACAACAACAACAACAACAGTACCCCAGCACCCAGAAACTCACCACCACTAGACCCTAACAACAACAACAACAACAACAACAACAACAACAACAGTACCCCAGCACCCAGGAACTCACCACCACTAGACCCTAACAACAATAACAACAACAACAACAACAACAACAACAACAGTACCCCAGCACCCAGGAACTTACCACTAGACACTAACAACAACAACAGTACCCCAGCACCCAGGAACTCACCACCACTAGACCCTAACAACAATAACAACAACAACAACAACAACAACAGTACCCCAGCACCCAGGAACTTACCACTAGACACTAACAACAACAACAACAACAACAACAACAACAGTACCCCAGCACCCAGGAACTTACCACTAGACACTAACAACAACAGTACCCCAGCACCCAGAAACTCACCACCACTAGACCCTAACAACAACAACAACAACAACAACAACAACAACAACAGTACCCCAGCACCCAGAAACTCACCACCACTAGACCCTAACAACAACAACAACAACAACAA
The DNA here is from genome assembly GCA_032716605.1 of Paralithodes platypus. NCBI lineage: Eukaryota > Metazoa > Arthropoda > Malacostraca > Decapoda > Lithodidae > Paralithodes > Paralithodes platypus. The sequence goes on from CM064518.1 coordinate 50,206,383, forward strand.
CAGTACCCCAGCACCCAGAAACTCACCACAACTAGACCCTAACAACAACAAAAACAACAACAACAGTACCCCAGCACCCAGAAACTCACCACCACTAGACCCTAGCAACAACAACAACAACAGTACCCCAGCACCCAGAAACTCACCACCACTAGACCCTAACAACAACAACAACAACAACAGTACCCCAGCACCCAGGAACTCACCACCACTAGACCCTAACACACAACAACAACAACAGTACCCCAGCACCCAGAAACTCACCACCACTAGACCCTAACAACAACAACAACAACAACAACAACAGTACCCCAGCACTCAGTAACTCACCACACCACTAGACCCTAACAACAACAACAAACACAACAACAACAGTACCCCAGCACCCAGAAACTCACCACCACTAGACCCTAACAACACAACAACAACAACAACAACAACAACAGTACCCAGCACCCAGAAACTCACCACCACTAGACCCTAACAACAACAACACAACACAACAGTACCCAGCACCCAACTCACCACCACTAGACCTAACAACACAACAACAACAACCAACAGACCCGCACCCAGAAACTCACCACCACTAGACCCTAACACAACAACACAACAACAGTACCCAGCACTAGACCCTAACAACAACAACAACAACAACACAACCCCAACAACATACCCCAGCACCCAGAAACTCACCACCACTAGACCCTAACAACAAACAACAACAACAACACCAACAGTACCCCAGCACCCAGAACCACCACTAGACCCTAACACAACAACAACAACAACAACAGTACCCCAGCACCCAGAAACTCACCACCACTAGACCCTAACAACAACAACAACAACAACAACAGTACCCCAGCACCCAGAAACTCACCACCACTAGACCCTAACAACAACAACAACAACAACAGTACCCCAGCACCCAGAAACTCACCACCACTAGACCCTAACAACAACAACAACAACAACAGTACCCCAGCACCCAGAAACTCACCACCACTAGACCCTAACAACAACAACAACAGTACCCCAGCACCCAGAAACTCACCACCACTAGACCCTAACAACAACAACAACAACAACAACAGTACCCCAGCACCCAGAAACTCACCACCACTAGACCCTAACAACAACAACAACAACAACAACAACAACAGTACCCCAGCACCCAGAAACTCACCACCACTAGACCCTAACAACAACAACAACAACAACAACAACAACAACAGTACCCCAGCACCCAGAAACTCACCACCACTAGACCCTAACAACAACAACAACAACAACAACAGTACCCCAGCACCCAGAAACTCACCACAACTAGACCCTAACAACAACAAAAACAACAACAACAGTACCCCAGCACCCAGAAACTCACCACCACTAGACCCTAACAACAACAACAACAACAACAGTACCCCAGCACCCAGAAACTCACCACCACTAGACCCTAACAACAACAACAACAACAACAGTACCCAGCACCCAGAAACTCACCACCACTAGACCCTAACAACAACAACAACAACATACACCCCAGCACCCAGAAACTCACCCCCCACTAGACCCTAACAACAACAACAACACAAACCAGCACCAGTACCCCCAGCACCCAGAAACTCACCACCACTAGACCCTAACAACAACAACAACAACAACAACAACAGTACCCCAGCACCCAGAAACTCACCACCACTAGACCCTAACAACAACAACAACAACAGTACCCCAGCACCCAGAAACTCACCACCACTAGACCCTAACAACAACAACAACAACAACAACAATCTAGATATAAGATAAAAGCTAAAGTAGAGGGAGGATAGACAGGCAGGGGAGATGTGAGCCTACGGGGTGTCAAACGAAAGCCAAATCCATTATTTGTTAGTCTTTAGTATTGTAAAACTTAAGAAAACACCCACAAGACCTCCCTTCGATATAAATTTGCAAATATTTCGGTATAAAAATGTCCCGGCCTGAAGGCCGATTCCTCTTCAAATACAAGCTCGCTATCGCTCGCCAGGGAAAACATCGACACCTAAATGTCACGAAAGGTCTTAATATTGGCAAAGAAATGGGGCAAAAGGTCTGAAAAATGTACACATTTATATCGAAGGGGGGTCTTGTGGGTGTTTTTTTAAGTTTGGTAGAGGTTTAGAGAGCAAACTAAACCCCCTCCTTAAACCATTGAGCCGAACCAGTAATGATGCTGCACAATACCGTCTGAGCTCCCTTAATGAGAGACAAACTCAATAGGTGGCGTGAGTGAGACGTCCATGGTGATGAGGTGAAAAGAAGCCACTCCAACAGCTTTCTCTCTCCCCTATCTACACTCTTCAGAAAATAGGAAAAGTAGAAAGTACTGGGTCTTCTCCAGGGCGACCTGGATGTGTGTGCGTTGGTGCTTTTTATCTGTGTTTATTTGTTGTTTTATGTTCTTTTTGTGTTTTCCCTGTTCTTGCTCTGTCTTGAGTCGGCTACCCCCAAAATGGGGATTGGGCCTGAGCATATAGGTAGATAGATAGATAGAAAGTAGCTACGAGGTGCCGTTGTAAAGGCTTATCCCTCAATACCTATCAAAACCTATCAACAATATTTACTATTTAATGGGCTATGTCACTGATAAACTATGTATGTAATATAATGATGTAATATACTGTGGCAAAATAAACTGACTTAAGTTAAAAAAAAAAAAAAAAAAACTTCACCTAACCTAACCTAAGACGAGACGGTGACAACGCAGGTTTGAGAAGCAGAACCACACCAAGCCAAACTAGCAGACAGTCAAAGTCAGACTACATCAATCCAGTTTCAAAGCTCATCATCTGATCGTGTTAAGTGATCGAAGGAAAGCTTTCGTCTAGAGAGAGAATTGGAATAAAATAAATTTAAAAATAATATATATATATATACCGGTATATATATATATACACATATATATATATATATATATATATATACATATATATATATATTATATATATATATATATATATATATATATATATATATATATATATATATATATATATATATATATATATAGAGAGAGAGAGAGAGAGATACTGTAGATAGATAGATAGATAAAATAGATAGATAGATAGAATTCCTTTCGGGAATTCGGTGAGACTTTATCTATTGCACTAGACATATCGAAAGCCTTCGATAGAGTCTGGCACAAATCTTTAATTTCTAAACTACCCTCCTTCGGTTTCTATCCCTCCATCTGTGCCTTTGTCTCTAATTTCCTTTCCGGCCGTTCCATAGCCGCGGTTGTGGACGGCCATTGTTCACTTCCTCACCCTATAAACTCCGGTGTTCCTCAGGGCTCTGTCCTATCTCCTATTCTCTTTCTAATTTTTATAAATGATCTCCTCAACTGTACCTCAATTCCCATCCATTCATACGCAGATGACTCAACCTTACACTACTCCATTAGTTTTTCTGAACGCCCCAGCCAGCAATCCCTCAATGACAAACGTAATGAAGCCATAGAACTCTTAAATTCTGATCTAAATACTATCTCCAATTGGGGCAGAGAAACCTTGTTACCTTTAATGCTTCCAAAACCCAATTTCTCCATCTATCTACCCGTCAGGATCTCCCAGCGGACTATCCCTTATTTTTCAACAATACAAAAATCAATCCTTCATCTTCTCTCAATATTCTTGGTGTCTCTTTTTCTTCTGCTCTCAGTTGGAAGGACCATATTACCAGTCTTGCTAAGGCAGCCTCACAGAAGCTGGGTGTGCTCAACCGCCTTAGGGGGTTCTTTTCCCCTGCACAGCTTCTTGCTCTGTACAGGGGCATAGTGCGTCCTTGTATTGAGTATTGTTCACATGTGTGGGGAGGGTCCTCTCACACCGCTCTCCTAGACAAAGTTGAAAGGAAGGCCTTTCGTATCATTAACTCCCGTCCACTCACTAACTCTCTGCAATCTCTCTCTGTCCGCCGCAATGTTGCATCTCTCTCGCTATTCTATCGCTACTATAATAATCAGTGTTCCTCAGAGCTTTCCCAGTGTACACCACCTCCTTTACGTAGGGCACGTGGTACCCGTCTTGCAACTCAATCCCACCCTTACTCTGTGCAACTCTCCAACCCAAGAGTGAAACGTTACTCTCAAACTTTCTTCTACTCAACAGCTGAGCTCTGGAACTCTCTCCCAGAATCAGTCTTTCCCTCTTCCTATGATTTAAATTGCTTCAAGCTCCGTGTGTCCAGGCATTTTTGTTCGAACGTCCCTTGATTTTGGCCCTGTCACTCTTTCAACTATGGGGGAGGCACTCGCTATAGGCAGTTCTGCCTTTTGCCTCCCTCAATCACATAGAAAGAAAAAAAAAATACTGGGTGTCCCACAAGCACTTGACCGCATTACCCATTTCCCTTGCTGACGGTAACCGCCGGCTATATCTCACAAACACTGTTCAACCTCCTTCGAGATAAATTTGTATTTTTTTTTTTTTTTTTTTTTTTTTGTAGAAAAAAGTTCCAGCCAAATGCCGGTTCCTACTAATTTGCAGGCGATAATAAGACGCTTCTTACCCCATTCAGGTGTCAACTTTTCTGGGCAAGCGATAGTGAGCCTGTAACTACTTTTTTATGGTTCATGTGTGTACTGTAAAATATAGCGGTGTTAATTATGGTCTAGGTTACATAATACAAGAGAGAGAGAGAGAGAGAGAGAGAAAGAAAGAGAGAGAATACATACGGGCGATTTTTTTTTTCTTTAGCTTGGCCTGTCTGATCGATACAAATATTAGGTTAGAGGTAAACACTGATGATGAGGTGGAAATATATGAGGGTTATAGTGGTGGTGGTGGTGGTGGTGTTGGTGGTGATAGTGGTGGTGATGATGATGATAGTGTTGGTGGTGGTGGTGATATTGGTGGTAGTGGTGGTGGTGGTGGTGGTGGTGGTGGTGATAGTGGTAGTGGTGGTGATCGTTGTGGTGGTGGTGGTGTTGTTGGTGGTGTAGGTAGTGGTGGTGGTGGTGGTGTTGTTGTTGGTAGAGATAGTGGTGGTGGTGATAGTGGTGGTGGTGATAGTGGTGGTGTTAGTGTTGGTGGTAGAGCTCCATCAAGCTTAAACAAATTACCACCAAGACCCCTATTCGAGATGAACTTGTCATTTTCCGGTAGAAAAATGCCTCAACTGATGGCCGGTTCTTCCTGAATTGCAGGCTCTCTATCGCTCGCCTGGAAAAATATAATCAAAATGACACGAAATGTCTTAGAACTGCCAAAGTGATTGGGCGAATGTCTTAAAATGTGAACATTAATGGAGCCAAGCATGAGGGAGAAGGGGGTAAAAAAATTCACCTCTTAGCATGACCTGACCTAATCTAACCTATTGGTTGAATTAGCACTGGTTTAGAGCTACACATTTAACCCTTTCACGCACATATGACGCAGAGGTTGCCAGATTAGCAATAAGAAATAGAGTTCTCTCACTCTTATAATTACCTCTCCAAAATTAGTTTTCTGCCCACAGCTAACTCAAAGACAACTGCAGAGGTTGAAGTAACTGAACTAAAGGTTTCTAAATACCCCTGATGGTAACAAAGGCCTTAAAGTATCCCCAATAGGCTCAAAATCGCGTCATATGTCGGAGAGGGTTAAAAAAAGGGGGGGGGGGGGTTGACCCCCCCCCTTTCTGCTTCATGTTAACCCCATTAGTTTTGAGACTAAACATTCACCCCATTAGTTTAGCGATTTCAAGAAATTTCGTACCATTTAAGTGTCAATTTGTTCCTGGCGAGCCATATAGCAAGCCTGCAATTTACGAGGTACCGGCCTTTGACCGGGTCATTTTTCTACCGAAAAAATGAAGTTTATTACGAAGGGGGGTATGTTTTTTTTTTTTTTTTTTTTTTTTTCTTTTTTTAGCTTGGTGGAGGTCGACCAATACACAAATTTAAGACGAAGGGGGTATGTTTTTAAGACGAAGGGGGTATGTTTTTAAGACGAAGGGGGTATGTTTTTAAGACGGGTGATGTGGGTATGTTTTTAAGACGGGTGATGTGGGTATGTTTTTAAGACGGGTGATGGGGGTATGTTTTTAAGACGAAGGGGTATGTTTTTAAGACGAAGGGGGTATGTTTTTTTGTTCTTTTTTTGTTTTACTTGATGGAGGTCGAAAGATGCAAAAATTTAAGACGAAAAGGGTATGTTTGTTTTTGTTTAGCTTGATGGAGGCCGAAAAATGCAAAAATTTAAGACGAAGCGAAGGGGGGGGGGGGGGGGGGAGTATGTTTTTAAGCTCGATGGAGGCCTAGGGATGAATTATAGAAGAAAACAAAAGTATATAAAAAAAAAAACAATTAATAAAAAAAACATCCTCTTATAATGAGCTACAGTTCATGTGGAGTTATTCAGCCGCCGTTGTTTTCCTTTAATAATAATAATAATAACACCAAGTTAAACATAATAACTTATAGATATGGAGCAAGAAGAATAAACCCCATGCAGAGTAGTTGTCCAAAAGTTGCGGCCTGTTCCACGTATAAGTACAGCCGTATGTTACCAGCATTTGTGGAATGTGTTAGCATTAAGGGGAGACTGGCCGTTTGTTTGGTCTATTAAGGGGAGACTGGCCGTTTGTTTGGTCTATTAAGGGGAGACTGGCCGTTTGTTTGGTCTATTCATTCAATTATTTATATTTTTTTTTTAGTTTCCTCGCTAGACCTCCATCAAGCTTAGAAAAACACCCCCTAGACCTCCCTTCAAGATAAATGTGTACATTTTTCGGTAGAAAAAGGTTCCCCTCTTAAAATTGCTGGCTCGCTATCACTCGCCAGGAAATAATCGACACCTACATGGCACGAAAGGTCTTAAAATTGACAACGAAATAAGGCGAAAAGTGTTAAAATCGCCAAACTAATGAGTCAAACGTCTTCTAATCTCAAAACTAGTGGGGCTAAACATTAGGGAGAAGGGGGTGCAAAAAAACGGTCTGCCTCCCCTTAATTGTTATTGATTCTGCCAGTGTTTACCCTTTACCCCCCCCCCCCCTCACATACTTTATATACACCGCCGACACCTACTCGCTAATATGTCAATTTACTAAAAACCTCACACCCTATGATTTGTTTTTGTTTTTCGGTGTCAATTTTAATACCTATCGTGCCATGTAGGTGTCAATTTTAATACCTATCGTGCCATGTAGGTGTCAATTTTAATACCTATCGTGCCATGTAGGTGTCAATTTTAATACCTATCGTGCCATGTAGGTGTCAATTTTAATACCTATCGTGCCATGTAGGTGTCAATTTTAATACCTATCGTGCCATGTAGGTGTCGATTTTAATACCTATCGTGCCATGTAGGTGTCGATTTTAATACCTATCGTGCCATGTAGGTGTCGATTTTAATACCTATCGTGCCATGTAGGTGTCAATTTTAATACCTATCGTGTCATGTAGGTGTCGATTTTAATACCTATCGTGCCATGTAGGTGTCGATTTTAATACCTATCGTGCCATGTAGGTGTCGATTTTAATACCTATCGTGCCATGTAGGTGTCAATTTTAATACCTATCGTGCCATGTAGGTGTCGATTTTAATACCTATCGTGCCATGTAGGTGTCGATTTTAATACCTATCGTGCCATGTAGGTGTCGATTTTAATACCTATCGTGCCATGTAGGTGTCGATTTTAATACCTATCGTGCCATGTAGGTGTCGATTTTAATACCTATCGTGCCATGTAGGTGTCGATTTTAATACCTATCGTGCCATGTAGGTGTCGATTTTAATACCTATCGTGCCATGTAGGTGTCGATTTTAATACCTATCGTGCCATGTAGGTGTCGATTTTAATACCTATCGTGTCATGTAGGTGTCGATTTTAATACCTATCGTGCCATGTAGGTGTCAATTTTAATACCTATTGTGTCATGTAGGTGTCAATTTTAATACCTATCGTGCCATGTAGGTGTCAATTTTAATACCTATCGTGCCATGTAGGTGTCAATTTTAATACCTATCGTGCCATGTAGGTGTCAATTTTAATACCTATCATGCCATGTAGGTGTCGATTTTAATACCTATCGTGTCATGTAGGTGTCGATTTTAATACCTATCGTGCCATGTAGGTGTCAATTTTAATACCTATCGTGCCATGTAGGTGTCAATTTTAATACCTATCGTGCCATGTAGGTGTCAATTTTAATACCTATCGTGCCATGTAGGTGTCAATTTTAATACCTATCGTGCCATGTAGGTGTCAATTTTAATACCTATCGTGCCATGTAGGTGTCAATTTTAATACCTATCGTGCCATGTAGGTGTCAATTTTAATACCTATCGTGCCATGTAGGTGTCGATTTTAATACCTATCGTGCCATGTAGGTGTCAATTTTAATACCTATCGTGCCATGTAGGTGTCGATTTTAATACCTATCGTGCCATGTAGGTGTCAATTTTAATACCTATCGTGCCATGTAGGTGTCAATTTTTTCGAAAAAATCAAGCCTGTAATTATAGGTGGAAGGCCGGGAAATGTTTCTTCCGAAAAATGTACAAATGTATCTTGAGGGGGTGTCTAGAATGTATCTTGAGGGGGTGTCTAGAATGTATCTTGAGGGGGTGTCTAGAATGTATCTTGAGGGGGTGTCTAGAATGCATCTTGAGGGGGTGTCTAGAATGTATCTTGAGGGGGTGTCTAGAATGTATCTTGAGGGGGTGTCTAGAATGTATCTTGAGGGGGTGTCTAGAATGTATCTTGAGGGGGTGTCTAGAATGTATCTTGAGGGAGTGTCTAGGGGGTGTTTTTCTAAGTTTGAGGGAGGTCTAGCGAGGAAACTAAACAATATATGAATAAATGAATTAATAGACTAAAATAACAGCCACAGTCCTCATCACGGGCCTCTACCATACACTCGTAAATATTATACGGGCTACACATACATACACACATACATACACACACACACACACACACACACACAAAACACACACACACATATACAGTATATACACACACTATAAATATATATATATATATATATATATATATATATATATATATATATATAGTATATATACATATAATGCATATGAAAGAGAGAGAGAGAGAGAGAGAGAGAGAGAGAGAGGGGGGGGAGAGAGTGTGTGTGTGATGGGAGCAGAGAAAGGAGTAGCTATAAATAATTGATATGTGTGTTATGCATGAAAGGAAGCATTACAGAGACCCCAAAATACAGAGCCAGCTACTAGAATGATTTAATACATAGTTGACGCATCAGTAATTATCATCACCTTACATAAACAAATACATGCACACATTAATGACCAACGCACATAATCGTGTCTATAAAATTACATTACAGTATATATCTGTATGTGGCAAATCTATAGTTACGTACGGTAATATTGCATAGAAAACAGTTTGAAACAGACCTACACAAAGAGAGAGAGAGAGAGAGTGAGAGAGAAAGATTAAGGGTGGGGGGGAGGATAGAGATGGTTTATGTCAAGTATATAGCCTACCTGTATATGGCATATCTATAGTTACGTAATATTGCATAGAAAACAGAGAGAGAGAGAGAGATAGATGGAGAGAGAAAGAGAGAGGGGGAGGGGAAGGTACGGATACATAATGGTGTATGTCCAATACACTGTATACTAGAGGCTACACTTACTTGGTCTTCTATTGTGTATCTTATTACAGTATGTCCCGTGTCTGAAGGGTGTGTAGATGAAGGTATACCCGAGGAATAAGAAAGCAATATGTCCTTAAGGGGGGATGGGCCGGTTTTCTGGACCACTTTCTCCCTCATGTTTAGCCCCATTAGTTTTCAGATGTTAAGATGTTTGCCCCATTAGTTAGGCCCTAGTCGATTTTAAGACTTTTCGCCCCATTTCTGCGTCAATTTTTAGACCTTTCGTGCTATATAGGTGTCGATTTTTTCCCTGGCGAACGATAGTGAGCCTGTAATGTTGGAAGAACCGGCCGGGAAATTTTTCTACCGAAAAATTTACAAATTAATCTAGAAGGGGGATCTAATGGATGTTTTTTTTTTTTAAATTTGATAGAGGTCTAGGGAGGAAACTAGAAAAATAATGAATACATGCAAAAATCGGCCAAAAAGTGAACCACCCCCCTTAAGTAATCTAGGCAGTGCAAGTTATAGGTTTGTGACTATTAGATATGATAGGACCCACTCAAAATTATATATCTCTCTTGAATAAATAAATAAATGTATTAATGAACAAATAAATATATATTTCTCTCTCTATCTATCTATCTATGCTCGGAAATCAAGAAATGCACCACGAAGCTAGAGTGTAAACAGAAACACAAGAGGCAGAAGGAGAGTTCAGTAAAATACAGGTATAGGTAAAGAAATGGAGGGCGTTCAACTGAGAGAGAGGGGGGGGGGGTCTGGTGGCACTGGGGGGGGGGGGGGTTGTGGCACTTGAGGGGGGTGAGGGGGTGGCTATATATAAAGGTGCCTAGAGGGGTTGCCGTCCCCATAACATACGGGGGTCTCACCACTACACTCCACCATCATCGTCACCACCATATTCCATCACCACACACACACACACACACACACACACACACGTCAGAGAGCTTCACCAGGATCCCGTCTCGTACAGGTAAACTCTCAGGTAATCACACTAAAGGCCATATTAACCCCTTCAGCACCATGACGCATTTTTACCTTTGATTCTGGCTAAAATTAGACGATTTTTATGGAGTTAAAGAAGAACCCTCTGTTATTAAGAGGCTTTATTGATGCTGTATGTAACCGTACTTATTGGAGTCATAGAGATAGATTATAATCTGAAAAAATTGTTTAATGATAACCAGAATATGATTCAAATTGCGTAATGGTGGTGAAGGGGTAAAAAGTGTTGTGTATTCTATATCGAACAACGGCACAAAAACTGGGTGTTGGTTTACGATGGAAATACGGAAATCCGATAGTTTTGTAAGAATAGGCTTAAGAACATAAGCAAACGGGAGTCTGCAGAGAGCCGATTGGCCCACACAAGGTAGATCTGTTTCACACCCAACCAATCTGATCCATAAGCCTATCAAATTTTATCTTGAAGCTCGCCATCGTTATTGATCCTACTATAGCACTCGGTAGCCTATTCCACCCATCTACAACTGTGTTACCAAACCAATATTTGCCTATATCTTTTCTGAAACGAAATGTATCTAATTTGAAACCATTTGTTCGAGTTATCTCGCTATCATTGAACTTCAGTACATCTTTAAAGTCTCCTGTATTAATCCCACTTACCCACTTACACGTATAACACCACTATTTGAGGGGAAAGGATGTGCTGAGGGAAGAGATAGGAATATGGCCGAACGTGCTATACCCTGTTCCAAATAGGTAAGCCAGAAATCGTGGACACTAACCTAAACTCAAAAGGGCTAAAGCAAATGGGATGTCAATTTCCACACCTATTCCATGACTGACCTTTCCTAAATGGTAGAACTATTAGCTCAATTACTCTATAGTTTAATTAAAATGTAAAACTTGCAAACTGTGAGTTATAGAGATTAATGTTCAAGAGTTTTGGCCTACTTATTTGGAACAGGGTATAGAACAATATCGAAATACATTACCGGTACTGTGGAAGAATTAGTTGTTCTAAATAGGATACCGGTATATGTACGTTATGTATGTATTCATGTATGTATACCGGTATATGTACGTTATGTATGTATTCATGTATGTATACCGGTATATGTACGTTATGTATGTATTCATGTATGTATACCGGTATATGTACGTTATGTATGTATTCATGTATGTATACCGGTATATGTACGTTATGTATGTATTCATGTATGTACTGTATAATACTCAGGCACATACCCTATAGCTGCGGGTGGCCGACTCGTTCAGAGGCCGAACAGAAACAACATTTAAAGTTCCAATTCCTAGGGTCCGGGGCCACTTTCGCGTTCCCTCGCCCTTTTCTCTGCCTCGTCTATTAGGTGAAGTCTACAAGGGGAGGAGTATTCCTAGCCACCCGCCGCCAGAAGGAAAAGTAGGACAGTAAAAGAGACAGACAGAAACGGCTAAGGTTGGTTGGAGGATGCCAAACCTCAATCTGGAATCTGGATAGGACCAGCTCTCAATCAACCATGTACATTATAGATAACAATTTACGGTGTGCTGATAGTTCTGTAGGACCTATATCCTTTATCAAAGAGGAGAATAACAAATATAGGATAGCCAGAACAAAGAATAGATAAAACTTGAGAAAGAGTTAACAGACAGAAAGAGAAGGTTGATACAACGAGAGGACACCAATGAATATATAATAAAGACAACACAGGATAAGAATAGAGGATAGACAGAAGCATAGAAGAAACATAAGAGCACAAGAGAGACAGAACAGACTAATAGCCAGACTTCGGATAATGTTGGTTTTATCTGTCTCTCCCTCTCTCTTTGGCTTGTATCCAGGGAAAGAGAGAAAAGGAGAGAAAGATAAAAACAAGCCGGTGACCCCCCTTAAAGAGGCCATAAACTACGGCGATGTGAGAGGCCTCAATCTCAGGACAACTATTCTTCCAACTATTCCACTCAACATGGACGCTCTGGCACTCTTTCCCTCATCCTATGACTTAACTACTTTAAGCTCTGTATGCTCAGATATTTAGACTCGAACATACCTTGAATTTTGGCTCTCTATCACTGTTTCAAATTAGGCGACACACTCGTTGCAGGCAGGAATGCCTTTTGTCTCCTTACACATAGGAATAACAACAACAACTGGGCTATCATACTATACCGGTATGTTATAATACCCAGCCATAACTCTATTTCTTTCTTCTTTTATGTGTTTTTCTTTATTTTAATGTGAATGACACGAGAATACGATGTCGGCATTTAGGACACACCGATCAGAGGGTGATAAGGCATCGTAAATGTGTTGAGTATCCTCGGCCTGGATACTCTAGGGTGCCATAAGTTAAAGGTGAACTACAGGGATGAACGAAAAAACGAAGATTAATGCAGGATCATAACTTAGCATGAATATACTGTAATATGTATATGGGCAATACCGATATAATTCCATTAAACTCCAGAACAAAATACTAATATATATAGTCGTTGGTGACGAATTGGCATTTTCAGCCAGCTGGAGTGACTCCATTGTGTAGAGGCGCCGTTTTTAAACAAGATATGCGGTCCTGAACAGTGAGGTCTGTTTTTCGTAATTAATACCTTTCAATTCAATACTCAAGCTCTGCAAAAGATCGACCAACGTCCTGATGATGTGGTGCACATCAAGAAATAATCCCAGCTCGCCAGCAATTTTTTTTTTTTTTTTTTTTTTTTTTTTTCTATATTCCAACTTACTTCCTCTCGGGCATAGGCTGAGAGCCTTAACATTCACCGCTTTACAATGAACAGTGAAGCCCGTGAGGTCTTGTTCCAGTCTAGGGAGTGAGACATGTGAAGCACGTAGAGTACAACGAGCACCTGCCATCTTGCCTTCACATGAGGCACGGTGCTCACTCACGGCCCGAAACGACCCCATCTCTGAAGCAACCTCGTTCCCGTGCTTCACTGTCTCACCCCCTACACTCGGACTCTCACACTTACACACACACAACGCCACCTGTTGAGCAGATAACTCACCAGGCATTGCACCCCTATAGCATATTTTGAATATGGGAATATGCATACAGTGCTATTTAATCAGGGAACAAAGAGGGTATTTTATTGACGTTTCGGTGGGCTTGTGGTAATGCACTGATACTAGGTACAGCACAAATTCCATCCCAATAATATCTTCCCATTGATACATCGGGATTTGAACCCGGGACCTCTGGATTACCAGGCCAGTGGCAAGACCACTCCACCACACCTCCCCTAAATTAACATACATGCAGTGTTTATGCATGTTTAGCCTGGTCCAGAGTTGAGGGAACTCGGTTCTAAAGCCTATTTCGTAATGATAATATAGTTTTCTGTTCAATTTATATATCGCGGTCCCTTGACCAGACAGTGGTGAAGCCAAATGTTGAGCTGTAAACATGCATACAAATTATTAGAGTTTCTCAAATAAAAAAAAAACACAGATTCACCCATTTCCCTTGTCGATAGTTCCCGCCATTGGCAACAGTTACGTCATGGTAAACACGCCAGTTCGTGCCACATAAAATAACTTAGATAAGCTATATTTCTATGTTGTTAAAACAAATTGATGAAAGTTCTTCAATATCATGTACCTAAAACCAAGCAGATCCCAATGGACATTGTAGTTTGAATAGGTTTCATCCCTGGAATTCACCTTTAAGGCGAGGTGAGAGGCATAACACACCAATGAATCAACACCTTATTCCATGTGTATAACACCATAACTACCTCGCCATAAGTTAAGGCGAGGTGAGAGGCATAACACACCAATGAATCAACACCTTATTCCATGTGTATAACACCATAACTACCTCCCCATAAGTTAAGGCGAGGTGAGAGCCATAACACACCAATGAATCAACACCTTATTCCATGTGTTTAACACCATAAGTTAAGGCGAGGTGAGAGCCATAACACACCAATGAATCAACACCTTATTCCTTGTGTTTAACGCCATAAGTTAAGGCGAGGTGAGAGCCATAACACACCAATGAATCAACACCTTATTCCTTGTGTATAACACCATAACTACCTCGCCATAAGTTAAGGCGAGGTGAGAGCCATAACACAACAATGAATTAACACCTTATTCCATGTGTATAACGCCATAACTACCTCGCCATAAGTTAAGGCGAGGTGAGGGGCATAACACACCAATGAATCAACACCTTATTCCATGTGTATAACGCCATAACTACCTCACCATAAGTTAAGGCGAGGTGAGAGCCATAACACACCAATGAATCAACACCTTATTCCTTGTGTTTAACGCCATAACTACCTCACACTTATTAAAACTAGACTATGATGAGTTATGCTACCTAATTGTACTTGTATTTGAGTCATTAATATCGCTAGAAATATTACGTGTGAATTTTGGATGCGACGATGAGAGGGAGATAAGGTGCCGTAAATGTTTTGAATATCCTGCCCCATGGTCCATATCAATAATTAAGGGGACAGTGGTAATTTTTGTCGGTCTAATGTATTTATTTATATATTCATCTAATTTTTAGTTTCCTTCGTAGACCTCCAACAAGCTTATAAATACACCCGCCCAAGACCCTCCTTCAAGATAAATTTGTAAATTTTTTGATAGCAAAATTTCCCGGCTAAAGGCCGGTTCCCATTAAATTACATGCTCTCTATCGCTCGCCAGGAAAAAATCGACACTTAAATGACACGAAAAGTCTATATTGACAAAGAAATAGGACGAAAGGTCTTAAAATCTGAAAACTGATCATGGGCCGAACGTCTTAACATCTGAAAACTAATGGGGCTAAACATGAGAAAGAAGGGGGACCAGAAAAATTACCCCTCTCCCCTTAACACCCTGGTAAAAGCCATGTATGTAACGCAAATAACGTCACCGGTACTGAATGGGTTAACCCCTTCTGAACCGGCGACATATTTTTTTTATTGGATTTCAGCTACATTTAGACGATTTTATGAAGCTTAGGAAGGATATATGCTGATCAAAGGGTCAGCGAATCGAGCCCGCACTGTCAAAATGTTATTGGTAGATGTCACGCCTGGGCAACTTGTTCTAGCTATTCGTGATAAACGCCTACCGGTATTGTTCATGGCCACCCCTTTCGGGAATTACAGCGTCTGGAGAAAAAAACCCAAATCTGTATAGTTCCAGAGTATAAAACTACCTTGTAAAACGATTGTCACGCGGTTCCGTATTCAATGTCACATTATTGCATTATATTATGATAATTATTACTCCAATTTATTAAGTTCAGAAAGGAATTGTGGCAGTCAGAAGGTATTGTGAGATCGAAATTACCCCTTCTATTCCTAGAGGGCTATCTTAAGCTGCATAAAATCGTCTACTGTTGGCCAGAATAGTGAGAAGAAAAGCGTCTGCTTACTGAGAGGGTTAATTGAACATATTGCAATCATGTTTTCTTGCACAGCATCATGGCTAGCATCAGACGTTTTTTCTTAGTCTCGAACAAACCTCTTTCCAAAGTTGAATAGAAGAGAGAGAGAGAGAGAGAGAGAGAGAGAGAGAGAGAGAGAGAGAGAGAGAGAGAGAGAGAGAGAGAGAGAGAGAGAGAGAGAGAGAGAGAGAGAGAATAGGTATGGGTCACGTTTTAATTTGTATTTAACTTTATTAATTCATTTATGTTTTATATTTTATTCCAGCTATTACAGAAGGCTTTATGCAGCTTAGGGAGGATCTGTGGTAGCTAAAAGGGTTAATTGAGATAGTTTGCAGCAAGTTGTGTACGGAATGATGAAGTCTGCACTCCCATTACGCAACGATATTATTCAGTTCCGTAATTATGGATTCTCGGATAGAGGATATGGGTTGGTGGAGTACGGTAGAGTGGAGGAGACGCGGGTATGGTAGTGGTGGTGGTGGTGGAAGGGGGGGGGGGGGTTCTATGTATCTCTCTCTCTCTCACACTCGCTCTCTTTCACACACACACTCTCTCTTTATTATATATTTCCCTCCCTCACTCACTCACGCTCTCTCTCTCTCTCACACACACACATACAAACTTTCTCTCACTCTCACGCAAACACACACACACTCTCTCTCTCTCTCACACACACACACACACACTCTCTTCATTATCTGTCTCACACACACACTCAATTTCTCTCGCCCTCACTCCTCCCCCCCCCCCTCTCTCTCTCTCTCTCTCTCCAGTACTTCCGGCATTCACATAATGAAGGTCCTGCCACTGGTGAACATATAACAACTATTTATGGGTTGTTGAACTAAACGATATGGGAAAGGAGGGTGGCGCTTACATTTTTGCGTCCCTTACTTTTGTTTTCTATGTTATTTTCAACATAGCGTACGAACAAATGGCGCAGCGAAGCCACTCCAACAGCTTTTCCCCTCTCAACACTCTTCGAAAAGTAGATACGAGGTGCCATAGTAAAGGCTTATCCCTCAATACCTTCATTTGATCTTGATACAATGTATGCAACTTAACTTGGCATAGCTAGCTTTAATGAACGTCACTTGAATGATTATGCTAACTTATTAAACTAATGATGTATCTTTACCCAACATGATAGCACGTAATATTCATGCAGAGGATAGAGGTTTACAATTTATTGTGACGTATTTATCGTCCATAAGTACCATTTGAGAAGAAGTACATTATTGACAGTGTTTCGCTATCTATGGGGTTTATATTCACGCAGTCAACTCTTCAAAGTTAATTTATTATTCGGTATATAATCTCCAGACAAGAGACAATCTTCCACTGAGATATATTTCCAATCGGGACTCCAAAGAACCCCAGAAAGAGTAAAATAATAATATATATTTACAAAATACTTGTTATCCTTTTACGAGGGTATTTCCTAGATTCGACCTTTCACGGCATTCTGAATTTCTACAACATATTTCCAATAAGTTTGTGGTTCTCCAAGTAAATCCGACACCTTCTCAGAGTATATCTCCTTCGGAGAGTGGAGGGCACCCGCCTCTCAAGACACTCCCAACTCTCTAACCCAAGACTGAACCGATTTTTCCAGTCTTTCTTCTACTCAACAAGTAAGCTTTGGAACTATCTCCCTATGACTAAAACTGCTTCAAGCTCCCTGTGTCCAGACATTTTTACTCTAACGTACCTCGGATTTGGCTCTGTCACTCTTTCAACTTATGGGGAGACATTTGTTAAAGGCAGCTTTGAATTTTATCTCTTTCATTCAAATAGAAAACTAGAAATTGTGTAGCACTAGCTTAATTCCTACCAACTGAATCACTACATCCCCTACCCCATTACCTCTTAACTCATACAACCCCTATCCCACTACCACCACCTGTCTGGAGGAATGAATTAGCAGCTTATACAATGAATGAACCACCTGCCTGGCACCTGTCACATCGATAATACTTTAACTCATTTGTATTACAGCTTACCTAATTACATAACTAACCTAGCATCCTTGAACTAGAGCCAATACAGCTTACCAGATCTTATAGCTAACCTAGAACCCCTCCCATCATGAACCATAACCAATATAGCTCACCTTATCTTATAGCTAACCTAGAATCCCTTGAACCAAAGCTAATAGGCTACAACTTACAGGATCATATAACTGACCTAGAATCCCTTGAACCAAAGCCAATGCAGCTTACCTGATCTTATAGCTAACCTAGAACCCCTCCCATCATGAACCAAAGCCAATACTGCTTACCTGATCTTACAACTAACCTCTAGAATCAATTCCACAATAAGCCAAATCCATCTCACTTCTGATCTTATACAATTGAGGGATAAGCCTTTACAACGGCGCTCTTAAATTTTCCCTTCCTTTCCAGATAGTGTTTCTCTTCTATTCCCATTCACTTAAAGCTACACCTTTCAACTCTCCACTCCTTGTGTTGGTCCTCTTTAATTGTTCAGTTTAACAACCTATCTCCTCTGTCTAATATTGCAGTCTTATATTTCTCTCACTATCTTTAATAGCATATATATATATATATATATATATATATAGAGATATATATATATATATATATAATATATATATATATATATATATATATATATATATATATATATATATATATATTATATATATATATATATATATATAGAGATAGATAGATAGCTATTGATAGAGAGAGAGAGAGTGCATAGCCTATTTATCATTACATTAACCAACTCATAGCGTTGTCAACATTTTCACCTGTCAGTAAATAGGTCTATAGAACCTTCATTGTCTGTACATCGGAATTAAGAGAGAGATAGAGAGAGAGATTATATTATACACTCTAGGACATGAATCGTGGCCCTAAGTTTCCAAAGCTAGGTTAGGTTGTTTTGGTCAAGGTGACATTTATGCCCCAAAGATATTTGTGCATTTTTTCATTGTTTTTCATTTTTTTTTATTGAGGACCACCATAAATTAGTAGCCTATTTACCCATTATTTAGGGATCTAAAGACAAGGGGCAAAGCCCCCCTAAACCCGTTATCCCACGGCCGGTAACAAAACAGTTTACCAAACACCTGGCCGTAGGATACAATAATGGGTTGAGGCCTTGAGGAGGGCAAAGCCCCCTCAACCTCCATGACTTACTTGTCATCATCATATACTGTATAGCCTATTATCAGCAGGGCCAAATAACAGCAGTCAAATTAGACGCAAATAGCCTATAACTGCCAGCGTGCCACTATGTAAACAAAGCGGCGGTACGCCCGCTAACACAACTCTTACCGGTATTTTTGTTTTAAGCTTGATGGAGGTCTTGGGAGGTACCGTAATTAAGACAAAAAAAACATGGGCCTAATACAAATAAATAAATGACCAAATAAATACAAATCTGCACTTAATCTACTGTAGGTTCTGGATGCTTCGGAACAAAGACAAATGCACCTGCAGGTCACAGGTCCTGCACACAAACATTACCAGCTGAAATCTAAGCAGTAGCCTACAGTCGCGGTCATTAATGCCGATGTTTATATTTTGGAATAAATTTAAACTTTTTTGTTTGTATTGATTATCTAGGCCTATTTGATATTTGTTTTTCAGAACTTCCTTTAAATGTTTCGAGGCTTCAAAATGTATAAGAATTAATTAGGCTACCGCGACTGTAGGCTACCTTTCAATAGGTCTACCCTCGAATAATATAATTAAGGATTATTTAAAGTCAATCAACTCACCAAAGGAGGGTGGTTGCCATTCCAAGGTGTTTGGGGTTGATAGTGAGGCGAAGGCGAAGCTAAGGAGTCGAAGTAGCCTAGTGGAGTTTCTTTTTCCTTCCAAATTTATCTATGGGCATGCCACTTATAGTAATTGATCACACAACCAACTAGGCTACATATACAAAAGTTAAAAACACAAAACACTTATTGTAGCATCCAATATATAGCAGAGTAGTGCACAGGGGGGAGGGTAGAACACGCCACTGAAAGGACACACACTCAACAACACAAGCGCATCTATGATCTTGATTGAAGGGCTGTTTGGGCAGACCCAATAAACCCTTCCACCATAAACACATCCACAAGACGGGAGAGATGAGAGAGTGATCTCACAATGCAACCAAGTTGCATTCAGTTCCTCAATATGGCAGAATACAGATGGCATTTTCTCCTAATAATCATGTAAGTGTCTGTTTGGAAGGCTTTACACAAAACTCGCCCAATCAAATCTTCGGTTCGCCTTTTTCACTATTTTTGTGATCCCGTGAATACTAGAGTATCTAATCATCCTTACATAACCTAAGCGAACCTATGTTTAGGTAGGCTATATGCTAGGTAATTTAGGGTTGAGGGTATACTGTCAGGGACTTTAGGAAAAATATCCATAACCTACAAAATATTGCCTTTACATCTATTTTGCAGCTCAATCTATGCTACGTATTGCCCCACATTGCCCAACTGAACGAAACCCTACCTTGTACCAGAATGCACCTAGCCGCCAAACAGCAGATAATTGCCTGCTGCCTCTGCCCACTGCCCCAACACCATGTTTAATTCCACCAATGACCGCATTGTATATCTTGCAGTCAGAATTGAAATGCACGAATATCATAGAAACCTTTGGGACATTTGACCACTTGCGAGTTTTGGTCTATAAGGAAGTTGGAGCTGTGGCCGTCAATATTGAGCAGAATTATCAGCTAAAATATGGACATTATACATTTATAAATACATACAACCAAATGTATCATACCTTTAATCCACCAGAAACCCACATTATTACTGCATTTCTCTTTAATATCGATGTTCACAGATCCAACTTCCTTATAGCCTGAAACTCGCAAGTGGTCAATTGCACAGCTAACCCGCCTGACCTCCCGACCTGAGCTAGACCTATCATGTTATTTCCAGATGACTGCGGTTCGCACCCTAGTGAGCGTGGGCGCGTTGGTGCACTTTGTAGGCGCGGTGGTGGGCCTACACCTACAGGGTCGGTCCAGTGATCCCCTGGTGGAGGGCGTCCACTCCCTGCCCCAGTATGACCCCAGCTTGCCACAGTTACCCATGGGTCACCTAGATACGGTAATAATAATAATTATTATTATGATAATAATAATAATAATAATAAAATAAAACAGAAACAAGAACTAAAAACGTTTAAAACAGAGACTAGGCCTATCACTATTTCAACTTCGATGGAGACACTTGCTGCAGACAGCTTTGCCTGTTGTCTTCTTCAAGCACATAGGAAAACAAAAAGAAGCTACCTCATTGGTGTCATTATACTTTCTTTACACTCAATATTCTCATGCTTATAATAGACATTCGGCAATACAGGTAGAGGGTATGCAGTAGGCCTACAGTTATGTTTGGTCTTTGGATCATAACTTTCCAAGTAAACGGAAACAATATGATTGGCATGCAAGAATAATTTACTATTAAACGGTACATTGGTCATATTTTTTAACTACTGCAAAGGAAAGCACACTTCTAATTCACTCATACTAATAATATTGTCCTTCCCTAATGAGTGTATAGTACATAAATTCATATGTCTGACTGTATTATATTTGTTTACTAGCTGGATTCCGACATTCCCGGAGCGCCTCTCAATCCTGATGACTTCAAGAAGGGCAACCAGATGGGTCAGTAATCCATAATATCAACATTATAATTCAACCATATTCTTAAACCAAATTCTCAAACCAAATTAAAAAATCAAACACATATTCTTAAACCATATTCTGCCCACCCCAAACCAACTTCCAGAAGCACATCCATACTCATATCAGCCTGCACGACCTCCCGAAATCCATCCTTCTTAATTGTCCGTTCCTCGCGAGGACAGAGTCCACCTGACCAGGCTGAGATGTGGGCACCATCCAGCTCTTCTGAGCTATCAGAAGACTGGATGTCTCCGTCGATGACACCTGCCCGGGATGCAACACAGCACCCCATATCATTTGACACATCCTAGAGGACTGCATTTCACACAGTCACTTGTGCCAACAAGATAATCTACACTCCTTGAAAACTCTGTGGGAAAGCCCGACCGTGGCCATGGCCTTCCTTAGGGGCTCGGAGCGGTTCGGCCAGGCAGCTTAGGGAACGACAACAACAATAACCATATGCTCAAACCACATACATAAATGTAAGTGAAATCCTTGGCGTAAATGGCCAAATAATACGTCGTTACCTTTAGAAACTGGGAATAATACCCAATCAACATTCACTCCCGTAGAAATAGCTCGGAATGGGGAAAGCAACACAACTACTAATTATGTTTAACATTATTGTGTGTTCACTTAGGGGAATATTTGTATAATGTATTTATTTATTCATATGCTGATTGCTTTCTTTAGTTTCCTCCCAAGACCTCCATCAAGCTTTAAAAATGCCCCCTACACCCCCCACGAGATTAATGTGTACATTTTTTGGTAGAAACATTTCCCAGGCTCGCTATCGCTCGTCAGAAAAAACGACACCTAAATAGCACAAAAGGTCTTAATTTCGCCAAATTAATGGGGCTAAACATGATGGAGAAGGGAGTCCATAACAAAACAATCCTCCTATTAAGATTACGTAAATAATGAGGTGAAAAGTAGAGATTTCCATAAGATCACACCCAATTTTCCAGATTATATTGTAATATTTAAGGATATGTATGTTATGACCATGCCTTGACCTGACCTAACCTCCCCATGCCTCTCAGTGCACAAGGACTTCGATCCATCCAAGAAGTCGGACCCCATAGAGCTTGCGGGTCTCTTCCAGGGAGACATCTTCATCAAGTCAGCTGATCAATTCAACGATATGGTCCTGGTGAGTCAGTAGGTATATATAATATTATATATAAATATATATATATATTTTATGTTATAAAATAGTTGTTTGTGGCTTTGTTTGAGTTTTATAATATCCCTTTACTCAGCATTGTCAACATGTTTTGTTAGTAATATATTATATAAAGTAATTTACAACCCAAACAATTTTATAAACACATATATTGATAAACAACTAATCATGTGTACTAGTATTTGCTATTCTGAGTTTAATCTAAATATTAGCGTATACTGCATTGAGAGAGAGAGAGAGAGTGAGTGAGTGTGTGTGAGCATGCGTGAGAGAGAGAGAGTGAGTGTGTGTGTGTGTATGTATGTATTTATGTGTTTGTGTGTGTGTAGAGTATAAGACTAAAGTACCCCTTCTGCTACTACTCCAGCCAGCAGACGCCCCTCGCCCCCGGAACGCCCTCAAGAACACACTCAAGCAGTGGAACAATGGGGTCATCCCTTACGTTATATCTTCATCATACTGTACGTATTATTGATAGGTACTGTACAGGCATTCTTCTACACAATAAGTGAACATTGGAGCGCTCTCCTTCAATCAATATTTCCTTCAACCTATGACTTGAGCTGCTTTAAACTTCGTGTGCCCAGGCATTTTGACCTCAACGTCCCTTGAATTCGGCCCTGTCACTCTTTGGATTAGCGTAAACTAGCACATTTCTGAAGGTCTAATTGTTGTTATTAACTAAGCATGTATTTATAAGAAATAAGGAAAACAAATATTCTTGTACAAAGCTTACGTAAAGATATTAATATTATTATTATTTGTTTTAATATTATTTATTTGTAATATTAATTATTTATTTGTTTATTGTAATTATTATTTGTTTTATTTTATTTTATTTTAGTGTTCTCACTAGTCCTCCATCAAGCTTTAGAAAATACCCCCAAGACCCCCCTTCGTAATAACTTGTCAACTTTTCGGTAGAAAACTTCCTCTTAAATTGCAGGTTCGCTATCGAACCCCAGGAAAAGAATCAACATATAAATGGCACGAAAGGTCTTAAAATTAACATATAACTGGGGCAGATCTTAAAATCGACAGACTAATAGGACGAACGTCTTAGCATCTCAAAACTAATGGGGCTGAACATGAGGGAGAAAGGGGGTCCAGCCAAAGCAACAACTACCACCTCCCCCTTAATTAACGACCCCGACTCTTCCCCTTCTCCTCAGCCGTGATTGAACGAGGGGCCATCGCCACCGCCATGTCCCGGTACCACAACAACACCTGTATACGCTTCGTTCCCCGCACCATGGAGAAGGACTATATTCACATCCTCAAGGGCGACGGGTCAGTGCCATGTATTTTATCATTATTATTTGTTTTTTCAAAGAGCATTTTCTGTTGTGTTGTGTAGTTTTCCCCTAGACCTTCTTCAAGTACGGTAAAAAAAAAAAAAAAAAATTAAGATGCAAATGGCTCGGCCTTCTACTGTACTGCAGGTTCGCTATCGCTCGCCAATGAAGCGAAGCCTCTCATAATTGCCAAAAAAAAAGAGATCCAAAAGACCATCATTGGTCTATATACAGTTAAGTTACTAAATACACATTCTCGAGAGCGCTGGGATAGTATTCAATTCCTCTCCTAAGTGGTACCTAAAGACATTTGTAATTGTTTTTGTTGTTTAATTAAAAAAAAATAAAAAAAAATAACAGATTGATCTCTAAATCCCCTTCAAACTGGGACCCGGTGTTGGTACACTCGGATACCAGAGTCTCTAACCCACTCATAAGATGTTGTGGATCCCCTATGTTTATCTTTATGAAATTATAACATCTGGATTGGTTTTTGGATAGCCTACAGCTTGCTTTTCAATTAATAATATGCATAGTTTTGTAGTTCATGTATAGAATATTATATTCATAAATTCGTTTCCAGATATACACTTCCATAATCAAAAGTAAGTGAAGTCCACGAATATTTATGAGTGGGCTAGAAACTAAGGCATCCAAGTGTACGTGTGTGTGTCTATGAGAGAGAGAGAGAGAGAGAGAGAGAGAGAGAGAGAGAGAGAGAGATAATGAGAGGAGTACATTATCTGTTTCTCTTCCCTCCCTTCAGATGTTCGAGTAGCGTTGGTCGTGTCGGAGGGGCCCAGGGACTCTCGTTGGGGCCCGGGTGTCTGTATGAGAGAGAGAGAGAGAGAGAGAGAGAGAGAGAGAGAGAGAGAGAGAGAGAGAGAGCGAAGTACATACATCTTTTCCTCTTCCCCCCCCCCACAGATGTTCGAGCAGCGTTGGTCGTGTCGGAGGGGCCCAGGGACTCTCGTTGGGGCCCGGGTGTCTGTACGTCGGGATCATCATGCACGAATTCATGCACGCCGCCGGGTTCTGGCACGAGCAGTCCCGTGCAGACCGCGACAGTTTCGTGACCATCGTGCCCAGCAATATCCAGACTGGCATGGAGTACAACTTTAACAAATACACCTGGGACAAGATTCAGAGCCTGGGGGTGGATTATGATACTGGTGAGCTGAGAGAAATCTGAAAATTAATGGGGCTAAGCATGAGGAAGAAGGGGGACCAGAAAAACGACCCATTTCCCCTTAAGAAAGTCAAAAATTTCTCCTCTGACTGAAGGGGTTAAGAAAGTGTACTTAGAGAGAGAGAGAGAGAGAGAGAGAGAGAGAGAGAGAGAGAGAGAGAGAGATGCAGTCACAGAGACAATGGAATATAATTAAGAACAGAGAGAGGCATTGTTAGAGAAAGGGAGAGAGTGAGAGTGAGAGAGGGCATGGGAATAATTAAAGTCAAGAGAGAGAGAGAGAGAGAGAGAGAGAGAGAGAGAGAGAGAGAGAGAGAGCATTCCTTATCAACTCCATGCCACCAGACCAGGACTATTCAACCCCACCCTCAACGATTTTATACACTTACAAAATTAAACCCACATATTAAAAAATAAAATAAACACGTTCTTCGCGATTCCTTTTTACAGTACATCTTTAGTTCCCTCATCTTACTTCACACACACACACACACACACACACACACACACACACACACACAATTTCTCTCTCTCTCTCTCTCTTTTTTCTGTTTTTTTCTTTTTTAAGCATCCCCATGTACTGCTCTCCCCTTTGTATGAGCCAACGTTTTACCCCTCCATTAAATTAAACACCAGACGGTTAACCCCATCCTGCACACCTGAAGAGAGCCAGAAGGAGCCGAGCCTGGCGTGTCTCCACAATCAAATCAATATGTGGGGGTTTAGTTTCCCAATGTTATATAGTCAAGACAATGTAAATGTTTCACTTGCCGACATAATTATCAAACTATCTACATACCCAGTTCCAATGTTGTTTTCAGTTTTAAGGGGAGATATCGACTTGAGGGATTTTTTTCTGGACCCCTTTCTCCCTCATGTTTAGCCCCATTGCTTTTGAGATTTTAAGACAGTCGCCCCATTAGTTTGGCGATTTTAAGAACTTTCGCCCCATTTCCGTCAATTTTAAGACCTTTCGTGCAATTTAGGTGTCGATTTTATCCTGGCGAGCGATAGCGAGCCTGTAATTTAAGAGGAACCGGCTTTCAGCCGGGACATTTTTCTACCGAAAAATGTACAAATTTATCTTGAAAGGGGCTCAAGGGGGTGTAATCTTAAGTTTGATGGATATCTAGGGACCAAACTAAAAACCTCCCCTTAAGTTCATGCAGTACCAGGGACGGCCTTTTCATCATATTCTGGCAACTATTAGACGACTTTACTCAGCTTAGGAAGGACCTCAGTCAATAATAAGGCTTCAAATGATCTCAGCCAACATTTTTAACTGCCATAGATCCTTCCTAAGCTGCCTAATTTCGTCTACATAACAACTAGCATACAATCTAACACACGTCGCTGGTACTGAAAGGGTTAAGTTCATGCCGATCAATAAGGGATGATTTATTCATGTGTATACCTTTTTGTTCAAGTTATCTCCCTAGACCTCCATTAAGCTTTCAAAAATACCCCCCCCTCCCCCCCAAATGTGTATACTTTTCGGCCGGTTCCTCCTAAATGTGTATACTTTTCGGCCGGTTCCTCCTAAATGTGTATACTTTTCGGCCGGTTCCTCCTAAATGTGTATACTTTTCGGCCGGTTCCTCCTAAATTTGTATACTTTTCGGCCGGTTCCTCCTAAATGTGTATACTTTTCGGCCGGTTCCTCCTAAATGTGTATACTTTTCGGCCGGTTCCTCCTAAATTTGTATACTTTTCGGCCGGTTCCTCCTAAATTTGTATACTTTTCGGCCGGTTCCTCCTAAATTTGTATACTTTTCGGCCGGTTCCTCCTAAATTTGTATACTTTTCGGCCGGTTCCTCCTAAATTTGTATACTTTTAGGCCGGTTCCTCCTAAATTACAGGCTCGCTATCGCTCGCCAGGCAAACAAATCGATACCTAAATGGCACGAATGGCACATATATATAAATAAATAAATGAATAAGTAAACAAAAGTAAAGCTCACCAATATATAAATCAATCAATAAATAAGTAGATAAATTAATCAAGCTCTCCCATGAAGTGTTTGAAGCTTTCCCGAACTGAATGTAATATGTTCATTCACATTGTGCCTGTTGTTTACATTGTGGAGGTTGTTTGTGGTGTCTGAGGGTTCATTTAGGCTTTAATGTGTCCTTATAGTGTTTCCCTCCCCCCCCCCCCTCTCCCAGCTTCCGTGATGCACTACGGACCGTACGCCTTCGCCAGGGACCGTACTAAGCCGACCATCATACCCAGGAACAGTGGTGTGGAGATAGGACAGAGACGGGACTTCTCTCCGGTTAGTGCGTGTTATTGTGGTGGTAGTAGTAGTCGTAGTAGTAGTAGTAGTAGTCACTCATTCAGTCAGTCAGTCAATCAATCAGCATTTCATATATATATATATATATATATATATATATATATATATATATATATATATATAGACTGCCGTGGTGTAATTGATTAAAGCGTCGGCTATCGTCCTGATGGTCAACGGTTCGATCCCCACTGAGAGATTAGAAACATTTAGTGGCTCACGTGTATATATATATATATATATATATATATATATATATATTATACTGCAAGTATGAATTTGATAAAGATTAACATTATAATTTACATTATAATTTACATGCTGTTGATAATAAAGCATATGATAAAATACATTCTATCAATAATATGTAGGATACATAATACATATATATTCTTTCCATAAGGAAGGATAAATACAACATATTCCCGCCCTCCACCTTGCAGAAAGACATCCTGAAGCTGCAGGTGATGTACAACTGCGCCAATGCCAGCACGACCATCGTCACTGACTCGCCTATCTCAGCCATAACCAAAGGTACAGTCGGGAGCCAGAGTTTGTGTCTACCATAGAGACCTTATAGTAACAGAGATCCACCTACCTCCACCATACTGGTGTCATTAGCCTCTCTATGCACCTCGTTTTTTTTTTTATCTCTCTCTCTGAGTTGTATCCATTTAGCCCCATTCAGCCTACCGTTTTAATGCGTTTACCCCCATCCAGGTGTCAATTTTTTGCCAGCATATTTAAATAACTGTTTTTGACAGCATGCTAAATTTGTAAATTTTTCGATAGAAAAATGTCTTGAAGCCGGATTTCTCCATACAATGCTGGCTCGCTATCGCTCGCCAGGAATAAATCGATATTGGATGGGGATAAACGTCGTAAAACAGTAGACTGAATGGGGTCGACTGGATACAAGTCAGAAAAAGAGAAAAGAGGAGAGAAAAAAAGCAGGTCACCCCCCATAATCATCTCTCTCTCTCTATATACGACGCAATGTTGCATCTCTCTCACTCTTCTACCGCAATTACAATAATTAGTGTTCTTTAGAGCTTTCTCAGTGTATGCCTCCTCTTTTACGGAGAGTGTGTGGCACCCTCCTTTCAACACACTCCCACCCTATTCTGTCCAACTCTCTAACCCAAGACTGAACAGATTTTCCAGTCTTCCTTCTATTCAACAATTAAGCTTTGAAACTCTCTCCTTCAAACTGTCTTTCACTCCTCTTATGACTTAAACTGCTTCAATCTCCTTTTGACGTACCTTGAGTTTGGATCTCTGTCACTCTTTCAACTTTGGAGACACTTGTTACAGACAGCTTTGCCTTTTGTCTCCTTCATGCACATAAAACAAAATATATGAAAACGATGGCCGATCTCTCTTACTACATAATCTCTAATACAACCTGGGATTTGTATTGTGCAAGTATAATGATATATAGTTTGTTATGTATAATTTTATTTTTCCCCAGCGATTTATGTATAAAAACAATCACTCAAATCATTCCCAGCAGTTAACTTCCACAAAATTATAACTTGGTTTAAATGTGAATCACTACTTAATATCCACAATTTCCAGTATAAATAATTGATGAAATAACAGATGATGTGTGTAAGTTAACCCTCTGAGGCATAGATGGGATTCGAAATGTAAGAGATGGCCCTTGAAAAATTTAATTTAGTTACCCCTAACCTCTTCAGCTTTCTTTCAATGATGGTTTAAAGAAAACTATTTATAGATACTAACTTAATTAAATTTTCCTAAGTGCACATAAATAAAAATACATAAAATAAAACTGGCATGTATTGGCCTCAGGGGAAATAGTTATAATTTCAAAAATAACATTCCAACAGCACCTCACACCAAACATATTACCAAACCTGAAAGCCAACCATGGTGTAGTACGTCTCTTGTAATAGACGGGTCAATGTTGTTGATGATGATAAGCATATAATGCCTTTGATATACTGTATATATATATATATATATATATATATATATATATATATATATATATATATATATAGAGAGAGAGAGAGAGAGAGAGATAGGTAGATACAGAGAGAGAGAGTCTTCATAAAGATCACTCCCCATTTCCCTTATGTCTGTTCAGTGAGGGAAGAGGAAAGTTACTCCCCCCCACCTTCCACTATACTAAGACTATAACCGTGTGTGACCCCCCCAGAACCGTGCAAGGACTACAACAAGTTCTGCTCCACCTGGTCCGCTATGGAGGAATGCACCAAGAACCCCACCTGGATGAACGTCAACTGCAAGAAATCCTGCAAACAGTGCGGTAAGTCAAGTCGTTCTAACCTTTAGGGGCAGGTAATTGCATTTTCTCCCTCATGTTAAGTCCCATTAGCTAAGAGATTTTTAGACGTTCGCGCCATTAGTTTGGCGATTTTGGGATGTGTCTCCCCCATATCTTTGTCAATATTAAGAACTTTCGTGTCATTTAGGTGTTGATTTATTTCCTGGCGAGCGAAAGCGAGCCTGTAATTTTGGAGGAACCGGCTTTTGTCCGAGACATGTTTTCTACCGAAAAATTTACAAAATAATCTTGAAAGGTGATCTTGAGGATAAATTATGTACCATGATGGAGGTCTATGGAAGAAACTAAAATAATAATAAAGAAGTCAATAAATATACAAATAAATAACACCTACCCCCTTCAAAGAATAAGCTTTCTATAATTCACTCTAGTTACCGATACCACTACCTAACTTAAGCCGGTATCACACGAGCGCTTTTTCACTCAACATTTATCCTCAACACTAATCTGGCAGCTTATATGGTCAACTTATAAATTACTTCGGTTGCCTAAATTAATTTATCATCAGTCTAGTTTCCGAAACCAGTGCAAAATATTCCAGATATGTTGTCAGAAAAATTTTGATCATCGAATGTTGACTATAAAAGCTCTCGTGTGATACCGGCTTTACCTGGATATTTCACCTGCAGACAAAGAGTGTTCGGACAACAACGAGCACTGCGCCTTCTGGGCCGGACGGGACGAGTGTACCTCCAACCCAGACTATATGAGCCGCCTCTGTAAGAAGTCCTGTGGGCTCTGTCACGCGGAAGGTTAGTGCTTATATCCTCTTTGACTGAGCCATCGTGTTTTTATTTGTACTAGTCTTATCTCTTTCATTATCATCAACAAGGCTGAATTTGTAGCAGTCTTATCTCTTTTACTGTAGCATTATGTCTTTGTAGATAATGGTCTTGCCTCTTTGACAGTACCAGCATGTCTGTGTATATAATAATAGGTTTGTCTCTTTAATAGTGCCATCATCAGGTCAGGTGAAGGTATTGTAGGATAAACTTTTACAACAGCACCTCATAGCTACCTTCTATATCATGTCATTGCTCATAAATTGCTCTAGAATGTTAACCTAATTGATCCTTCTCCCTCCACAGCTGAGTTCAACGCCGCAGTGTGTGAGGACCAGAATCGTCACTGTGCGGCGTGGCAGGAGGCCGGACATTGCCGCTCCAACCCGCGATACATGTTGGTCTGGTGCCGCAAGGCCTGTGGAAACTGTTAAACCCTTTCACTGGACTCTATGAATGACTTTTCCCACTTCACTGTGGCTATTATTAGACGGTTTTCACTCTTTCGGTACCGTTGACGTCTTTTTATCTTATTTCAGATTCATTTAGACGATTTTATGAAGCCTAGGAAGGATGTATTGCTAAAAAGGATTAATTGAGACAATCTTTAGCCTTTTAATTAATAAACTTCCTTCCCAAGCTTAATAAAATTGTCTAATGTTTGTCAGAATATAACGAAAAGGACATCACTGGTACTCAATGGGTTAAGCCGGCATCCCACAAGCGCTTTTTCTCTCAACATATTTCTTCAACACTGGTCTGGCAGCTTATGAGGCAAACTTATAACAACATTCTGCTGCCTAAATTCGTTATTTTTCTTTATTTTAGTTTCCGATACTAAAGGTATATGGAAGTCAGAGGGTTAATTGAGATAGACTATATCCTTATAATGCCCACAGATCCTTCTTAAATGGCATAAAATCGTCTAAATATAGCCATAATAAATTGTCATGGGTCACAATATTCAGAGGGGTAAGTTATGGAAGGCCCTTCATAAAACAATGGCTATCTCAATTATTAATCCTCTAAATTCCAAAAAAAAAAAATCCTAAGCTGAATAAAATCATCTGACGACAGCCATAACCAAATAACAAAAGGACGTTATCGTACCGATAGAGGAATTTGGTTCTCAGGCTGACCCATACATAGATAGATGGATAGATAAATAGATGGATACACTGTTAAAAAGATTCCCAATACATATAAGATCACAGGAGAGGCAGCATTATTATCAACATCTAACCGTAATTCCAACTGCCATGCACGTATTAAGCCAACACCATTACTTTTAGTCATTACGGTCTTCCCATCATACTTTAGACGAATATTATAGCTAAGAATCTGCAATGTTGAATAAAGTTGTCTAAAGCCATAATTTGTGGGCTTTTACTGGGTATTGGTAAGGCTATCTATCACCGTTTGTATACAGTAGATAGATACATTATTAACTACTGTCCTCACCTGTCACTATCCTCACCTTACACTGTCCTCACCTAGCACTGTCCTCACCTGACACTGTCCTCACCTGGTACTGTCCTCACCTGACACTGTCCTCACCTGACACTGTCCTCACCTAGCACTGTCCTCACCTAGCACTGTCCCCACCTGACACTGTCCTCACCTAGCACTGTCCTCACCTAGCACTGTCCTCACCTGGCACTGCTCTCACCTAACACTGTCTTCACCTGGCACTGTCCTCACCTAGCACTGTCCTCACCTGGCACTGTCCTCACCTAGCACTGTCCTCACCTGACACTGACCTCACCTGGTACTTTCCTCACCTATCACTGTCCTCACCTGACACTGACCGCACCTGTCACGGACCTCACCTGGTACTTTCCTCACCTGTCACTGTCCTCACCTGTCACTGGCCTCACCTGGTACTGATCTCACTTGGTACTTTCCTCACCGTCACTGTCCTCACCTGACACTGACCGCACCTGACGCTGTCCTCACCTGGTACTTTCCTCACCTGTCACTGTCCTCACCTGTCACTGGCCTCACCTGGTACTGACCTCACTTGGTATTGTCTTCACCTGGTACTGACTTCACCCAATACTGCCCTCTCCTAGCATTGTCCTCACCTTGTACTGCCCTCATCTGGCACTGCCCTCACCTGGCATTGCCTTCACCTGCTACTGCCCTCACATGGCATTGGCATTGCCGTCATTTGGAATTGCTCTCACTTGACATTGCCCTCATCTGGTATTATTCTCATCTACCACAATCCTATTACAAATAGCCACTCAGTTCATTGAAGAAAATGGCCATATAGGCCTACCACCGTAGTATTGCTGTCCGAGTACATAGAGAATATTTGACAGTCAGATCCAATGCACCAAGATTATTTACACACACACACACACACACACAAATATACCTTGTTTCATTGGTTTAGTTTTCTAGCAGATCTATATTTGAGATATGGGCTTTTGGTATTTAGGACAAATAAACGAAAAATATTGTTGTGCCTTTTTTATTTCATCCTTCTCCATGTATTGATCATTTAAACATCCAGCATTGCAGAATCAAGGTAGTGACATTCCCCAGCGTAGAATAAAACTGGATCAAAGCAAACAAAAGCTAAGTTACAATCCAAAGTAAAGGTTTTAAAGGTTGTATGCATGTTTGTCGCGCAAGGATACAATTGACCACTTGCGAGTTTCAGGCTATAAGGAAGTTGGAACCTTGATCATCAATATTAAAGAGAAATGCAATCATAATGTGGGTTTTTGATGGATAAAAAATATGATCAATTGGATTTTCTGTGTTTATATATGTATTATGATCGTATCTTAGCTGATAATTTTGCTAAATATTGATGGCCACGGCTCCAACTTCCTTATAGACCAAAACTCGCAAGTGGTCAATTGCTCAGGTAGTAATAGATACATACAGAGTGGTCGGGAAACAATGCCCCATAGGGAATTCCCTTGTATTTCCTTAGTGGAAAAATTACAAAATCAGCATACAGTACTGTTATTATTGGTGAATGTACAAAACATAATTATCTTTTATCAATTTAAGCGAAGAACGATGCTAGTAAGAGCCTGTGTGAGCCAATATTACGGTTTGGATGTATAATTTTATCGTACTGTTGACAAGTCTATAATTCTCCTTCCCTCCTCTCTTCTCCACGGAATAATACCGTTAATACGATGCATTTATATATCCAACCTGTAATATTGGTTCACACGGTCTCTTACTACCATTGTTCTTTGATTTAATTGATGAAGGAAAATTATGTTTCACACATTCATCAATAAAAACTAGTAAGATGATTGAGTCATTTTTCACTAATGAAATACATGAGTAGCCCCGGACTGCCAACCTTACGCTGGACCCAGTCAGCTAGCCCCAAGCTGCCGGCCTAATGCCGGTCCCAGTCAGCTAGTCCTGGGCAGCAGTCCAAACACCAGTCTGTTAAGCAAGCCTCTAGCTGCCGCCCTAATGCCGGTCCCAGTCAGCTAGCCCCGGACAGCCGGCCTAATGCGGGTCCCAGCTAGTTAGCCCCTGGCTGCCAGTCTAACACCGGTCCCAGTCAGCTAATCCAGGGTTGTTGACCTAACGCCAATCCCAGTCTGCTAGCCCCATGCTGCCAGACAAACGCCGGTCCCAATCATCTAGCCCCATGCTGCCAGTCAGCTAGTTCTGGAGTTCTGGGCCACCGGCCTAATGCTGGTCTCAGTCAGCTAGTCCCAGTACAAGTCAGCTATCCCGAGCTGCCAGTCAACTAGCCCCGGGTTGCCGGCCTAACGCCAGTTCCAGTCAGCTAACTTGGACCGCCGGCTTAATGCCAGTCCTAGTCAGCTAGCCCCGGGCCTCTGACCTAATGCCGGTCCCAGTCAGCTAGTCCCAGGCCGCCGGCCTAACACCGGTCCCAGTCAGCTAGTCCCAGGCCACTGACCTAACACTAGTTATAGTGACAAACTAGTCCCGGGCTACCGGCCAAATGCCAGTCCCAGTTAGATAGCCCAAGGCTGCCAGTCAGCTAGGTTAATAACAAAAATACGGAAATTGTTGGGGTGATAGGGTATGGCCAAAACGGGACATTTCCGCAACAAATGGGTGCTAAAATTGCATGAATCACAAGAAAAACAGTAGACAAAAAACATGTTTTGCCTGAAAAATTCGCGCATGTGTAAATCGAAAAATTACCTATTTTTCTATAATACTAAACTCTGGTTGTGGTAGCTCTTTACATATAATGTTATTTTAATTAAATTATATAAACATAAGTATTGAGAAAATATTTACATTTTCATTAGTCAATCTTATAAAGATCACTTTCTTTGATAATAAAAGAAAGAAAACGAAATTTACACGGTTAACTAAATTTAATGTAACAAACAATTATACGCCAAAGCAAATTCACATTTACATTCACAAACACACACCCCTTCAACTACATTGTTCCCCCGAGTGTTGGGGCTTGTACTGAAAAGTTAATTGAGAATAAGAATAACATTAGGCCTTCGTATACAATTATACGTTTGTCGCTTACACATAAATGCATTTGTATTCACGGTTACAATCGCATATGCACATGAAATTATCACAGTAGGCCTACTTCTTCTCGAGATTGTTATAGTGGCAATGGGGGTGGTGGGGGCAGGGTATTAAAGCATTATACTCGTTTGCGTTCAATACTGATTCAAATGTGTGTGTGTGTTTGTTTGTGTGTTCACGAGCTCCAATTATGTTGGCTAGCCCCTCTAGAGAATGTTCTCTTTTAATTTATATATATATTTATTATATATTTAGCTTTAATAAAGCGTGAAGCCTACTATTATTATATACTGTACGGTATAGTGAAAGTATATGAATCTGTGGATCAGTGAACCCTGTAAAGGTAAACTCAGAAACATTTGGGATATTACTTAAGGGAGCCCACCTCGCTTTTTATTTTCTTTCTCTCCCTCTCTCTTTGACTTATATCCATTCGGCCCCACTCAGCCTACTGTTTTAAGACGTTTACCCCCATCCAGGTGTCAATATTTTCTTAGTGAGCGGTAGCGAGCCAGCACATATATATATATATATCTTTGTTTTGAGAGCAAGCTAAATTTGTACATTTTTCGATAGAAAAATGTCTCCGGCGAAGCCGGATTTCTCCATACAATGCTGGCTCGCTATCGCTCGCCAGGAATATATCGACACCTGGATGGGGATAAACGTCTTAAAACAGTTGGCTGAATGGGGCCGAATGGATACAAGCCAGGGAAAGAGAAAAAAAGGCGATGACCCCCCTTAACAGAGTAATATATCACATGAAGGATCGGTACACATTGAAAGCATTGTCTATACATTGAAAGCATTGTCTATACATTGAAAGCATTGTCTATACATTGAAAGCATTGTCTATACATTGAAAGCATTGTCTATACATTGAAAGCATTGTCTATACATTGAAAGCATTGTCTATACATTGAAAGCATTGTCTATACATTGAAAGCATTGTCTATACATTGTAAAGTTAGTGTTTGTCTACAAGAACAGCTGGGTGATAAGGGAGGAGGAAGGGTGGCCTACATAGGACATAAATATATAAACATTATAATCATCATCATAGTAACCTGGCTGATGAAGACCACTGACACCAATACCGTATAACAGTTAAGGGGAGATCTCCACTTGAGGGATTTTTTTCTGGACCCTTTTCTCCCTCATGTTTAGCCCCATTGCTTTTGATATTATAAAACGTTTGCCCCATTAGTTTAGCGATTTTAAGAACTTTCACCCCATATTAAGACCTTTCGTGCCATTCAGGTGTCGATTTTATCCTGGCGAGCGATAGCGAGCCAGTAATCTAAGAGGAACCGGCCTTCGGCCGGGAAATTTTTCTACCGAAAAATGTACAAATTTATCTTGAAAGGGACTCAAGGGGGTGTAATTTTAAGCTTGATGGAGGTCTAGGGAACAAACTAAATACCTCCCCTTAACCCTTTCAAGTACTAGGGACGGCCTTTTCATCGTATTCTGGCAATTATTAGACGATTTTATTCAGCTTAGGAAGGGCCTATAGCAACTTTCTCAACCAACCCTTTTAACTACCACAGATCCTTCCTAAGCTGCATAATTTTGTCTATATATAGCTAGAATACAATATAAAACACGTCGCTGGTACTGAGAGGGTTAACCCTTTCAGTACCGGTGCCGTTCGTCCGTTTAGCTTCTTTTTAGAGAAATTCGAGCGAAAATAAAACCTTTGATTAAGGGAGCCCACGTCGCTTTTTATCGCTTTATCTCCCTCTCTCTTTGGCTTGTATCCATTCGGCCCCAATCAGCTTACTGTTTTAAGACGTTTATCCCCATCCAGCTGTCAATATTTTCCTGGCGAGCGGTAGCGAGCCAGCAAATATATATTTTTGTTTTGACAGCAAGCTAAATTTGTACATTTTTCGATAGAAACATTTCTCCGGCAAAGCCGGATTTCTCCATACAATGCTGGCTCGCTATCGCTCGCCAGGAAGAAATCGACACCTGGATGGAGATACACGTCTTAAAACAGTTGGCTGAATGGAGCCGAATGGATACAAGCCAGGGAAAGAGAGAAAAGGAGTTAATGAGAAAAAGCCGGCAACCCCCCTTAAGTATTCATAAATAGCCAAGGAAAACCCCCCTCAAGAGTGATACAGACATACAAGTATAATACAGAATATAATACAATAGTTACTGTATACTTTAAGCCTAAACTGATTTTTTTTTTTTTTTTTTTTTTTTTTTTTGACAATGAAGAACCGCCATGGAGACTCGTACATTAAAGGGAGATGGGTCGTTTTTCTGGACCCCTCTCTCCCTTGTGTTTAGCCCGATTAGTTTTGAGATTTGAAGACGTGTGGCCCATTAGTTTGGCAATTTAAATACCTTTCGCCCCATTTCGTTGTCAATTTTAAGACCTTTCGTTCCATTTAGGTGTCGATATTTTCCTGGTGAGCGATAGCGAGCATGTAATTTAAAGACGAACCAGCCTTCGGCCGGGAAATTTTTCTACCGAGAAATATACACATTTATCTTGAAGTGGGGTCTAGGGGGTGTTTTTTAAACTTGATGGAGGTCTAGCGAGGAAACTCAAATATAAATGAACTGTATAAAATGGCGTCATATTCCTCAAGGGGTTAAGATGGAGGAAATAATAATGTTCAAGTTGATTGCATGCATATTTTTCCCAGAATGTGAATGGTATATCAAGTGTTGTTGTATTGACCTTCTTAACCCCACGGGATGTTGGGTTTCCCTGTGTCCTCACCTACACACACACACACTTTCACTCACTCTCATTCACTCTCACTCACCCTCACTCTCTCCCTCCCTCTCTCTCTCTCTCTCTCTCTCTCTCTATATATATATATATATATATATATATATATATATACATTAATCAAAATAAAATAAAATAAAAACTGTTTAATACCCTTTTTAGGACCTCCCTGAGTACCCATTCGCCTCTACCATCAGTCATTAATTCGGGGGATTGTATCCAAGGCCCATTCTGTCCTTAGCTCACCATCTACACATATCATCCTAAACACCATACATTACATAACATCCTAAACACCATACATAACATAACATCTAAACACCATACATAACATAACATCCTAAACACCATACATAACATCCTAAACACCATACATCACATAACATCCTAAACACCATACATAACATCCTAAACACCATACATAACATAACATCCTAAACACCATACATAACATCCTAAACACCATACATTACATAACATCCTAAACACCATACATAACATCCTAAACACCATACATAACATAACATCCTAAACACCATACATAACATCCTAAACACCATACATCACATAACATCCCAAACACCATATATAACATCCTAAACACCATACATAACATAACATCCTAAACACCATAACATAACATCCTAAACACCATACATCACATAACATCCTAAACACCATACATAACATCCTAAACACCATACATAACATCTAAACACCATACATCACATAACATCCTAAACACCATACATAACATCCTAAACACCATAACATAACATCTAAACACCATACATAACATCCTAAACACCATACCATAACATCTAAACACCATACATAACATCCTAAACACCATACATAACATCCTAAACACCATAACATAACATCCTAAACACCATACATAACATCCTAAACACCATACATAACATAACATCCTAAACACCATACATTACATAACATCCTAAACACCATACATAACATCCTAAACACCATACATAACATAACATCCTAAACACCATACATAACATCCTAAACACCATACATCACATAACATCCTAAACACCATACATAACATCCTAAACACCATACATAACATAACATCCTAAACACCATACATAACATCCTAAACACCATACATCACATAACATCCTAAACACCATACATAACATCCTAAACACCATACATAACATCTAAACACCATACATCACATAACATCCTAAACACCATACATAACATCCTAAACACCATAACATAACATCTAAACACCATACATAACATCCTAAACACCATAACATAACATCTAAACACCATACATAACATCCTAAACACCATGCATAACATCCTAAACACCATAACATAACATCCTAAACACCATACATAACATCCTAAACACCATACATAACATCTAAACACCATACATAACATAACATCCTAAACACCATAACATAACATCCTAAACACCATACATAACATAACATCCTAAACACCATACATAACATCTAAACACCATACATAACATAACATCCTAAACACCATACATAACATCCTAAACACCATACATAACATCCTAAACACCATACATCACATAACATCCTAAACACCATACATAACATCTAAACACCATACATAACATAACATCCTAAACACCATACATAACATCTAAACACCATACATAACATCCTAAACACCATAACATAACATCCTAAACACCATACATAACATCTAAACACCATACATAACATCCTAAACACCATAACATAACATCCTAAACACCATACATAACATAACATCCTAAACACCATACATAACATCCTAAACACCATACATAACATAACATCCTAAACACCATACATAACATCCTAAACACCATACATAACATCCTAAACACCATACATAACATCCTAAACACCATACATAACATAACATCCTAAACACCATAACATAACATCCTAAACACCATACATAACATCCTAAACACCATAACATAACATCCTAAACACCATACATAACATAACATCCTAAACACCATACATAACATCCTAAACACCATACATCACATAACATCCTAAACACCATACATAACATCCTAAACACCATACATCACATAACATCCTAAACACCATACATAACATCCTAAACACCATACATAACATAACATCCTAAACACCATACATAACATCCTAAACACCATACATAACATCCTAAACACCATACATAACATAACATCCTAAACACCATACATAACATATCCATACAGAATATACCACGACCATTCTTTCAGTTTGTAATCACTTAATACATTCGTGTTACTTTCATCTCTGTGTTCTTTTATAATTGTTGATCCATTACACGATTACTCAGCGTCATCACAAACGAGTGGAAAACGCGAATAATTATCACGTTGGTTTCTCTGCGGAAATTTATCTACACACACACATACACACATTTACAGCCACAGTGGCTGAATGCACTGAGTCACTGTACTTTAGTCGCTTGGATCTGGTAGCGTGGGTTCGAATCCAACTCCCTGCGGGAAAGGTTTCTGTCAAATAATTTCCTGGCTGTGAAGATTAGGTGTGGATGCGCCACCTCTGGGTTTCATCTGGTTCCCTACCCACATCCTACTTCTACTGGGGGTATGTAAGCGCCCTTGTGGCAGCCAAAGTCACCCTATTGACTACTTAGGATAAGTTAGGTTAAGGAATTGTGTATTTTCAGCCTCACTGGCTGCTGGCTTGAAGTAAACCGATTATAATTATTATTTACACACACACACACACACGCGCGCGCGCGCGCCTGCACACACACACGCATATCACATCCCACTCATTTTACTGGACGCTATAATTTGTGTCATCCCACTTCCATTAACCCCCCCACACACATACTGTATATCATCGGCCCACACACACACACAACACACACACCTACACAACAAACACCTACACAACACACACACCTACACAACACACACCTACATACCTACACAACACACACACCTACACAACACACACACATATACACACACACACACACACACACAGCTTGATAGATAGCGAGATAGTTTACACAATTATATAATAATATACAAATATTTTATAAATTTCGAATTTCATACATTTTGCTTCTAAAAGTATAACAGTACTCCAACTTAAAGTATAACAGTACTCCAACTTAAAGTATAACAGTACTCCAACTTAAAGTATAACAGTACTCCAACTTAAAGTATAACAGTACTCCAACTTAAAGTATAACAGTACTCCAACTTAAAGTATAACAGTACTCCAACTTAAGATTACAGTACTCCAACTTGTATTAATACTCCAACTTAAAGTATAAGTAAACACAGTTTGTTCATATTAGTTCATACAAGTTCCCTATTATAACATACAGTATATGTATGTATGCATGTATTGTATATAATTATGTATGTATGTATTGTATATAATTATGTATGCATGTATTGTATATAATTATGTATGCATGTATTGTATATAATTATGTATGTATGCATGTATTGTATATAATTATGTATGCATGTATTGTATATAATTATGTATGCATGTATTGTATATAATTATGTATGTATGTATTGTATATAATTATGTATGCATGTATTGTATATAATTATGTATGCATGTATTGTATATAATTATATTCAGGCCCAATCCCCACTTTTCCTTTATGTTTTTGTTTGTTTGGGGAGGGGGAGGGGGGGTTGGCCGACTCAAGACAGAGCCCGAATAGGGACATCACAACATATAACAATGAACACAAAACAATTAAATACAAATTTACACACATCTATTACATATATACAGACATAATATCAGGAACCACATTACATAATTATTACATTTGAAATAAACTGGTCCGATAATAGACTTTGCAGGGTAAGTTGTGAATGTGTGTGTTATGTGTTGTGTAAATAAACACAAATCTGCACTACTGTATATGTCGGTCTGTCTACACACACACACACACACACACACACACACACACACACACACACACACACACACACACATGTAAGCGACGGTGTGTTTATTGGTACTAATGAGACCTATACATGATCTTATGGGTATATTTTCCAATTGTTATACCTAAAAATACCTAACTTACCTAATCTAACCTGACATTGCTTACTTACCATAACTTAACCTAATGCACTTTGTTTCTAAGGATTTACAACAATGTGTATACACATAAGCTGTCGATTCATTGCATTTTTACACATAAACCTACAAATACTATGAAATTTGTACCTATGAACTCATTAGTTTTTGTAAACACACACACACACACACCAGATACAAACAAACAAGCACACGCACACACACACATGAACACATCTCCTCGGTCTCCTCGCTCCCAATTACCCCCCCTCCCCCCCTCACACACACATAGATCTCCCCGTTTCGCACACACACACACACACACACACATACAGTATACCCCCCCCCCCCCCCTACACACATACATATTCCCGTTCCACACACACACACACACATACATACAGTATCTCCTCCCCCCCCCCCCCCCCACACACACATACTGTACATCTCCCCGTCTACCTGTTACACACACACACACACACACACATACAGTATCTCCTCGTCCCACACATTACCGCACACATAAATCATACAACGCACACTCAACTATATTAGACATAAACGCACTAATACAAACACCTATCCACACACAAACACCCACCATCCACACACAAACACCCACCATCCACACACAAACACCCACCATCCACACACAAACACCCACCATCCACACACAAACCCCCACCATCCACACACAAACACCCACCATCCACACACAAACACCCACCATCCACACACAAACACCCACCATCCACACACAAACACCCACCATCCACACAGATACATCATCATCCAAGTCATACGACAATAAACACATATCACCACAAACACTCATTTCAACAAATGTACATAGACCGTTACCTCCCCTGTCAACCACCACACACACACACACACACACACCTACAGTATGCCCTCCCAACCCACCACTCACCCCTACACGCACTATCACCCCCTCAATGTCATCCCAGCGGGCACCCCTCCTCACTGGTGGGTGGTGGTGGAGGTTAGTGTTAGTAGAGGTTAGAGTGTAGTGGTGGTGGTAGTATTTCCGTTACAATCCTCCCCAGTCCTCTCAGCCCTCTCGCACTGTTCACAATTCGCCGCGTTTCCTCCACCGACCTCCGAACGCGATAGTAATACTGGCGGGAGTGAAGGAAGCGAGGGAGAGGGACATGTCGATACGGGGTAGGACTTGGACCTGTGTTTTTTGTGACGCACGCCGACTCCCACCACCCTTCTCTTGTTTTGGCGAGGGTGCAGCCAGTTTGGATTAGCGAGTCATATTAGTGAGGTGGATTCGTTTACGTTAATCTGGGAAAAGGCCAGCGCTCTCTCGGGTTCTCCCTGTGAAAAG
This sequence comes from Paralithodes platypus, assembly GCA_032716605.1. Lineage (NCBI taxonomy): Eukaryota > Metazoa > Arthropoda > Malacostraca > Decapoda > Lithodidae > Paralithodes > Paralithodes platypus. The sequence continues at coordinate 50,249,897 of CM064518.1, forward strand.
TTGTACACAAAAAAGTCGCCGTGGAATCCGATCGCTAAATTATTATCGTCTTGGTTAACTCACCCCGCCGCCTGGTTTGTTGACTTAAATGATGTCCACCTTTTGCAGTGAGGTGACCCAGACTCCATTCACGGCTGGTTTTCCAATGTGGTTGTCCCTTATCATGTAGACAGTTACTCGTGTGTTGTTTGTTGGTGGCTGTCAGTACTTGATCGTCTCCCGTCTCCTCCACCTCCCCGTCTCTCCGCAAACCCCGTCTGTCCCCCTTCACACTTTCCGTCATATGGTGTTCATTTGTTATTTATATATGCAAGCGTAGGATGCCCCATGCTTGTAAATGGGCCCGTACGTCGCCTGATACATCGCGCCGTGTCCCAGCTGCCTGTAAGTTATTATACTGTTGTTTATCATCTTGGTGTTCGTTCATGTTTGGTTTGTTTGGCGGTAACTTGTGATAAGCTGTGGTGGCTCTTTGCTTATTTGCTATTCTTATGTTGCTTTAGGTTGTCTTAAGGGGAGATCTCCACTTGAGGAACTTTTTTCTGGACCCCTTTCTCTCTCATGTCTAGCCCCATTGCTTTTGAGATTTTAAGATGTTTGCCCCATATAGTTTGGCGATTTTAAGAAGTTTCACCCCATTTATGTCACTTTTAAAACCTTTCGTCCCATTTAGGTGTCGATTTTTTCCTGGCAAGCGACAGCGAGCCTGTAATTTAAGAGGAACCGGCCTTCGGCCGGGACATTTTTCTACCGAAAAATGTACAAATTTATCTTGAAAAGGGGTCAAGGGGGTGTAATTTCAAGCTTGATGGAAGTCTAGGAAACACACTAAAAACCTCACCTTAAACTTGTATGCCTGTGTTCAATATTGAGAACCGTGTTTTCTTGCATTCATTGTTATTAGTCTTCATATTTTGGCCGTGTTTTATTGATGGCAATACAGTACTCTAGTTTGTGAGATACCCGTCATTATTAATTAAGATGTGTGTTACCTTATTGTGATTACTAACTAAGTTACTCTATTGTTCAAAGTGGTTTTCATTGTAATTGGTTCAGATTTACGATCATTTGGTAGTGTTCTTTTATAATCATTGTGTTTGTTTAGTTTTTGGTTTTTGTTCTAGTCATTTACTTAACCTTGTTATTTCTCTGTGTAAAGTTATATCCACTACAAGAACAATTTGCAATGAGAGAACTTAAGGCGATGTTGTGGTAGGTAGGTGGAAAGAACATTAACGACCAAATTCTAGGAAAACATTTTGGTAGTGTGCTGTAAAACCAACCTTGACATCTTTGTGTGTGTGTGTGTGTGTGTGTTTAAGTGTGTGTGTGTGTTTAAGTGTGTGAGTGTGTGTGTGTTTAAGTGTGTGAGTGTGTGTTTAAGTGTGTGTGTGTGTTTAATGTGTGTGTGTGTGTGTGTGTGTTTAAGTGTGTGTGTGTGTTTAAGTGTGTGTGTGTGTGTGTTTAAGTGTGTGTGAGTGTAATTCATTCACTTGCTTGTTCGTCAAGGGGAATCCACGCAATGCGAGCTAAACTCATTATTATCGCGCCTCCTTAACTGGGAATGTATTGCGTGAAATGCATGTTAAGTGTTTATGTATCGTTGGAATGGCTGTGGATGTGTGTGTAGTCTGTATTTTTAGCCAATTGGCGACATCTGGAAACGAAGGCTTGGGGTTAATCTGTACGGTACCATTCTCACTACGGTACCAGTCTCACCCGAAGGCTTAGGTTGACCAGTAGCTTAGGTTGACCAGTACGATACCCATCTCACCTTGTAACCGATCACCAACCCTAGATGGGACGTCACAACTTCGTCCACTTATTCCAGGTTCCTATTTATACTGCTAGGTGAACAGAGGCTACACCGTTAGGAGACTTGCCCAAATGTCTCTTCCCCGCCCGGGACCTTCTGGTTGTGAGCCAGACGCGCTATCTGTTACGCCACGGGGATGTGTGTGTGTGTGTGTGTGCGCGCGTGTGTGTGTGCGCGTGTGTGCGCGTGTGTGTGTGAGTGATTTGTAGAAGTAAAAATATTAATAAATAAACGTCCCACAGTTATATTTTTATCAATTATATGCTAATAACTAAGGATAACTCTTGATAGAACAGTGAATTGTTAATCTATGCGAATGGAAGTTAACATACACTTTTAATTAATACTCGTTCGTTGGCTGACTTAATTAGTATCTGTCGTTTTATATGCATCTAATTTAGGTAACTCGAAGAGGTTCAATTAAATATTTAATTAACTATGATTATAGATCAGGTAAGGTCTGCTATCTCTGACTTATGTTAGGTAGGGTTCTAAGTTAGCTATAAGATCAGGTAATATATATAATCTCTAACTTGTATTAGGTAGGGATCTAAGTTAGCTATAAGATCAGGTAATATATATAATCTCTAACTTGTATTAAGTAGGGTTCTGAGTTAGCTATAAGATCAGGTAAAAAAAAAAAAAAAAAAAAAAAAAAAAAACAAACAAAAAAAAAATATGGCAACATGGCCTGCGTTCTGGGTTACTTAATAGGGCCTAGGTTGTTATGTGTGGTTATGATGATTGTGTGTATGCTGTGTTGTGTTATGACGTGCGGTGGTTACTGCTCAAGGACACAAAGGGGGGGCACCTGCTTTTTTATCTTTCTCTCTATTTCTCTCTTTCTCTGGCTTGTATCCATTCGACCCCACTCAGCCAACTGTTTTAAGACTTTTATCCCCATCCAGGTGTCGATTTCTTCCTGGCGAGCGATAGCGAGCCATCATTGTATGGAGAAATCCGGCTTCGCCGGAGACATTTTTCTATCGATAAATGTACAAATTTAGCTTGCTGTAATATATATATATATATATATTTTTTTTTTTAATCTCTCAGTTGGGTTCGAACTGCCGTGGTGTAGTTGATTAAAGCGTCGGCTATCGTCCTGACGGTCGGCGGTTCGAACCCCACTGAGAGATTAGAAACATTTAGTGGCTCACGTGTATTTGTGATATATACTCAATATATATATATATATATATATATATATATATATATATATATATATATATATATATATACTGTATATATATATATATATATATATATATGCTGGCTCGCTCCGGCTCGCCAGGAAAATATTGAAACCTGGATGGGGTAAACGTCTGAAAACAGTAGGATGAATGGGGCCGAATGGATACAAGCCAAAGAGAGAGAGGGAGAGAAAGAGAACAAAAATCGAGGTGGGCTCCCTTAACTCCGATTTACAATAATATCAAGCTTGACAAATGCGTATATTGTGGTACGAGACATCCGAAACGATAAACCTCAATCACATAAACACACGACAAACCAAATAAGTCTAATTATTGACCAATTACGAGTTTCGGTCTATTAGGAAGTTGGAGCTGTAGACATCGATAATTAACAGAATGATCACCTAAATTGCGGTTGTAGTGCTTATATAAATACATAAAACCCAAGTCAACCTACTTTTTATCCATCAGAAACTTACATTATTATAGTATTTCTGCTTAATATCGATGTTTACGGCTCCAACTTCCTTATAGACAAAAACTCGCCAGTGGTCAATTGTTCTACATACGGTGCGAGCTAAAACTAACTTTTGTACGTACCTGTACATGTAACATTAATTTCGAATTAGCTTTAAAGAGGATAATTATACCGTCGCACCAGGGCCTGGATACTTAGAGAATCCTTAATGGGAGATGGTCGGTTTTTATGGACCCCCTTCTCTCTCATGTTTAGCCCCATTAGTTTTCAGATTTTGAAACGTTCGGCCCCATTAGTTTGGCGATTTAAAGACATTTCGTCCCTTTTCTGTGTCAATATTAAGACTTATCGTGTCATTTAGGTGTCGATTTTTACCTGGCGAGCGATAGCGAGCCTGAAATTTAGGAGGAACCGGCCGTCGGCCGGGACATTTTTCTACCGAAAAATTTACAAATATATCTTGAAAGAGGATCCTGGGGTTGTTATTTTAAGTTTGATGGAGGTCTAGGGAGGAAAAACAAATGCATAAATGAAAACAAATCGACCAAAAAATGAACCATTACGATACGATGAGGTACGAGTCATCACAAACCAATGAATCAACTGCTTAATAATTATAGCTTACTCATCCTCAGACAAACTAGTCATAATTCCAAGTTATGATTCGGACGCTAGATTATATGATGTCGGAATTTAGGATACGACGATGGAAGAGTTGTAAGGTGTCGTAAATGTTTTGTGTGTGTGTGTGTTTGGGCCCAGTATCGTGTTTGAGTGTACAGATGTCATTACGTTTGGCTCGCTCTGTGCTGTATTAATGTCGGTCAGATGTTGAATAGGGTAGGTATAAGTGTAGGAATATGTTTGTATATTTCACTCGATATGAAGAAGTGGAGCTTAGATATTGCCGATACCAATTATTGATCGAAACATACTTGGTGCCGAGACATGACTTATTAAGCCGGTATCACACGAGCGCTTTTTCACTCAACATTTATCCTTAACACTGGTCTGGCAGCTTATGATGTCAACATTTGATATTTTTCTGTTACCTAAATTCATCTATCATCAGTCTAGTTTCCGATACCAGTGCAAAATATTCCAGAAATGTTGCCAGAAAAATGTTGTTTATTGAATGTTGACTATAAAATCTCGTGTGATACCGGCTTTAGCACGACCGTACGTACGTGGTGTTCAAGGACAAGGGCACACACCCTCCGGTACGTTGTTTTGGCATTGGTGTAAAAAGGGAAAGTAAAGCCAGTCCGTGTGTGTGTGTGTGTGTGTGTGTGTGTGTGTGTGTGTGTGTGTGTGTGTGTGTGGGCCTTCGGTGTACGCCTACGGAATATTACACACACACACACACACACACACAGGTACACTCACGCACACACACACACTGTATATACACACATACACACACACACACATCTATATATATATATATATATATATATATATACGTACAGTAAATGTTAGTGAGCTCTTGCGATTTTCTTTGTGTTATTATATCCTTCCACTTAGACTGATGTTGAGATCAAATCAGATATATAATATTTTATGTAATAGTATGTATATATTATGTAATAGTATGTATACATTATGTAATAGTATGTATATATTATGTAATAGTATGTATATATTATGTAATAGTATGTATATATTATGTAATAGTATGTATATATTATGTAATAGTATGTATATTATGTAATAGTATGTATATATTATGTAATAGTATGTATATATTATGTAATAGTATGTATATATTATGTAATAGTATGTATATATTATGTAATAGTATGTATATATTATGTAATAGTATGTATATATTATGTAATAGTATGTATATATTATGTAATAGTATGTATATATTATGTAATAGTATGTATATATTATGTAATAGTATGTATACATTATGTAATAGTATGTATATATTATGTAATAGTATGTATATATTATGTAATAGTATGTATATATTATGTAATAGTATGTATATATTATGTAATAGTATGTATACATTATGTAATAGTATGTATATATTATTTATAGGTGATACATTCTGAACATCAATATTAATGGATATATTTACATAAAGAAAATGACAATGGTTCACGAACATTTGTCAGTGACTGTACATTCGGACATCCCGCACATACAGATGGTCTTACACACATTTGTCAGTGACTGTACATTCGGACATACCCGCACATACAGATGGTCTTACACACATTTGTCAGTGACTGTACATTCGGACATACCCGCACATACAGATGGTCTTACACACATTTGTGAGTGGCTGTACATTCGGACATACCCGCACATACAGATGGTCTTACACACATTCGGACATACCCGCACATACAGATGGTCCTACACACATTCGGACATACCCGCACATACAGATGGTCTTACACACATTCGGACATACCCGCACATACAGATGGTCTTACACACATTCGGACATACCCGCACATACAGATGGTCTTACACACATTCGGACATACCCGCACATACAGATGGTCTTACACACATTCGGACATACCCGCACATACAGATGGTCTTACACACATTCGGACATACCCGCACATACAGATGGTCTTACACACATTTGGCATACTTAACTATACTTAACTTAAGGGGGTTCACCGTTTTTTTTTAACTCTCTCTCCTTTTCTCTCTTTCCCTGGCTTGTATCCATTTGGCCACATTCAGCCAACTGCTTTAAGACGTTTATCCCCATCCAGGTGTCGATTTCTTCCTGGCGAGCGATAGCGAGCCAGCATTGTATGGAGAAATCCGGCTTCGCCGGAGACATTTTTTCTATCGAAAAATGTACAAATTTAGCTTGCTGTCACATCAAAAATATATATATGCTGGCTCGCTACCGCTCGCCAGGAAAATATTGACACCTGGATGGGGGTAAACGTCTTAAAACAGTAGGCTGAATGGGGCCGAATAGATACAAGCCAAAGAGAGAGGGAGAGAAAGAGAAAAAACAAAGCGAGGTGGGCTCCCTTAAGTTAAGTGTCTGCGTCAAAGGCAATTGGAAACCTTTTTATGTCTGCCTATCATTCAATCTCCCTGGATAAAAAAAAAAAAAAAAAAAAAAAAAAACACACACACACACACACAAAATATAAACAGAGATGCTTAGGTAAAATGTTGCGTTTGCCCTTTATTTGGTTCTCCCCTCAAGGTGAACAGTTTAACCTATTTCACATCACCTGGTTCACATCTCTACAAAAAACAGAACAAGTAAGATGCACAAAATATGACCGTGTTTTCTTTTAGTTATTCATGAAATTCATAGTCATTTTATTGATGATAGTTGCCAGCACTCGTAGCCACCTACACTCAAAGTATATATAATGTATACACTAGTTAGGGTTTATACACTTTGGCTACAATAGCAGATATACGGTATGTGTTCTATAAAGTAGTTTGGTTGTATATGTTTCAATCAATAACACCATCACAAGGAAATAACAAAATCAATAACACCATCACAAGGAAATAACAAAATCAATAACACCATCACAAGGAAATAACAAAATGAATAACACCATCACAAGGAAATAACAAAATCAATAACACCATCACAAGGAAATAACAAAATCAATAACACCATCACAAGGAAATAACAAAATCAATAACACCATCACAAGGAAATAACAAAATCAGAACCGGAATATTGATGTTGTATAAACAGTAAGTAGTAGGCTACAGTGGGAAGAGGGAAATGAAAGGGAAACTATTGTATGTTTATAGTGACCTGAAGAACGGTATATAGAGGAGCGTGTGAGGGGCGGGATTAATCAGTTCATAACCAATAGGTAATTAATATTTATTAGTATTTGGAGGCCACATGAAAGTAAGGTACTGGACGAGTCGCACCTAAACCAATTCATTATTTTCCCCAGAATCATGATAACACATAGACGGACAGATTAACAATAAATATAATAGTCATAGAAATTAACAAATACATATTGTACACACATTCCGTTATCAGAGGTTACTACAACATTATTAAGGTACGTATACAAATATTGAAAAATAAATGCAGACATAGATATATCAGGAGTGCTGTTCATTCCACCATTGCCCTTTCTCTCAGGGTGGAAATACCTTCATCTGTGGGCATTGTCCTTGTATCGCTATCTCTCTCTCTCTTTCTTTCTCTATCTCTCTCTCTTTATATATATATATATATATATATATATATATATATATATATACTGTATATACAGGGTGTCTCTCTATTTCTGTCAAATACAGAAACGAAAGGTTATGCCATTCTCAAAATAGAATGTTCTATAAACATTGGCTTTTTGCCGTATTTTTTGCAACTATACCCCCTTAAACCAGGCAATTTGTTTCGTCATATTTCACCCAGTTTCCTCCATAAAGAAAGGGTACAGGAAAATAACTTAATAGTGCATGATGAAACATTTCATAACTTCAATCAGAAACCAAAAAGACTTCTGTATCTTTCTTTATCTTTCTGTTAATGTTACAAAAATCACGTTAAGTCGAATATTCAACTCATCACCACAGACAGATGAAAGCACTTACATTTTTGTTTCAAAATCAAGCATTAATACCTTACCGTTTTTTTTTTTATAATAATATGGGTTAAAATTGAAATACATACAAATGATTTACTTAGTGTATGATGAAGAGGCAAATCAATAAATCAATAACTTAAGAGGAGATCTCCACTTGAGGGATTTTTTTCTTGACCCCTTTCTCTCTCATGTTTAGCCCCATTGCTTTTGAGATTGTAAGACGTTCGCCCCATTAGTTTGGCAATTGTAAGACCCCTTGCCCCATTTCTGTCAATTTTAAGACCATTCGTGCCATTTAGGTGTCGATTTTTTCCTGGCGAGCGATAGCGAGCCTGTAATTTAAGGGGAACCGGCCTTCGGCCGGGACATTTTTCTACCGAAAAATTTACAAATTTATCTTGAAAGGGACTCAAGGGGGTATCATTTTAAGCTTTATGGAGGTCTAGGGAACAAAGTAAATACCTCCCCTTAAGGTAAACATGTATTCAGAGGCATTATTTGGTCTGGAAGGAGAATCTTTTGGTACGTTGTATCGAACTGGCTTAAGCCATTTTTATTGTCGTCAACACATAGACCGATTAGATGTCCAATAAGATGTCCATGTTGTGTGTGTGTGTGTGTGTGTGTGTGTGTGTGTGTGTGTGTGTGTGTATGTATGTGTTGTGTGCGTGAGTGTATGTGTGCGTGATGTGTTTCTATGTATGTGGTGTGTGTGTGTTTATATGTACAGTATATGGTGTACGTATGTGTGTGTGTTTATATGTATATGTGTATGTGTGTGTGTGTGTGAGAGTGTTTATATATGTGTGTGTGTGTGTGTGGGTTGACCTGTATTGAAGTGGGTGACCCTTGGGAAGCCTTCCACGAACTGTTTAGAGTCCACCATGAGAACGGTCAACAATGTCATATATACTGTACAGTCACGCATCACAGAACTTAAGGGGCTCACCAGCTTATTTTATCTTTCTATCCTTTTCTCTCTTTCCCTGGCTTGTATCCATTCGACCCCATTCAGCCAACTGTTTTAAGACGTTTATCCCCATCCAGGTGTCGATTTCTTCCTGGTGAGCGATAGCGAGCCAGCATTGTATGGAGAAATCTGGCTTCGCCGGAGAACTTTTTCTATCGAAAAATGTACAAATTTAGCTTGTTGTCAAAACACTAATATATATACTGGCTCGCTACCGCTCGCCAGGAAAATATTGACACCTGGATGGGGGTAAACGTTTTAAAACAGTCGGCTGAATGGGGCCGAATGGATACAAGCCAAAGCGAGAGGGAGAGAAAGAGACAAAAAGCGAGGTGGGCTCCCTTAACCACAATAGCCGGGGTGCAGCCTCCTCTATTGTCCAGACCATTTTGGATAGATACGGTTTCCCAGAAATGTCAGATTTATTACCATGCTGTTGGAGCTTTCACTTTTCAGGGATATAAGACCTTCAATAGGTACGGTACTTAACAAAAACAAAAACATCATCAACGTTCACATTATTAGGGTTATTAGACGTTTATCCCCATCTAGGTGTCGATTTCTTCCTGGCTTCGCCGGAGAAATGTTTTCTATCGAAAAATGTACAAATTTATCTTGCTGTCAAAACAAAACATATATATATATGCTGGCTCGCTACAGCTCGCCAGGAAAATATTGACACCTGGATGGTGGTAAACGTCTTAAAACAGTAGGCTGAATGGGGCCGAATAGATACAAGCCAAAGAGAGAGAGGGAGAGAAAGAGAAAAACAAAAGCGAGGTGGGCTCCCTTAAGTTAATTGTCTCCGTCAAAGGCAATTGGAAACCTTTTATGTCTGCCTATCATTCAATCTCCCAAGCTAAAAAAAAAAAAAAAAAAAAAAAAAAAAAAAAAAAACACTCACACACACAAAATATAAACAGAGATGCCTAGGTACAATGTTGCGTTTGCCCTTTATTTGGTTCTCCCCTCAAGGTGAACACGGGGAGGTTTTTAGTTAGTTCGTTAGACCTCCATCAAGCTTAAGGGGAGGTTTCTAGTTTGTTTCCTACTCCTCCAGCAATCTTAAAATGTCACCCCCTTGACCCCCTTTCAAGAGAAATTTTTACATTTTTCGGTAGAAAAATTTCCCGGCCGAAGGCCGGTACCTCTTAAATTACAGGCTCGCTATCGCTCGCCAGGAAAAAATCGACACCTAAATGGCACGAAAAGTCTTAAAATTGACAGAAATGGGGCGAAAGTTCTTAAAATCGCCAAACTAACGAGGCGAACGTCTTATAATATCAAAAGCAATGGGGCTAACCATGAGGGAGAAAGGGGTCAAGCAAAAAATCCCTCAAGTGAAAATCATCCCCTTAACCTACTTCACATCACCTGGTTCACAATTTCTACCCAAAAAAAAAAAAAAAAAAAAAAAAAAAAAAAAAAAAAAACCACCCAGACCGAATAAGCTGCACACAATATACCACCCAGACCGAATAAGCTGCACACAATATACCACCCAGACCGAATAAGCTGCACACAATATGACCGTGTTGTCTTTCAGTTATTCACGAAATGCACAGCAATGTTTATTGATGATAATGGCCAGCACTCGTCGCCACCTCAAGCAAAGTAGATCCTAATTATACACTAGTCATTGTGGCTGTACAGTAGCAGATCTAATTATGTAGTTTGGTTGTAATTATGTGTCGAGGCATAGGGATAATAACATGCATGACAGAGGGAAATAACGCTGCTAACACAGGAATAGTAATGGTGCATACTCAGTTTATAAGCGCTACATCACGTTGACGCCTCCTTAACCTTTTAACCCTTTGAGTACCAGCGACGTGTGTTATATTTGATTCATTAAGGGGAGGTTTTCAGTTCATTCCCTAGACTTCCATCAAGCTTAAAATTACACCCCCTAGATCCCCTTTCAAGATAAATGTGTACATTTTTCGGTAGAAAAATGTCCCGGCCGTAGGCCGGTTCCCCTTAAATTACAGGCTCGCTATCGCTCGCCAGGAAAAAATCGACACCTAAATGGCACGAATGGTCTTAAAATTGACTTAAATGGGGCGAGGGTTCTTAAAATCGTCAAACTAATGGGGCGAACGTCTTAAAATCTCAAAAACAACGGTGCTAAACATGAGGGAGAAAGAGGTTCAGAAAAAAACAATCCTCCAGGTGGATATCTCCCCTTAACCTTTTAACCCTTTCAGTACCAGCGACGTGGGTTACATTTGATTCTATTATTAAGACGATATTACGCCGCCTGGGAAGGATCGGGGGGTCGGTGGCAATAGTGTGAAGCAGCCTTTATTGTGGCTAGAGAGAGAGGTCCTTCCTAAGCTGAATAAAATCGTCTAATGGGGGCCAGCATAGGATGAAAAGGGCCGTCCCCCGGTATCTGTATACCGGGTTAAGGGGAGATCATTATCCACTGGAGGGATATTTTTTTCTTTTGCTGGACCCCTTTCTCCCTCATGTTTAGCCCCATGTTTTTTTTCTAATTTTAAGACGTTTGCCCCATTATTTTGACGATTTTAAGAACTGTCAACCCATTTCGGTCAATTTTAAGACCTTTCGTGCCATTTAGGTGTCGATTTTATCCTGGCGAGCGATAGCGAGCCAGTAATTTAAGAGGAACCGGCTTTCAGCCGGGACATTTTTCTACCGAAAAATGTACAAATTTATCTTGAAAGGGGCTCAAGGGGGTGTAATCTTAAGCTTGAAGGATATCTAGGGACCAAACTAAAAACCTCCCCTTAATATGGTTGATAGGAGACGATTTAATGCAGTTTAAGAAGCCCCATGTTATTCAGAGGGCTTTATTGAGATCGAATTTACCCCTTTGACGTCATCGTGTTGAAAGGGAGAGTGAAATTCAAGGAACCCACCTCGCTTTCTTTTTTCTTTTTTTTCTCTCCCTCTCTCTCTTTGGCTTGTATCCATTCGGCCCCCATTCAGCCTAGTGTTTTAAGACGTTTGTGTTTTGTTTACTCAGAATGTGATAAAACTTTGTTGTGTTTTGTTTACTCAGAATGTGATAATCTTTGTTGTGTTTTGTTTACTCAGAACGTGATAATCTTTGTTGTGTTTTGTTTACTCAGAACGTGATAATCTTTGTTGTGTTTTGTTTACTCAGAACGTGATAATCTTTGTTGTGTTTTGTTTACTCAGAATGTGATAATCTTTGTTGTGTTTTGTTTACTCAGAACGTGATAATCTTTGTTGTGTTTTGTTTACTCAGAATGTGATAATCTTTGTTGTGTTTTGTTTACTCAGAACGTGATAATCTTTGTTGTGTTTTGTTTACTCAGAACGTGATAATCTTTGTTGTGTTTTGTTTACTCAGAACGTGATAATCTTTGTTGTGTTTTGTTTACTCAGAACGTGATAATCTTTGTTGTGTTTTGTTTACTCAGAACGTGATAATCTTTGTTGTGTTTTGTTTACTCAGAATGTGATAATCTTTGTTGTGTTTTGTTTACTCAGAATGTGATAATCTTTGTTGTGTTTTGTTTACTCAGAATGTGATAATCTTTGTTGTGTTTTGTTTACTCAGAATGTGATAATCTTTCATTCCTGGAAATATCTAAACAAAGTAGCGGAGCACATATTTCTATTGCGTATGAAGACTTATTGCATGTATTTCTGTTGTTTGACCAAGCTGCAACTGTTTCAATTATTTTCATTTGATTTGCTTCTGAACTAAGTGGGGAAAAAAAACTTGCAGGATATAATGTGTTAGGACAATGCATGACTACATTTCAATAGCTAACTATCTTATATTTCTATTACAATACATAGCTAGAACTTCAACTTATAAATATACAAATATATAGAAATTGTTCAGATATTTCAGTAAAAATTTCAAAAACTATATACACCGGCAGTTATTGTATTACTGCCAATATCAATAACCTAAGAGGGAAAATATGTTCAGACGTACAGTAGCTTAGAAGGAAATATTTGTTGGTAGCTTAATTAATTAAGCAATTTATTTTGTCGTCAAAACATGTGGTGTGTGTGTGTGTTTGTGAGTGTGTGTCTGTGTGTGTGTGTATATATATATATGTGTGTGTGTGTGTTTGTGACTGTGCGTGTGTGGTGTGTGTGCGTGCGTGAGTGTGTATGTACATATGTGTGTGTGAGTGTATATGTGTGTGTTTGTGACTGTGTGCGTGTGTGGTGTGAGTGTGTGGTGTGTATGTATATGTGTTGTGTGTGTGAGTGTATATGTATGTGTGTGTGTGTGTTGACCTGCATTGAAGTGGGTGACCCTTGGTAAGCTTCCACTAACTGTTTAGAGTCCACCATGAGGACGGTCAACAATGTCATATATACTGTACACTGTACACTGTACACTGTATACTGTACACTGTACACTGTATACTGTACACTGTATACTGTACACTGTACACTGTATACTGTACACTGTACACTGTACACTGTACACTGTATACTGTATACTGTACACTGTATACTGTACACTGTACACTGTACACTGTACACTGTACACTGTACACTGTATACTGTATACTGTACACTATATACTGTATACTGTACACTGTACACTGTACACTGTACACTGTATACTGTACACTGTACACTGTATACTGTATACTGTACACTGTATACTGTACACTGTATACTGTATACTGTACACTGTATACTGTACACTGTATACTGTATACTGTACACTGTACACTGTACACTGTACACTGTACACTGTATACTGTATACTGTACACTGTACACTGTATACTGTACACTGTATACTGTACACTGTATACTGTATACTGTACACTGTACACTGTACACTGTATACTGTACACTGTACACTGTATACTGTATACTGTACACTGTATACTGTACACTGTACACTGTATACTGTACACTGTACACTGTACACTGTATACTGTATACTGTACACTGTATACTGTACACTGTACACTGTATACTGTATACTGTACACTGTACACTGTACACTGTATACTGTATACTGTACACTGTATACTGTACACTGTACACTGTACACTGTACACTGTATACTGTACACTGTACACTGTACACTGTATACTGTACACTGTATACTGTACACTGTACACTGTATACTGTATACTGTACACTGTATACTGTACACTGTATACTGTATACTGTACACTGTACACTGTACACTGTATACTGTACACTGTACACTGTATACTGTATACTGTACACTGTACACTGTATACTGTACACTGTATACTGTACACTGTATACTGTATACTGTACACTGTACACTGTATACTGTACACTGTACACTGTATACTGTATACTGTACACTGTATACTGTACACTGTACACTGTATACTGTACACTGTACACTGTACACTGTACACTGTATACTGTATACTGTACACTGTACACTGTATACTGTATACTGTACACTGTACACTGTACACTGTATACTGTATACTGTACACTGTATACTGTACACTGTACACTGTACACTGTACACTGTATACTGTACACTGTACACTGTACACTGTATACTGTATACTGTACACTGTATACTGTACACTGTACACTGTATACTGTATACTGTACACTGTATACTGTACACTGTATACTGTACACTGTATACTGTACACTGTACACTGTATACTGTACACTGTATACTGTACACTATACTGTACACTGTATACTGTACACTGTACACTGTACACTGTATACTGTACACTGTACACTGTACACTGTATACTGTACACTGTACACTGTATACTGTACACTGTATACTGTACACTGTATACTGTACACTGTATACTGTACACTGTACACTATACTGTACACTGTATACTGTACACTGTACACTATACTGTACACTGTATACTGTACACTGTACACTGTACACTGTATACTGTACACTGTATACTGTACACTGTATACTGTACACTGTACACTGTACACTGTATACTGTACACTGTATACTGTATACTGTATACTGTACACTGTATACTGTACACTGTATACTGTACACTGTATACTGTACACTGTATACTGTACACTGTACACTGTACACTGTACACTGTATACTGTACACTGTATACTGTATACTGTACACTGTATACTGTACACTGTACACTGTATACTGTACACTGTATACTGTACACTGTATACTGTACACTGTATACTGTACACTGTATACTGTATACTGTATACTGTATACTGTACACTGTACACTGTATAATGTACACTGTATACTGTACACTGTACACTGTATACTGTACACTGTACACTGTACACTGTACACTGTATACTGTACACTGTACACTGTATACTGTACACTGTATACTGTACACTGTACACTGTATACTGTATACTGTACACTGTATACTGTACACTGTACACTGTATACTGTATACTGTACACTGTACACTGTACACTGTATACTGTACACTGTACACTGTATACTGTACACTGTATACTGTACACTGTATACTGTATACTGTACACTGTACACTGTATACTGTATACTGTACACTGTACACTGTACACTGTATACTGTATACTGTACACTGTATACTGTATACTGTATACTGTATACTGTACACTGTACACTGTACACTGTATACTGTACACTGTATACTGTACACTGTACACTGTACACTGTATACTGTATACTGTACACTGTATACTGTACAGTCACGCATCACAGAACTTAAGGGGGCTCACCGGATTTGTTGTACTTTCTCTCCTTTTTTCTCTTTCCCAGGCTTGTATCCATTCGGCCCAATTCAGTCAACTGTTTTAAGACGTTTATCCCCATCCAGGTGTCGATTTCTTCCTGGTGAGCGATAGCGAGCCAGCATTGTATGGAGAAATCTGGCTTCGCCGGAGAACTTTTTCTATCGAAAAATGTACAAATTTAGCTTGTTGTCAAAACACTAATATATATATGCTGGCTCACTACCGCTCGCCAGGAAAATATTGACACTTGGATGGGGGTAAACGTCTTAAAACAGTAGGCTGAATGAGGCCGAATGGATACAAGCCAAAGCGAGAGGGAGAGAAAGAGACAAAAAGTGAGGTGGGCTCCCTTAACCACAATAGCCGGGGTGCAGCCTCCTCTATTGTCCAGCCCATATTGTCCAGACCATATTTTTGGATAGTTACGGTTTCCCAGAAATGTCAGATTTATTACCATGCTGTTGGAGCTTTCACTTTTCAGGGATATAAGACCTTCAATAGGTACTTAAAAAAACATCATCAACGTTCACATTATTAGGGTAGTTATTATTATTATTATTATTATTATTATTATTATTATTATTATTATTATTAGTAGTAGTAGTAGTTTATTATTAGTAGTAGTAGTAGTTTATTATTAGTAGTAGTAGTAGTAGTTTATTATTAGTAGTAGTAGTAGTAGTTTATTATTATTATTATTATTATTATTATTATTATTATTATTAGTAGTAGTAGTAGTAGTTTATTATTATTAGTAGTAGTAGTAGTAGTTTATTATTAGTAGTAGTAGTAGTAGTAGTAGTCGTAGTAGCAGTAGTAGTAGTAGTAGTTTATTATTATTATTATTATTATTATTATTATTATTATTATTATTATTATTATTATTATTATTAATATAGTAAGCCGGGTCAGCTGTGAGTCATCTCAGTCAGCTGGGTCGTGTCCCTGGTACGAGTATGACTCACTCCGATTGCTGATAATTATATATAGTATTGTGTAGATGCTTTGTATGAATGGATGATGTGTGTGTGTGTGTGTGTGTGTGTGTGTGTATGTGTGTGTGTAGTTGTGTGAGTGTGTGTGTGTGTGTGTGTGTGTGTGTGTGTGTGTGTGTGTGTGTGTATATATATATACATAATTTATCTCTGGTGTATTTCAGATGGTGTTGCGGGTGGTGGTGTTCCCAGTGGTGGTGAAGGTGGTGGTGGTGGTGGGAATGGTGATGATGGTGATGGCTAATGTTAGGTTACCATCACCACCTCCACCACCATCACCTCACCTCTTCGTTACCAGGGCTAACATAGATCTGGTGAGTCTCCCTTCCTATCTCTTTATACACACACACACACACACACACACACACACACACATATATATATATATATATATATATATATATATATATATATATATATATATATATATATATATATATATATATATATATAACACAGACAATAGGTGTTGCCACAATGATATCCACCGCCGGCAAACTTGGCCGTATTCTTGATCCCTAACCTGGTGTAATAGATCCCCATATGGATTATGCTGTTCAATTTTGGTGTCCTTATTACAGAATGGACATAGATTCATTGGAGAGAGTACAACGTAGAATGACAAAAATGATCCATAATATTAGAAATCTTCCGTATAAAGAAAGGTTGAAGAAATTAGGCTTACATTCGTTAGAGAGACGCAGAGTTAGAGGGGATATGATAGAGGTGTTCAAGTGGGTTAGTGGGATTAACAAAGGGGACATGACAAATGTACTAAAGCTCAGTGATAGCGAAAGAACTCGTACCAATGGTTTCAAATTAGATAAATTTCGTTTCAGAAAAGATATAGGCAAATATTGGTTTGGTAACAGAGTTGTAGATGGGTGGAATGGACTACCAAGTGCTATAGTGGGATTAAAAACGATAGGGAGCTTTAAGATAAAATTGGATAAGCATATGGACAAGAAGGGTTGGGTGTGAAGGGGGATCAGCAGGGTTGGGCCAATCAGCGCTCTGCAGACCCCCGTAATCCTGCGTTAATCTCTAACCGTTTTGGTAAGATGATCCTCAGGGTATTAGAGTGTTGAGCCTATAATTGGGCTTTGTAATTGGGGTTGTGTGGGACAGGGATCTGCCTTGCTTAGGCCAATCGGCTTTCTGCAGACTCCCATTTTCTTATGTTCTTATGTTCTTATGTAACTCAAAGGGGCTAGAGCAAACGGGCTGTACATTTCCCTGACTTAAATACTGGTTTTCTCCCAAACGATAGATTATGTCAGCTTGATTGGTCTCATTCGTGTTTAGTTATTAGACGTTGGTGGGATTGTGTTAATGTGTGTTAATGTGTGTTTTTTTTTTTTTTTTTTAGTTTAGTTTACTCCGTCGACCTCAATCAAACTTAACAAAATATCCCCAAGACCCCCCCCCCCCCCTTTGAGATAAATTTGTGCATTTTTCGTTAGACAAATGACCCAGCCGAGGTCCGGTTCCACCTATATGATTGCAGGCTCGCTATTGCTCGCCAGGAAACAAAATCTACACCTAAGTGGCGCGAAAGGGCTTAACATCGTCAAACTAATGGGGCGAATGTCTTAAAATCAACAAACTAATGGGGCGAACGTCTTAAAATATCAAAACTACTGGGGCTAAACATGAGGGAGAAGGGGTCCAGAACACCTCACCCCCCTTCCTTAACCCCTTCTGTACCGGCGACGTCTTATTAAGGGGAGGTATTTAGTTTGTTCCCTAGACCTCCATCAAGCTTAAAATTACACCCCCTTGAGTCCCTTTCAAGATAAATTTGTACATTTTTCGGTAGAAAAATGTCCCGGCCGAAGGCCGGTTCCTCTTAAATTACAGGCTCGCTATCGCTCGCCAGGATAAAATCGACACCTGAATGGCACGAAAGGTCTTAATATGGGGTAAAAGTTCTTAAAATCGCTAAACTAATGGGGCAAACGTTTTATAATATCAAAAGCAATGGGGCTAAACATGAGGGAGAAAGGGGTCCAGAAAAAAATCCCTCAAGTGGAGATCTGCCCGTTATTCGTGCAATATTTAGACGGTTTTATGCAGTTAAAGAAGGATCTGAAGTGAGCTAGTTCGAAGCCTGTTAATTGCTGGAGGCCCTTTTTAAACTGAATAAAATCGTTTAATAATAGCCATGAATAAGTGAAAAGTACGTCGCTGGTACAGACGGGGTTAAAGGATCAGGCTCTCTGTCAAGTTGGATGGCACCGGGTCTATATAATGGATTGCTGTCATACGGGTACACATAGGACACAGTAGTATGCTTTATGTATTACGTATCATGTAGTTTATGTATTATGTATCTTATGTATCATGTACTCTATGTATTATGTATTCCACAGCTGGATTCAGACGTTCCCGGTCCGCCAATCAGCTCTGAGGAATTTAAGGAGGCCGCCAGGATGGGTGAGTCACCTTTATAAACAACACGTATTAATTATAACTTGGATTTAAGGGAGGTCACTGGCTTGTTTTTATCTGGCTCTCCTTTTCTCTCTTTCTCTGGCTTGTATCCATTCGGCCCCATTCAGCTAACTGTTTTAAGACGTTTATCCCCATCCAGGTGTCGATTTCTTCCTGGCGAGCGATAGCGAGCCAGCATTGTATGGAGAAATCCGGCTTCGCCGCAGAAATTTTTCTATCGAAAAATTTACAAATTTAGCTTGCTGTCAAAACAAATATATATATATGCTGGCTCACTACCGCTCGCCAGGAAAATATTGACACCTGGATGGGGGTAAACGTCTTAAAATAGTAGGCTGAATGGGGCCGAATGGATACAAGCCAAAGAGAGATGGAGAGAAAGAGAAAACATGGAGGTGGGCTGCCTTAACACAATAATCGTGTACATGTAGCTCAAAACATATATAAAAGACGTCGCCGGGACTGAAAGGGTTAATATTGATAATTATCCTTCTGATTTCGCGTGGCCTCTCAAATTACAGGCTCGCTATCGTTCGCCAGAAGAAAAAAAAATCGACACCTAAATAACATGCGAAATCTAGATATTGACAACAAAAGGTGGCGAAAGGTCTTAAGATCGCCAAACTAATGGGCCGAACTTTTGGTTTGGGGCTAAACATGAGGGAGAAGGGGGACCAGAAAAGTGACGACCCGTTATTCCCCCTATGGAATAACAACATTTAGATGCTTATGTTCTGGGTTTGGTGTCCCGAGTTCGAATCCCGGGAGGGCCATATGCTTTCATTAGTTTATTCATGAACATTGGGGTTTGTAATTGATGATTAATGCTAAGAACGGGGTGTTACTTATTACATATGTGAGTATCCTAGGTTCGAGTCCTCGGAGTGGCACATGTATTTGTTGATTTCATGAATTGAGTTTAGAGGTGAAGTTGGTTGGTGGGACAAACACAATAATTACACAATAATTACATATACAATCGTCCATCAGTAAATAAAATATAATGGATAAAATGACGTCTAATGAAGATCATTAGGGTTTTGCAATCATACCTGCATATTGAAGTTGGTGCATATGACCTTTTTGTCTCTCCAAGGTGAACACTAGTAATTGTAACTTTATTAGAGCATTTGTCTCTACCGCGTGGGCATGCCAGGGTCAAGGGGCTGCAACACATCATTACCCTACCTGTATAACATTTTTTTTTTTTTTTTTTTTTTTTCTATGTGATTGAGGGAGGCAAAAGGCATAACTGCTTATAGCGAGTGCCTCCCCCATAGTTGAAAGAGTGACAGGGCCAAAATCAAGGGACGTTCGAGCCAAAATGCCTGGACACACGGAGTTTGAAACACTTTAAGTCATAGGAAGAGGGAAAGACTGATTCTGGGAGAGAGTTCCAGAGCTCAGCTGTTGAGTAGAAGAAAGTTTGAGAGTAACGTTTCACTCTTGGGTTGGAGAGTTGCACAGAGTAGGGGTGGGATTGAGTTGCAAGACGGGTACCACGTGCCCTACGTAAAGGAGGTGGTATGCACTGGGATAGCTCTGAGGAACACTGATTATTATAGTAGCGATAGAATAGCGAGAGAGATGCAACATTGCGGCGGAGAGAGAGAGAGTGCAGAGAGTTGGTGAGTGGACGGGAGTTAATGATACGAAAGGCCTTCCTTTCAACTTTGTCTAGGAGAGCGGTGTGAGAGGAACCTCCCCTGTATCTTCTATCGTGAAAAATTAGGGGGGGGGTAGTGCTTGGTTTTTGGTCTACATATTTATTTACTAACATATTTTTTAGTTTCCTCACTAGACCTCATTCAAGCTTAGAAAACAAAAACTTAGACCCCCTTTCAAGATAAATTTGTACATTTTTCGGTAGAAAAATTTCCCGGCTAAAGGCCGGTTCCTTCTAAAAATAGAGGCTCGTTATCGCTCGCCAGGGTGCAACACATCATTACCCTACCTGTAGACCACCTGTATCTTCTACGATAATTAATACAAAATAGTAAGTTGAAATACGTTACAAACATATATATTCCAGGATGGTTAGTGAAGGCCTTAGGTCAATGGTGTTGGTCTTTCTTTTATTTTGGCTTTCTATGTGTTTTAGTTTGGCTTATGTTCTGGGTGTGGTGTCCCGAGTTCGATTCCCGGGAGGACCATAATTATGCTTTCATTATAATTTATGCAAGTACATTGGGGTTTTTTAATTGATGATTAATGTTAAGAACAGGGTGTTATTTAATGTTAAGAACAGGGTGTTATTTAATGTTAAGAACAGGGTGTTATTTAATGTTAAGAACAGGGTGTTATTTAATGTTAAGAACAGGGTGTTATTTAATGTTAAGAACAGGGTGTTATTTAATTGTTAAGAACAGGGTGTTATTTATGTAATTGTCATATGATGGGACTTTCTTTTCCTTTTTCCTTTTTTCTGTGTTTAACTTTCTCACTAAACAGGCTTTCTATGGCCTGTAGATTCTATCCTTCAACACAATGGCGCCTGGAGACGTTTGTTATTCTAGATGATGAACTAGATGATAAGACACATGAATAATTTAGTAACCAGCTCGGCAGAGTACGAGTTTTTTTTATCTTTATCTCATTGTCTCTCTTTCCCTGGCTTGTATCCATTCGGCCCCGTTCAGCCAACTGTTTTAAGACGTTTATCCCCATCCAGGTGTCGATTTCTTCCTGACGAGCGATAGCGAGCCAGCATTGTATGGAGAAATCCGGCTTCGCCGGAGAAATTTTTCTATCGAAAAATGTACTAATTTAGCTTGCTGTAAAAAAATAAAAATAAAAAAAAATATATATACTGTATATATAGGCTGGCTCGCTACCGCTCGCCAGAAAAATATTAACACCTGGTTGGGGGTAACCGTCTTAAAACAGTAGGCTGAATGGGGCCGAATGGATACAAGCCAAAGAGAGAGGGAGAGAAAGAGAACACAAGCGAGGTGGGCTCCATTAATTAAGCACTGTACCTGTTTTCACGAGTCAATGTTCGTATTCCATTTTCCATTAAAAAGAAAGTGTCCAGGTATTTATGACCCCGACTGTACAACGACCACCAGGAAAACGTGTAAATTAACAGATTAGTATGCAAACTATATCACAACCACTGTCTATAATGATCTGGTCCGGTTGAGGGAGACAGACCGTTTTTTTTTTTTTTTTCTATTAATTCATACATTCCTTAGTTTTCTCGCTAGACCTCCATTAAGCTTAGAAAAACACCCCCTAGGCCTCCCTTCAAGGTAAATTTGTACATTTTTCGGTAGGAAAATGTCCCGGCCGAAGGCCGTTTCCTCTTAAAATTTCAGGCTCGCTGTTGCTCGCCAGAAAATAATCGACACCTAAATGGTACGAAAATTATTAAAATTGACAACGAAATGGGGCAAAAGGTGTTAAAATCGCCAAACTAATGAGCCGAACGTCTTATAATCTACAAAAAATGGGGCTAAACACAAGGGATCAGAAGGAGGTCCAGAAAAACGGTCTGCCTCCCCTTAATCCACACAAGAAACACACACACCAATATAAACCATATGAGTGTAGAAAGCTGTTGTTGCCTGAAGAAGAAGGAGGGAGGGAGGGAGGGGGGACTCGTCAGGAATGCCACACAGGAGGAGGAGGAGGAGGAGGAGGAGGAGGAGGAGGATGAGGATCGCCAAAGATGGAGGATTTTCTATAATATAGTCGACACGAAAGCTGCTTAAGAAAGGGGCAGTGCTTGGTTTGTGGTCTATATAGTTACAGTATTTAATTAACTTATTTTGTACTTTCCCCGCTCGACCTCCATCCAGCTTAGAAAAACACCCCTTAGACCACCTTTCAAGATAAATTTGTACATTTTTCGGTAGAAAAATGTCTCGGCCGAAGCCGATTCCTTCTAAAATTCGAGGCTCGCTTTCGCTCGCCAGGAAAAACTCGACACCTAAAGGGCACGAAAGGTTTTAATATTGACTACAAAATGAGGCGAAACGTCTCAACATCGCCAAACTAACGGAACGAACGTCTTAAAACCTCAAAAACTAATATGCTAAACATGAGGGAGAAGGGGGTCCAGAAAAAGCGACTAGTACCCCCTTAATCGGGTATAAAAACACGCGATCGAGCGACATTCCAGGTCAAAATCTCTCTCCGCATCTTAATCTCATCTTTCTCCAGATCTCCTCCTCATTCCTTTGTTGCATATCTCCTATCTCCTCATTCTTGCGCTGTTATCTCCTATCTCCTCATTCTTGCGCTGTTATCTCCTATCTCCTCATTCTTGCGCTGTTATCTCCTATCTCCTCATTCTTGCGCTGTTATCTCCTATCTCCTCATTCTTGCGCTGTTATCTCCTATCTCCTCATTCTTGCGCTGTTATCTCCTATCTTCTCATTCTTGCGCTGTTATCTCCTATCTCCTCATTCTTGCGCTGTTATCTTCTATCTCCTCATTCTTGCGCTGTTATCTCCTATCTCCTCATTCTTGCGCTGTTATCTCCTATCTCCTCATTCTTGCGCTGTTATCTTCTATCTCCTCATTCTTGCGCTGTTATCTCCTATCTCCTCATTCTTGCGCTGTTATCTCCTATCTCCTCATTCTTGCGCTGTTATCTCCTATCTCCTCATTCTTGCGCTGTTATCTCCTATCTCCTCATTCTTGCGCTGTTATCTTCTATCTCCTCATTCTTGCGCTGTTATCTCCTATCTCCTCATTCTTGCGCTGTTATCTTCTATCTCCTCATTCTTGCGCTGTTATCTTCTATCTCCTAATTCTTGCGCTGTATAATATATTTTATCATCATCTTGTGTGTTTTCAGTGTGCAAGATAATGTATTGAAGCTATTTTATGAATTTTATCATATCATTACATCATTTTATCATATTATACATCATTGTATCATATCATACATCATTTTATCATATCATACATCATTTTATCATATTATACATCATTGTATCATATCATACATCATTTTATCATATTATACATCATTTTATCATATCATACATCATTTTATCATATTATACATCATTTTATCATATCATACATCATTTTATCATATTATACATCATTTTATCATATCATACATCATTTTATCATATCATACATCATTTTATCATATCATACATCATTTTATCATACATAATTTTATCATATCATACATCATTTTATCATATCATACATCATTTTATCATATCATACATCATTTTATCATATACATAATTTTATCATACCATACATCATTTTATCATATCATACATCATTTTATCATATCATACATCATTTTATCATATCATACATCATTGTATCATACCATACATCATTTTATCATATTATACATAATTTTATCATATTATACATCATTTTATCATATCATCCATCATTTTATCATATCATACATCATTTTATCATATTATACATCATTTTATCATATCATACATAATTTTATCATATTATACATAATTTTATCATATCATACATAATTTTATCATATCATACATAATTTTATCATATTATACATCATTTTATCATATCATACATCATTTTATCATATCATCCATCATTTTATCATATCATACATCATTTTATCATATCATCCATCATTTTATCATATCATACATCATTTTATCATATTATACATAATTTTATCATATCATACATAATTTTATCATATTATACATCATTTTATCATATCATACATCATTTTATCATATTATACATCATTTTATCATATCATACATCATTTTATCATATTATACATCATTTTATCATATCATACATAATTTTATCATATCATACATAATTTTATCATATTATACATCATTTTATCATATCATACATCATTTTATCATATCATCCATCATTTTATCATATCATACATCATTTTATCATATCATCCATCATTTTATCATATCATACATAATTTTATCATATCATACATAATTTTATCATATCATACATAATTTTATCATATTATACATCATTTTATCATATCATACATCATTTTATCATATCATCCATCATTTTATCATATCATCCATCATTTCATCATATCATACATCATTTTATCATATCATACATCATTTCTCCTATCATGAACATTCTTGCATCGTATGACGTACAGCACTTCCAATGTGCCAGATCTATCTATCTATCTATTGCCTGACGCCGTGATTCCCGAAGGGGTGGCCACGAACGAACCGCCCCCATGCACCTCAGTCCCCAGTGAGTCGACGCCCCTCCTCCCAACCAGCACCCCTTTCATCCATATACTTCCTCACTCCATCCTTCCACCTCTCTTTCGGTCTACCTCTCCCTCTCTGTCCTTCCACCTCACTCTCGTACACCTTTTTAGTCATTCTCTCGCTTCCCATACGTTCCATATGGCCGAACCATCTCAAGGTGTTCCTGTTCACACTTTCCAGCACATCTACCTCCACACCACACCTCCTTCTTACTTCCTCATTCGTCTGTCTATCCCTCCATGCAACTTCGCACGTACTTCTCAAGTAACTCATTTCCACCCCTCTCACTCTTGGTCTGAGTCTCTTCTCAAACGTCCATGCTTCGCTTCCGTAAGTCAGTGTCGGGAACCATGAGTGTTTATATATTATTTTTATATCGAAGAGGGGTCTTGTGGGTGTTTTTTTTTAAAGCTTAATAGAGGTTTAGAGAGCAAACTAAATCCCTTCCTTAAACCATTGAGCCGAACCAGTAAATTATGATGATGCACAATACCGTCTGAGCTCCCTTAAGAAGAGATTACCACCTGGAGGATTTTTTTCTCAACCTCTTTCTCCCTCATGTCTAGCCCCATTGCTTTTGAGATTTTAAGATGTTCGCCCCATTAGTTTGGCGATTTTAAGAACTTTCACCCCATTTATGTCACTTTTAAGACCTTTCGTCCCATTTAGGTGTCGATTTTTTCCTGGCGAGCGATAGCGAGCCTGTAATTTAAGAGGAACCGGCCTTCGGCCGGGACATTTTTCTACCGAAAAATGAACAAATTTATCTTGAAAGGGGGTCATGGGGGTGTAATTTCAAGATTGATGGAAGTCTAGGAAACACACTAAAAACCTCCCCTTAATAAGCCAAACAACATATTACAATCATAGTCATAACATATTTTAACATATTCTTAAAGTATATATATATATATATTTTTTTACTTTTCTATGTGTATATTGATTTGCAGCTACACTAGATTAATTTAGGTGTCCGAATTATTTTAAAAGTGTGCCTCATAAGCTGCCAGATCAGTGTTGACTACAATCATTGCTGGAAAATCGCTCGTGTGATACCGGTTCAGGTCCCATTAAGGGGGGGTCACCGGCTTTTTTAAAAATCTTTCTCTCCTTTTCTCTCTTTCTCTGGCTGTTATCCATTCGGCCCCATTCAGCCTACTGTTGTAAGACGTTTATCCCCATCCAGGTGTCAATTTCTTCCTGGTGAGTGATAGCGAACCAGCATTGCATAGAGAAATCCGGCTTCGTCGGAGAAATTTTTCTATCGACAAATTTACAAATTTAGCCTGCTGTCAAAAAAAGTAAACAAAATATGCAAAGTATGGACAAAAATCGACACCTGGAGTAAACGTCTTAAAACAGTAGGCTGAATGGGGCCGAATGGATACAAGCCAAAGAGAGAGGGAGAGAAAGAGAAGAAAAAAGCGAGGTGGGCTTCCAATGTAGTTCAGTAACTGCTCGACATATTGGCAGCTGTCCATCTCAGGTTAAGGGGAGGCTGGCCGTTTGTTTGGTCTATTAATTCACATATTCACATATTTTTGAGTTTCCTCCCTAGACCTCCATCAAGCTTAGAAAAACACACCCTAGACCCCCCTTCAAGATAAATTTGTACATTTTTCGGTAGAAAAATGTCCCGGCCGAAGGCCGCTTCCTCTTGAAATTGCAGGCTCGCTATCGCTCGCCAGGAAATAATCGACATCTAAATGGCACGAAAGGTCTTAAAATTGACAACGAAATGGGGCGAAAGTTGTTAAAATCGCCAAACTAACGGGTTTATAATCTTATAATCTCAAAACTAGTGGGGCTAAACACGAGGGAGAAGGGGGTCCAGAAAAAACGGTCTGCCTCCCCTTAAACCGTTTGCATCAAAAGTAACATTAACCCCCCCTCCCCTCCCCCCCTTTGGAGGAACAGGGGGACGCGTCGTGGTGGTGGTGGTGGCGGTGTATTCATGTACTTGAAGACACTAACTAATGAAAGCCTATTATTATATGGTCCTCCCGGGATTCGTTCGAACTCGGGACACCACACCCGGAACATAAGCCCCTACATAATTATATGAAAGGTAAAGACTATCTCACTCAACCCTCTGACTTCCACATACCCCCCCCCCCCCCCCTCCTCATCTGAATAAAATCGTCTACTAGTAGCCAGAAAACAGACATGCAAGTGAGTCATCGATCCTCACATGGTTAAGGGGAGGTATTTAGTTTGTTTCCTACTCCTCCAGCAATCTTAAAATGTCACCCCCTTGACCCCCTTTTAAGATAAATTTGTAAATTTTTCGGTAGAAAAATTTCCCGGCCGAAGGCCGGTAACTCTTAAATTACAGGCTCGCTATCGCTCGCCAGGATAAAATCGACACCTAAATGGCACGAAAGGTCTTAAAATTGACAGAATGGGGGCGTAAATTCTTAAAATCACCAAACTAATGGGGCAAACGTCTTAAAATCTCAAAAGCAATAGGGCTAGACAGGAGGGAGAAAGGGGTCAAGAAAAAAGTCCCTCAAGTGGAAATCTCCCACTTCAGTACCAGGGGCGTCCTTTTCACCATATTCTGGCCACTATTAGACGATGTTATTCAGCTTAGGAAGGACCTCTAGCCATAATAAGGCTTCAAACTAGCTCGACCAACCCTTTTAACTACCCCAGGTCCTTCCTAAGCTGCGTAATATCGTCTACATATAGCTAGAATAAAATATAACACACGTCGCTGGTGTTCAAAGGGTTAAAGGCACATTTAAATATTAAGGGGGTAGTGCTTGGTTTTTGGTCTCTATATATTTCTTAGTGTCCTCGCTAGACCTCATTCAAGCTTAGAAAAACACCCCCTAGACCCGCTTTCAAGATAAATGTATACATTTTTCGGTAGAAAAATTTCCCGGCAAAAAGGTCGGTTCCTTCTAAAAATAGAGTTTCGCTATCGCTCGCCGGGGGAAAAAATACACCTAAAGGGCACGAAAGGTCTAAATATTGACACAACAAAAATGAGGCGAAAGGTCTCAAAATCCCCAAACTAACGGAACGAACGTCTGAAAAACTCAAAACCAATATGCTAAACATGAGGGAGAAGGTGGTCCAGACAAAGCGAGTACTACCCCCTTAACTGACGAACATATTATAGCCTTCAGCATTAATTATACATTGTACACTGCTCAGAAGGTTAGC
>CM064518.1:50283496-50288496 GCA_032716605.1 Paralithodes platypus
TCCCTCATCCTATGACTTAAATTGCTTCAAACTCCGTGTGTCCAGGCATTTTGGCTCGACTGTTTCTTGATTTTGGCCCTGTCACTCTTTCAACTTTGGGGGAGGCACTCGTCACAGGCAGTTTTGCCTTTTGTCTCCCTCATCCAAATAAAATAACTTGTTTGCAGTTGTTGGGGTAGCATAAAGTCTAGAAATGTGACAAGAATCCACAATAAAAATTAATCTGTGCTGGGAGATTATTTATTTGTTTGTGTAATATTGGTGTTTAGCTAAAAATTGTACCTTTTACCCATAGACCCCTGCTTTTACTATAATACACCTGTTGACAGTTTCTAACATTTATTATTACAACTCAACAAGTGTATCTAACAAAATCTAGTTATGGTACTTTCAATAAATATATATATTTCGTTGTAACATATATATAAGTATATACCGGTATATATATATATATATATATATATATATATATATATGTACTCAGGCACAATACCCCGTAGCTGGGGGGGTAGCCGACTCGAGACAGAGCATGAACTGAAACAACATTTAAAGTTCCAATTCTTAGGGTCCGGGACCACTTTCTCGTCCCCTCGCCCCTTTCTCTGTCTCGTCTAGTAAGTGAATTTTACAAGGGGAGGAGGATTCCTAGTCTCCCACCCCCGAAGCAGGAAAAGTAGTACAGGAAAAGAGACAGACAGAAATGGCTAAGGTTGGGAAGAGGATGCCAAACCTCACTCTGGATAGGACCAGCCCTCACATAGTAAGTGTGCATACTAATGTGGTGCTAAGGGGGGTCACCGTATTTATTTTTTATCTGGCTCTCCTTTTTTCTCTTTCCCTGGCTTGTATCCATTCGGCCCCATTCAGCCAACTGTTTTAAGACGTTTATCCCCATCCAGGTGTCGATTTCTTCCTTGCGAGCGATAGCGAGCCAGCATTGTATGGAGAAATCCGGCTTCGCCGGACACATTTTTCTATAGAAAAATTTACAAATTTAGCTTGTTGTAAAACACAAAAATATATATATGCTGGCTCGCTACCTACCACTCGCCAGAAAAATATTGACCCCTGGATGGGGGTAAACGTCTTAAAACAGTAGGCTGAATTGGGCCGAATGGATACAAGCCAAAGAGAGAGGGAGAGAAAGATAAAAACAGTGAGGTGAGCTCCCTTAACCCATGCAATACCGGTGACGACATTTCCATTATATTCTGGCAACTATGTGACGATTGTATTCAGCTTAGGAAGGACGTCTACCCATTAAAAGGCTACAGACTATCTCAATTAATCCTTTTAGCAGCTACCATATATGTTTCCTAAGCTTCATAACATCGTCTAAATGTAGCTGAAATCAAATTAAAAAAACACACGTCACCGATACAGAAGGGGTTAAGGGGGTAGGGCTTGGTTTTTGGTCTATATATTTATGTATTAATTTATCTTTGAGTTTCCTCGCTAGACCTCCATCAAGCTTATAAGAGCACCCCTAGACTCCTTTCCAAGATAAATTTGTACATTTTTCGATAGAAAAATGTCCCGGCCGATTCCTTATATAATTACTGGCTCGCTATCGCTCGCCAGGAACAAAATCGACACCTAAATGGCACGAAAGGTCTTAATACTGACAAAGAAATGAGGCGAAAGGTCTCAAAATTTTTAAAATATCAAAACTTATATGCTAAACATGAGGGAGAAAGGGGTGGATAAAAAGCGACTACCTGCCCCTTAAGTTATAATGTTGTGCGTGTGTTATCCCTTCCCTCAGGTAAGGTTGAGCGTGGTACCATCGCCGCCGCCATGGCCATGTACCATAACAACACCTGTCTGCGCTTCGTACCCCACACCACCGAAGAGGACTACATACACATCATTAAGAGCGACGGGTTAGTCTTCAATCACTCTTACTGCCTCTAGATTCTATAATAAGTGCCGCTTTAGCGTGCGGTCTACCGGGACATTCACACTTTAGCCTGCGGTCTACTGGGTCACTTACAATTAAATAACACCCCAAAATGTGCTAAGCATTTTATATATTATTATAATTGCTTCTGAGTCCTAGTGTTTTGAGATTAACCTAACCAAACAACCCAACCTAACCTAACCTAGACTTAGTAGGTGGGATACAAAACTAACCCTCACCTACCAGCTAGTTCGGGATCCTAGTACCCAGTAAATTAGATACAAAACTAACCCTCACCTACCAGCTAGTGCGGGATCCTAGAGTCTATTGTTTTCCAGCAGATGATAAACTCAATCCTTTAGCAACTGATTTATCGATAATTACTGGACAAATATGAATGACTATATCTCTGTATCTTAATATTGCCAAGTTTTAATAATCAACACAATATTTCCCTACAAAATCTTCAAAAATATCCGAGAATTTTGTATGTGAACTTTGCAATTTACCGCCAGGTGGAAAGAGACGGAGTATAGTACCCAGTAGGTAGCGGTAGACCACGGGTGCGTGGTAGACCGCACGCTAAAGCAGCAACCTATAATATTCATCTTGTTATATTTACTGTATTTATTCTTTTTCACCAGGGCAAGTCTTCCATCACTCTTTTTTTACCAGGGCAAGTCTTCTATCACTCTTATTTTACCAGGGCAAGTCTTCCATCACTCTTATTTTACCAGGGCAAGTCTTCCATCACTCTTATTTTACCAGGGCAAGTCTTCCATCACTCTTATTTTACCAGGGCAAGTCTTCCATCACTCTTATTTTACCAGGGCAAGTCTTCCATCACTCTTATTTTACCAGGGCAAGTCTTCTATCACTCTTATTTCCTCTAAATTATATTATATTCATCTTGTAATACTATTGTAGGCCAGAATTTGTCTTGCATTACTCTTTTTCACCTCTATTTTATTTTATATTTTATTTGATTCTTCTTGTTTTACTTTTTTTAAAACCAAGACTAAATAATACGTTTTACCCAGACCCCCTTCAAGCTGAACACGTAACGTCTGCCCCCTAACCCCACTTCAACGTATATTTGCAATTTTTTCAGTAGAAGACTTCCAATCACCCTTCATAATCTGAATAAAATTGTCTAATGATAGCCAGAATATACTGTCAAAACGCGTCATAAGCCTCGAAGGGGTTAACTTTAGGTTCCTATGTGTATGAAGGAGACAAAAGGTAGGTTGCATGTAACTAGTGTCTCCCCCAAAGCCAAAAGAGTGACAGAGCCAAATTCAAGGGACTTTGGGGTCAACATTCCTGGGCACACGAAGTTTAGATTTAGATTAGATTTGAAAAAAGTTTATAAAGCAGTCTAAGTCATAGGATGAAGGGAAGATTGATTGAAGGGAGAGAGTTACAGTGTTCA
This sequence comes from Paralithodes platypus, assembly GCA_032716605.1. NCBI lineage: Eukaryota > Metazoa > Arthropoda > Malacostraca > Decapoda > Lithodidae > Paralithodes > Paralithodes platypus. The sequence goes on from CM064518.1 coordinate 50,286,829, forward strand.
CTAATCTATGACCTAACTTTCTTCAGGTGTGCAAGTAGTGTGGGTCGTCGGGGAGGGAGCCAAATTCTGTCCCTGGCGGGGGGTTGCATGTACGTGGGGGTGATCATGCACGAATTCATGCACGCCGCCGGATTCTACCACGAACAGTCCCGCCCCGACCGCGACAACTACATCATCATCAACGACAAGAACATTCAGAAGGGAAGCGAGGACGGGTTTTCTAAGATCTCCTGGGACAAGATGCAGACCCTGGGCATCGATTATGATCTAGGTTCGTATACCCCATATTTTGTGAGAGAAGTATTATGTCGGTCGGTAGCTTCATCATTATTCTATTCCAGTGTGTTTAGTCTTCAGACCCTCATAGCTCTTTATACCAAGACAATGTAATCGGGGGACACCTCGACGACGTATACACACTTAGAACACACAACAAAGCCACTCCAACAGCTTCCTCTCTCTCGAACACCCCTTCTCCCCTCTCAACACTCTTCGGAAAGTAGATACGAGGTGCTGTTGTAAAGGCTTATCCCTCAACACCTTCACCTGACGTGAAACGGAAGTCGAGTATGAATTAGGTCGGTAATCCTAGTTTGTTAGGAGTATACTGTAATTTAGGATGGTATCCTTTTTAGTTTGTCACGAGCATATTTTAAGTTGGTAACTATCTTAGTTTTTATAGGAGTAGAATCTAGGTTGGTATCTTCTCTAATTTGTGTTAGGAATAGGCTTTAGGATGATAGTGCCACTTGAGTATGATAGTAGTAAGAAAACAACATACCTTTCCAAAGTGGTCTCGAGTAGAATTGAATCTTTTAACGCATTTTATAATTATGTGATATTCGAGTTTTGGAGGTTCCTTTAAATTAATCGAGACTTTAGAAGGTCTCAGAATTAATGACCGCGACTGTACACTCTAAGACATAAATTGTGGTCCTAAGTTTTTTGGCCACCCCTTCAGAGATCATGGTGTAATAGGTGTGATAGATAGTAGTTTTTAAGGCACCTCGAACGCTATCAAATTTTCTCTATGATTCCTTACATAATATTTACATTCCGGAGGGTCGGTTTGGTATTCGAGGGTTTATATTGGGACAAGATTTATGTATTAGAGTGTACGTGTGTGTGTGTGTGTGTGCGCGGGTTGGTAAGTAATAATAATAATAATAATAACCGGTTTATTTCAAGCCGGTAGGCAATAAAGCTGAAAATATAGAGAAGACAAACTTAACCTAGATCTTATCCTAGGGGATCAACAGACTGATCCTGGATGCTAACCAGAGCGCCTACATACCCCCGTGGGGGTAGGACGTGGGCAGGAGACTTTGTGGGTCCCCTTCAGACCTTGCCTTCACGGCCAGGGAAAGTTTTTGAGAGAACTTCCCCTGCCGGCGCGCAGGATCGAACCCCCGACACCAGAGCTAGCACTCCCAATACAGTGATTAAGTGTGTGTGTGTGTTGGTGTGTATGCGTCAGTGTACGTGTGTGTGTATGTACTGTACGTTATTAACCTATATACACCTGCAGGTTCCGTGATGCACTATGGACCGTACGCCTTTGCCGAGGACCGTACTAAGCCCACCATCGTCCCTAAGCTACTGGGGTTTGAGATGGGTCAACGCCTGGGATTCTCACCTGTAAGTATATGTGTGTGTGTGTCTGTGTGT
>CM064518.1:50290996-50430996 GCA_032716605.1 Paralithodes platypus
TGAATATAAAGGGTCGTCATTGTACTGTATTTGTGTGTGCTTGATGTGAATATAAAAGGTCGTCATTGTACTGTATTTGTGTGTGCTTGATGTGAATATAAAGGGTCGTCATTGTACTGTATTTGTGTGGCTTGATGTGAATATAAAGGGTCGTCATTGTACTGTATTTGTGTGTGCTTGATGTGAATATAAAGGGTCGTCATTGTACTGTATTTGTGTGTGCTTGATGTGAATATAAAGGGTCGTCATTGTACTGTATTTGTGTGTGATTGATGTGAATATAAAGGGTCGTCATTGTACTGTATTTGTGTGTGATTGATGTGAATATAAAGGGTCGTCATTGTACTGTATTTGTGTGTGATTGATGTGAATATAAAGGGTCGTCATTGTACTGTATTTGTGTGTGATTGATGTGAATATAAGGGTCGTCATTGTACTGTATTTGTGTGTGATTGATGTGAATATAAAGGGTCGTCATTGTACTGTATTTGTGTGTGATTGATGTGAATATAAAGGGTCGTCATTGTACTGTATTTGTGTGTGATTGATGTGAATATAAAGGGTCGTCATTGTACTGTATTTGTGTGTGATTGATGTGAATATAAAGGGTCGTCATTGTACTGTATTTGTGTGTGCCCCTCCCTCAGGTGAAACGTGTAAGGAATACAGCAAGTACTGCGAGACGTGGGCCGTCCTGGAGGAGTGTACCAAGAACCCTGAATGGATGAAGGTCTATTGCAAGCAGTCCTGCAAACAATATGGTAAACTAAAGTCAAGCTATAACCTGGTGGACATTGATAACGCTGCTTTTGGATAGCCCATATTAACCCATTAGTACCAGGGACGTAATTTTCATCATATTCTGACAACTATTAAACGATTTGTATTCAACTTAGGAAGGACCTGTAGCAATAATGTGGCTTCAAAATAACCCAACCAACCCATTTAACTACCACAGATCCTTCTCAAGCTCCATAATATCGTCTAAATATAGCTACAATAAAATATAACACACGCCGCTGGTACTGAAAGGGCTAGTCCTGCAAGCATTACAGTAAACAAGGTGGTGCGCTGCCTCTCCGTGTATTCATATAGCCCAGCGGTAGTTTGCGTGAACCGCGGAATGGATATTTTACTATAACTAACAATATCTTCACAACCATTGCATATATTGCCTTTTATATTGCCTCATTAAATGAAGAATAGACAGTAGAAGCTACTTGTGTTTTTAAGTTATAATACAAACAAACTTGCATAAATAATGACGAGTATAAGACAAATTACGCACAGCAATAATGTATTAATTTTGATAGTGTGCGATATCATCTCTAATTATCACGTGACGCACTACCTTTAAAGCCGGTATCACACGAGCACTTTTTCACTCAACATTTATCTTCAACACTGGTCTGGCAGCTTATGAGGTGAACATTTAATATTTTTCTGATACCTAAGTTCATCTATCATCAGTCTAGTTTCCGATACCAATGCAAAATACTCCAAAAATGTTGCCATACAAATTTTGATCATCGCATGTTGACTATAAAAGCTCTCGTGTGATACCAGCTTAAGTTAGCCCTATCCCCGTGTACCCCCCAGGTAAGGGCTGCCTGGATAAGAACGAACACTGTGGCTTCTGGACCGGCAAGGGGGAGTGTACTAAGAACCCGGTCTATATGAAGGCCTACTGTCCTAAGTCGTGTGGGGCATGTCGTAATGTTGGTGAGTATGTGTGTGTGTGTGTGTGTGTGTGTGTGTGTGTGTGTACTAAGAACCCTGTGTATATGAAGGCCTACTGTCCTAAGTCATGTGGGGCATGTCGTAATGTTGGTGAGTATGTGTGTGTGTGTGTGTGTGTGTGTGTGTGTGTGTGTTTTATATACAGTATATTATATATATACTGAGCTTACTTTATTTATTTTTAATACTTTACTTTGCTACTGTCATGTATTGTATTCGGTTTAGCAAGGAGCTCTGGTGTTCAAATGGTTAAAGTCTGTCTTAATAAACTCTCTCACTTCAGCCAATCTTTCCGAAGTTGACTAAACTCGTCTTGAGGTAGCTATGGATACAAGCCAAAGAGAGAGGGAAAGAAAGAGAAAAAAGCGAGTTGGGCTCCCTTAAGACAGCCAGATCTCTGAAACTCGAATGGTGCCTCGTAACTAACTCTCTCTCTCTCTCCCCCCCCCCCCCCCCCCTGCCAGCTGACCCTACTGTGGCCCCCTGTGTGGACCAAGAGAGACACTGCCAAGCCTGGGCCAAGACGGGACAGTGCCGCTCCAACCCAGACTATATGCTGGCCCGGTGTACTAAATCCTGTGCTGCCTGTTAGTTTAGGATCTCACACACACACACACACACACACTCTTTCTCTCTCTATCTATATGACTATCTATCTATCTATCTCTCTCTTACACAAACACACGCACTTTCACTGTCACACTGTCTCTCTCTCTCACCCACACGCACACACTCACTGACTCTCCCACTGTCACACACACTCACACTCTCTCTCTGACTACATATTGATCCGATGTCCCGGTACTCCTTTCATATCATTCCTCATAATAATACTGCACTTACAACTTCTCGGGGCCATAGTGAGAAGTAAGGAATAGATAGCGACAGATATTGCATACAAATAATATATAAACATATAAATAAATATATGTATTCTATTCTATTCTATTCTATATACTCAGGCACAATATCAACTTTTCCTAGTTTTTTTATTTATTCCCCCTTCTTCCTTTCTTTTTTTGTTTTTTTTTTTTTTTTTTTTTGGCGGGGGTGGCCGACTCCAGACAGAGCCATAATAGGGACAACGCAACAGAAAACAATGAACACACAAAAACAAAATACAAATTCACACACATCTAGGTCATCCAGGAGAAGACCCAGAGACCAGGGTCACCAAGGTCCCTCCAGCACTTCCCCGGCCCCCGACCACCCGGAGAGGTTCCGATCTCGGCAGGGCAGACATGCAGCATAACGAAACCACAAGCCCGCCCACCACACTTCCAGGCGCACCCTTCATATAAACCATCTCCCCGGGCCAGGCGCCTGATGGACTATTATCTAGTCCAACTTGCGCCCAACCCCTTCCCCCAAATGACCACGTGTTCACTCATCTATTCACAAAGCATTCTCAATTCATTCCTGTTTATTACCACTTCCCTTGCCTGATCTATAGTCATTCCTCTATCATCCAAAGCTTGTCTTACACAGTCTCTCCATCTGAATGGGGGTCTTCCTGCCCTTCTATCTCCCCTTGTATCTGACTCACATATTCTCTTTGTAAGCCTTTCATCTTTCATTCGTTCAACATGACCATACCAGCTCAGCACCCTTCTGTCCACTCTGGCCGACAAATGTTCCTGCTGCCCCACTCTCCTACGTATCTCTTAATTCCTCAATCTGTCTCTACGAGTAACTCCACACATACTCCTCAAGCAGCTCATCTCCATCACATCCAGCTTTCTTCTCTCCTTTTCCTTCAGAGCCCATGTCTCAGCCCCATACATCACTGTTGGCACAACAATTCCTTGATACATTGCACTTTTACATTCATTCCGAGATTTCTCATCTTCCACATACTTCCCATTGCACTTTTACATTCATTCCAAGATTTCTCATCTTCCACATACTTCCCATTGCTCCGAAAACCTTCCTTCCTTCACACACTCTCTGTTTTACCTCCACTTTCATACCTCCACTCCTGCTTATCGTTCCTCCTAGATATCTAAAACACTCTACTTGTTCTAATATTTCCCCATCCAGCCTCACACTTAGATTCACATTACAATCACCCCTATTGCACACCATTACTTTACTTTTATTGACATTCACCTTCAGTTTCCTCCTCCCACAAACCACACCAAATTCTTTGACTACCCGCTGCAATTTCTCCTCAGAATCCGCCACCAACGCTGTGTCATCAGCGAACAGCAACTGATTCAACTCCCAATCTCTACCATTCTTTCCTACTAAACCCAATCCTCTTCCCATAGTTCTAATTTTCACCTCCCTCACCACACCATCCATAAACATATTAAACAGCCATGGTGACATTACACAACCCTGTCGCAAACCTACATTTACCTCAAACCATTCACTCAACTCACCATTTCCTACTCTAACACACGCTCTGCTCCCTTCATAAAAACTCTTAACTGCTTTTGACAAATTTCCTCTAATTTCATAAATCCTTAACACCTTCCACATTGCTTCACGATCCACATGATCATAAGCTTATTCCAAATCCATAGAAGCCCAAAATATCTCCTTATGCTTCTCTAAATATTCTCGCATAACTGTCTTACTGCAAACATCTGATCCACACACCCTCTTCCCCTCCTAAAACCGCACTGTTCATAAATATATACATTTAGGGTTAACCGAAATACAAGCACAAATATGTTTTACATAAATACATTACATAAAATTTCACAATATTTACATCCATCAATACCTCATATTGTGTATGCATTTTATGTTAAATATCAGATAAGGGTTTATCTTTCTTATACTTTTTTTTTTTTTTTTTTAAAGAGACAATGAACGGAGGAAGGAAAAACACAGATAAAACAAAAAGGTCCATGTGCCTAAAGGCATCCTCCATTCATAAAATGTTTGTAACAACTGGATTTAAACATTTGTAGATTGTAAGTTTGTGGAAAGCAATTCGAGGGAAGTGAATTCCAAAGAGTAGTAGCTCTGGGGATAAATGAATTCTGATAAGCAGAAGTTCTGCATTGTGGAGGAGAAAGTGTAAATTCATGGGCGCTCTCAGCTGCCCTAGTTCTACGGGGAAAGATGTGGAGAGGCGGCACAATTGAAGCAAGTTCCTCGGAACAATTGCTGTGAAAATATCTGTAGAATAATGCAAGGGATGCAACGTTTCTTCGTATGGATAATGTAGGAAGGTCCTGTGTGATTGCAGGGTTATTGATTAATCTAATAGCTTTATTTTGAATTTTGTCCAACTGCCTCAATGCAACCACTCCACTTCCACCCCACAGAGGTGAACAGTAATCCATCTGAGAACGCACATGACTTTTATATATTACGGCCAACTGCTCGTCAGTGAAGAATTCTCGAACTCTGTACAGGAGTCCCAGTTTTTTAGAGGCATTCTTAGCAATGCTTCTAACATAATGTGTCCATAATGTGTTATTACTCACGATACTATAGTGATATTATAATAATTTATTTACCATTCAATTATGATTCAGAGTTGTTACACCTTTCCTGAGTTTATCTATTCCTTACCATTCCTTTTAATCATATCATATACTGTATTATGCATTATGTTCATATACAATACAGTACCTATATATATATATATACAGTATATATATATATATATATATATATATATATATAATTATATACTGTATACTGTACAGTATATATATTTTTTATTTTTATTTTATTTTTATTTATTTTTTACTTGGGTCTCTTATTATCATTATTGTCTACATAATATAAATGATATACATTTATTGAATACGTTATTACTATTATTCCTCTTCCACATACCGTATATTATACTATGATCTAGTACAGAGGTTGAGTGATATTGTAACTTTATACTCCTTCCCTACTGGTAATACTACTTTATACTCCTTCCCTACTGGTAATACTACTTCACTTATGTTCCTAATATCAGGTTCCTGCTGTTCAATAGTTCATCATGTTCCAATTATTTCCTGGTGAGCGATAGCGATCCTGCAAATTATAAGACTTCCCGGCCTATTGGCCGGGACATTATTCTCACACAAAAATGTACAAATTAATCTTGAAGAAAGGTGTGGGGCATGGTTATATATTAACTCGATGGAGTTCTGGGGAGGCAGGCTTCCTTTGACCTTGAAGGGAAATATTAAAACAAATTGCTGAAACATTGCAAAAATAATTAAATCCATCAAATAATATATAAAAAGACCACAATAATGTCAAAAGCCAGAATCACACCGATAAATGTAGCGGTGGGTTGTATCTGATAAATTTAGCGGTGGGTTGTATCGGATAAATTTAGCGGTGGGTTGTATCGGATAAATTTAGCGGTGGGTTGTATCGGATAAATTTAGCGGTGGGTTGTATCGGATAAATTTAGCGGTGGGTTGTATCGGATACATTTAGCGGTGGGTTGTATCGGATACATTTAGCGGTGGGTTGTATCGGATACATATAGCGGTGGGTTGTATCGGATAAATTTAGCGGTCGGTTGTATCGGATAAATTTAGCGGGGGGTTGTATCGGATAAATTTAGCGGTGGGTTGTATCGGATAAATTTAGCGGTGGGTTGTATCGGATAAATTTAGCGGTGGGTTGTATCGGATAAATTTAGCGGTGGGTTGTATCGGATAAATTTAGCGGTGGGTTGTATCGGATAAATTTAGCGGTGGGTTGTATCGGATAAATTTAGCGGTGGGTTGTATTGGATAAATGTAGCGGTGGGTTGTATCGGATAAATTTACCGGTCGGTTGTATCGGATACATTTGCGGCGGGATGTAAATCACTATCAATATACCCAAATAGAGGTATATTGGTAGTAATAAACCCTTCTAATATAAGGATAGAAGGTGGATCACTAACAATATACCCAATTAGAGGGATATTGTTAGTATTATACACTTCTATTATTAGGATAGAAGATATATCACTGACAATATACCCAAATAGAAGCATATTGGTAGTAATAAACCCTTCTAATATAAGGAAAGAAGGTAGATCGCTCTCAATATACCCATTTTTGTGTTCTATATGGATGAGGAAGACAAAAGGCAGAGCTGCCTGTGACAAGTGCCTCCCTCAGAGTTAAAGGAGTGACTGGGTTATTTTATTTTTATTTTTTGTGGCAGGAAGAAGTGTGGTGTGCTTATTTAGTGTAGTGAAGTAGATAACAGGTGTTTGTGAGAGCCAGCTGGATTACTCTGTTTATTATTGGTAGTAATAAACCCTTCTATTATAACTACAGAAGGTACTGTAGATCACTGTCAAGATACCCAATTATTTGTTATACCTTTTTTATAGCCCTGTTATTTTGCAGTGTAACTTGGTTGTTAAATAAAGGTCTTTGTCTTACACACCACTCCTTTTATTGCTAATCCCAAACATGAGCGTTATCTTCTGCAATTAATTAACATTATTATGAGCTACTCACTGATAACATTATTATGAGCTACTCACTGATAACATTATTATGAGCTACTCACTGATAACATTATTATGAGCTACTCACTGATAACATTATTATGAGCTACTCACTGATAACATTATTATGAGCTACTCACTGATAACATTATTATGAGCTACTCACTGATAACATTATTATGAGCTACTCACTGATAACATTATTATGAGCTACTCACTGATAACATTATTATGACTACTCACTGATAACATTATTATGAGCTACTCACTGATAACATTATTATGAGCTACTCACTGATAACATTATTATGAGCTACTCACTGATAACATTATTATGAGCTACTCACTGATAACATTATTATGAGCTACTCACTGATAACATTATTATGAGCTACTCACTGATAACATTATTATGAGCTACTCACTGATAACATTATTATGAGCTACTCACTGATAACATTATTATGAGCTACTCACTGATAACATTATTATGAGCTACTCACTGATAACATTATTATGAGCTACTCACTGATAACATTATTATGAGCTACTCACTGATAACATTATTATGAGCTACTCACTGATAACATTATTATGAGCTACTCACTGATAACATTATTATGAGCTACTCACTGATAATTGGAGATAAATCTACAGTATATTTCTCAAAGTGACAAACAAAAAATATATATATATAATAAAATAAAACTGAGAAGAGCTAAACCCAAATAATGTACATAGTTTTTGTTGAAATTGTCCTGAAAATACTGCAATTTAAAACTATTTTCCATTGTTTAGTATGAATATCCAAGCTTATATTTTCTGCACTGTAAATTTTCCATTAACAAAAACTGTAATTCGATAAAATCCAAAATCAATGCAGATGGATAAAAGAGAGTCCCAAAATTCACTCAAATCAGCATTATTGAGTCTCTAATAGTAATTCATAGCCAAAGGAACCTATAAACAAGCAACCATTTATCCTTTCAACCCTATGGTATTTTATTGAGGTTAACCCTTTCCGTACACAATGGCGCATATCTTCCTTTATCCTGGCTATCAGTAGAAGATTGTTTCAGCTTAGAAAGTAGTCTTAATAGAGCCAGACGGTTAACTAGGATGGCATTAACCTATTCTATCATCTCGAGGTCTTTCTCATATGCCTAAAATCGTTTAATGATAGCCAGAATTAAAGGTAAAGGTGTATCACCATTCCAAAAGGGTTAACAGTCATAGCTCTCTTGCAATTACCCCAAACCTAACAAACTTCCTTTGTATAATTTGAAATTAATTATTGATAATAAATAGATAAATAAATAGATGAATAAATAGATGAATAGATAAATGAATGAATAAATAACTTTTATTAATGCATTACTAAATATATAATAAAAACACCACACTGAAGGAGTTTAGAACTAATCTCAAAGGCTGCTTAACCAGAATGACTCTACTCTATATTCTTACAGTTTCTTACAGTTTCTTACAGTCGATCCTCTGGAAAAAGGCAAATTATGCCTGTGTATCCAGCTCAGTACCAGTACTTGCACTGCTGCGGTCGTTCACGGTGTTGGCGGCGGCGGTAGCAGACGCAAATTTTTTACTATTCTGTATTTTTGTTTTATAATCAAACTTCAAATCTTGTCTTCCCCATGCTTTATCAAGATTACTTTCAAACTCCCTTATTGATTCGAAATCGACTACATACTGGGGCAGTGCGTTCCACTCATTTACCACTCTATCACAAAATGAGTTCTTTTGATCCAGTTGCTCTTGTTTAACCCTTTTATTACAATAATGGATATATATATCTTCTGCAAGCTTAAGACGAGATTTATTAGCCTATGAATTATCTCTTCAATAAGTCACTTTCAAAAGCAAACACGCACACTAGAATTCAGCCTCTGGTTTAAAGAAGGCGTATTTCAGACAAAATAGCTATCAACTCGCCAACCAAGCAAAATTCTTACTAAAACACAATAAAATTAATAAAGTTCCTCACAAATGGCTACACACATCTCAAATATCCCAATCACCTTAAATACTCATTATGATATATATATTATGTATTACAATAAAGACAATTTGTCATGCACTACAATTAAGAATAAATCAATGTATTATTAATTATAATTACCACAGGTACGTTAAATAAGCGTATTACCACAGGTACTTTAAATAAGCGTATTAGTTATTAGGAACCCTGTGACTCATATAGACCTCTCTTTCAACCAAATGACGCCAAGGTTTGTTTTAATTTAACCCTTTGAGGATTATGACGCGTTTTGAGTTTATTCTGGCTATCATGCGACGATATTATTAAGCTGAGGAAGGATCTCTAGGAATCCTAAAGTAAAAATGATCTCGATTAACCCTCTGACTACCACAACTTCCTCCTAAGCTGAACATCATCATCTAATAAATACCAGCATAACACGAAAAAATGCGTCCTCGAGAACGCCAGACAATGTTATTCAGCTTAGCAAGAACAGTTAAAGACTATTTCAATTACTCCTCTAAATCTAACACATTCCTCCCTAAATTGAATAAAATCGTATGTCGGTAGTTCGACTGCACTAGATAAAGACGTCATAAGGTTGAAAGGGTTAAGGGGTGATATCCACTTGAGGGATTTTTTTCTTGACCCCTTTCTCCCTCATGTTTAGCCCCATTGCTTTTGATATTATAAAATGTTTGCCCCATTAGTTTAGCGATTTTAAGAACTTTCACCCCATATTAAGACCTTTCGTGCCATTTAGGTGTCGATTTTATCCTGGCGAGCGATAGCGAGCCTGTAATTTAAGAGGAACCGGCCTTCGGCCGGGACATTTTTCTACCGAAAAATGTACAAATTTATCTTGAAAGGGACTCAAGGGGGTGTAATTTTAAGGTTGATGGAGGTCTAGTGAACAAACTAAATACCTCCCCTTAACACACTACGGCTTGACTCTTAAAGGGTTGTCGGAATGTGCAAATCGTCTGAAAAAAAAAAATAGTAATTAGTATCAAATATTATTATTATTATTGTTATTAGTATTATTATGCTCATCCTTATTATTATCAATATTATTATTATTATTATTATTATTGTTATTATTATTATTATTATTATTATTGTTATTAGTATTATTATGCTCATCCTTATTATTATCAATATTATTATTATTATTATTGTTATTATTATTATCATTATTCTTATTATTAGTAGTAGTATTTAGAGTCGTGAGGAATAATACATAGCATCCATTTGATTGTTTGACCTCTTATATCCATGTTCTGAAGCTATAAGAGAAGAGGAAAGAAGCATTGGTTGACTTACGGGAGCAGGGTTACCAAATCAAGTCAGCTAGATAATAACTATATGACGAAATCGTTACAATAAGGGCGCAATCTCTACAATATCGCTCTAAATGGCTCAAATCTACAGAATCTTGCTAGAATTCAAGTCGCTAGGTGTATAAATTTACCTCTAGATCGAAGTAAATACCTAGCGGAAAAGTAGCTAAATTGGCAACACTACTTACGGGAGCAGCATCGACAAGCCGGATGACCAGAACAGCCTGATCCTTGGTTGACGGCGAAGGCGGTGGTACAGAGTGGACCATAGAGACAGGTATCCTGAGTACAGTGACCGGTACAGGTAGGTATACTGGCCACACAACACTTACACCCACCACCGCTACACCCACCCACCAACTCCTCCTCATCGCAGGTACACCGGGACTTACACTCCCCGTAATGGTCCTGGCAGGATTGTTTGGGTTGGCAGTCTGGTGGCAGGAGTTACATAAAGTTACATAGAGTTACATAGAGTTATATAGAGTTACATACAGTTACATATAGTTACATAGTTATATAGTTACATAGAGCTACATAGTTATATAAATTTACATAGAGTTAAATGGAGTTATATAAAGTTAAAGTTACATAGACTTAAAGAGTTACATATACTTAAAACGAGTTACAGTTACATAGTTAAATAGTTACAAATAGTTACATCGAGTTACATATAGTTACATCGAGTTATATAAAGTTACATAGATACACACACACTGCACACACCTTGCGGCCCTTACTAAGCAGTCTGGACTTAATTCTAAAAACATGTGCTACTAAGTGGACCCCTAGTAGGCAGTCCGGACTTATTTATAACAAAATTTGCTACTAAGTGTAAGGTAAGGCTAGCAAAGCAGAGGTCACTCTCACCTCACCCACCACTCAGGAATAGCAGGCTTAGGTAGGAAGCTGTGAAAGTGACTTATTATAATTTGTTGTCAAATTCGTTGGATTGATGGCCAAATCTAGGACCATGCAACATCTTACCAGGGCCTATAAGTTGAATAATAATCCATATTTATCCTTAAAGTATAGTGACCATATTTTTTTGATATTCCGAGAATATGCTGATGAGATAATTTCATATTATCACCAACCCACCAATTAACTTACAAATAAACCTAATTAATGAAATCAATGAAACTAATGAATACATGTGGTACTCCAAGGATTCGAACCTTGGATACTCACACCCTTCACATAGACTAGAACTCACCCAGACAGCAGAGACAGTCTACCCCAGGGCAGGTCACATTAGCCACCACCCCCGTACAGACGTTGGAGCACAGGCCGGGACACTCAGTAGACGCCGGACACCCAATATTCTCCTCTCTGGCACAACAGAAACAGTGCTCCCCCGAACAGGCGTCGTGTACCACTACCTCCGTATCCTGGCACAGAGACTTGCAGGTCCCGTGGTAGGCCTTACACTTGTCTTTGGGTTCACACACGTTGACGGGAGGAGGAGGAGGAACAGTGGGTGGCTTGGGTGGCTTGGGTGGCTTAGATGTCACTGGAGACAGATACCACGTTAGGAGGGATACTGTAAATCGACTATGTTTAACTTCTGCATGTTAACCACTTCTGTACGGGTGACGCCGTTATTCCATATATTCTGGCTATTATTGGACGATGTTATGCAGCTTAGGAGGGACATCTAGTAATCAGAGAGGTGTACTACATCTCCATTAATTAGTTGACTATCATAAATTCTTCCTAAACAGAGTCAAACCGTCTAATTATAACCAGAATAAAAAAGGAAATAACTTCACCCGTATTGAAAGGGTTAGTGAAGAAGACATAAGGGACTTGAGAGGAGATGGGCCGTTTTCCTGGTCCCCCTTCTTCCTCATGTTTAGCTCCATTAGTTTTCAGATTATAAGACGTTCGGTCCATTAGTTTGGCGATTTTAAGATCTTTCGCCCCATTTATTTGTCAATATTAAGATGGTTTGTGTCATTTAGGGGTTGATTTTTCCTGGCAAGCGATAGCGAGCCTGTACTTTAAGAGAAACCCGGCCATTGGCCGGGATATTTTTCTATCGAGAAATGTACAAATGTATTTTTGAATGATGGTCTTGGGTGGGTGTTTTTTAAGCTTGATGGAGGTCTAAGGAGGAAACTAATAAAGTAATATAAAGATACATAAATGAACAAATAAATACGCCCATCGCCCCCTAAGAGACTGTAGGAAGTCAGACTGGGTATATTAAGGCCAAATCTCCCCAGTATTATCATCCCCGCACTCCCTAGATACAACACTGCTGCTCAACCATGGCTTATTGTAGTACCTCACAGAACAGAACAGAATTTAAGGGGAGTCACCGGCTTATTTGTTATCTTTCTCTCCTTTTCTCTCTTTCCCTGGCTTGTATCCATTCGACCCCATTCAGCCAACTGTTTTAAAACGTTTATCCCCATCCAGGTGTCGATTTCTGTATATACTTTATATATTTTTGTTTTGACAGCAAGCTAAATTTGTAAATTTTTCGATAGAAAAATTTCTCCGGCGAAGCCGGATTTCTCCATACAATGCTGGCTCGCTATCGTTTGCCAGGAAGAAATCGACACCTGGATGGGGATCAACGTCTTAAAACAGTAGGCTGAATGGGGCCAAATGGATACAAGCCAGAGAAAGAGAGAAAGGGAGAGACACAAAATCAGTCACCCCCCTTAATTAACGTGCTATATACCTTTGACGGGGACGCAGCAGACACAGCCGGCCTTGCAGCCCTTGTGTACCACCTTGCTATCGGCCCCACACTCGCTCTCCTTCACGCACGTCCCACCGGCCTTCTTACAACCCTTCCTCGTCTTGCAACCTGTGGGGGGGGGGGGGGGGAGGTTAAGGGGCATTAGGTTGTATTATCACCAAAACAAACACAATATTACACGTCATACTTAGGAATATACTGTTTTTAGAATCATCAACCCCTTCAGCATGAGGACGAATTTTTCATCGTCTTCTGGTTACCCCTAGACGATTTTCTTCAGTTTATAATTTACCTCTGGGACACAAAGGGGTCCATACTATCTCTATGCACCCTCTGCATATCATAGGACCTTCTTAAGCTGCATACAATCGTCTAATTTCAGCCAGAAACAAAGGTTAAAAGGCATCATCGTGCTGAAGGGGTTAATACTATAGTATATTCTCATATAGGTTTAAATAATATACTTGCAGTGGAAATAATAATGTCACATGTAACTTATGAGGCAACTGTACGGCCCTCTATGCCCTGAAGGATATATGAAAGTAATCAATCAATCAATAAATCATCGGCTCTAAATATATAAACAAATCCTATGAACACAAAACTTCAATCTGAATTTACATTGGAACCTGATCGATAAATATGACTGAATATGATTTTCTTGACTGCTCGGAGAAATCTTTGAATTATATTGGTTTAGGTATTGATATAAATCTTTGGATTATATTGGTTTAGGTATTGATATAAATCTTTAGACTATATTGGTTTAGGTATTGATATAAATCTTTAGACTATATTGGTTTAGGTATTGATATAAATCTTTAGACTATATTGGTTTAGGTATTGATATAAATCTTTGGATTATATTGGTTTAGGTATTGATATAAATCTTTAGACTATATTGGTTTAGGTATTGATATAAATCTTTGGATTATATTGGTTTAGGTATTGATATAAATCTTTAGACTATATTGGTTTAGGTATTGATATAAATCTTTAGACTATATTGGTTTAGGTATTGATATAAATCTTTGGATTATATTGGTTTAGGTATTGATATAAATCTTTAGACTATATTGGTTTAGGTATTGATATAAATCTTTGGATTATATTGGTTTAGGTATTGATATAAATCTTTAGACTATATTGGTTTAGGTATTGATATAAATCTTTAGACTATATTGGTTTAGGTATTGATATAAATCTTTAGACTATATTGGTTTAGGTATTGATATAAATCTTTAGACTATATTGGTTTAGGTATTGATATAAATCTTTAGACTATATTGGTTTAGGTATTGATATAAATCTTTGGGTTATATTGGTTTAGGTATTGATATAAATCTTTAGACTATATTGGTTTAGGTATTGATATAAATCTTTGGGTTATATTGGTTTAGGTATTGATATAAATCTTTAGACTATATTGGTTTAGGTATTGATATAAATCTTTAGACTATATTGGTTTAGGTATTGATATAAATCTTTAGACTATATTGGTTTAGGTATTGATATAAATATTTCGGTTATATTGGTTTAGGTATTGATATAAATCTTTGGGTTATATTGGTTTAGGTATTGATATAAATCTTTAGACTATATTGGTTTAGGTATTGATATAAATCTTTGGATTATATTGGTTTAGGTATTGATATAAATCCACATTCATGAATAGACAACCACTAAAACAAAACAAAACACATGTAATAAGTAACACCCCGTTCTTAACATTAATCGTCAATTACAAACCCCAATGTACTTGGATAAACTAATGAAACCGGGATTCGAACTTGGGACACCACACCCAGAACATAAGCATCTAAACCATTACACCACCAACACAGAAAAAGAAAAAGATAACTAAAATAAATACACAGATAACATACTACTACCTCAATAGGACACGTATTATGATTACTACGATAACAATCATTCAAGATAGTCCTCAGAAGCGCGCGCATAATAGTATTGTGTGGGAGAGAGAGAGAGTTACACAGGGTTACTCAGACCACACAGACCTTGCAGTTCCTACCAGGTGGTCCGGACTTAATACTACTTGAGAAAGGGACAGTTTATAGTTGAATAATAGGACAGTAAAGCAGAAAGAGAGACAGAGAGAACAAAACAGAAAAACAGAAGGTGATAGTGTGTGTGAGTGAGTGTGAGAGAGAACAAAACAGAAAGAAAGACAGAGAGAGAGAGAGAAAGAGTGTGTGAGTGTGTGTGAGTGAGTGATCAAAAGAAAGAAAGAGAGAACAAATAAAGAAAGAAAAGAAGAAAAACCGAAAGAAAGCAAGAGACAGATATAGAGACATAGAGATAGAGAGATCCCTGGAGCCCACCTACCTTTAACACAGCAGTAGCAGCCCCCCTTACACAGTCCCCGCACAAATGTCTCCTTGATCCGGCAGTCCTGTTTCTTACATTTACCGCCCGCCTTCTTACACTTCTTGATGCCTTTACATTCTGAGGGGAGGGAGGGGTGTGTGGCAGTTAGTTCCAGTTGGTGAAATATTTGCCAGCATGTTGTTTCTTAAGCATATACAGGTATATGTATACTGTATATCAAGTGTCTCCCCAAAAGTTGAAAGATTGAGAGATCCATTTTATTTATATTTTTTCATAAACCCATCTAATATATATAAGACAGAAAGGTAAATCAAGTAATCAAAGGTAAATCACTATCAATATACCTAGCTTGATTGTATTTACCCGTCATAAACCCATAATTCTATAAGTACAGCCTATCACCAAGTCATTAATACATCACTTACTCTTCCTATGCCTCGCAAGGGAGACTTCGGTAAGGGGTAAGTCGTCATGCTTCCTTATTTCGTTCCCTTCCTGTGTTTTCAGTCCCATTTTGGCCTTCTGTTGTACCTTTCCTGTATGCTTCCTGTTCTTTCGTCGCCTCTCTTCCTTGCCTTGTTTCTGCCTGGAGCCGTCTTTGAATGTCCTGTTGTTCTTAATTTTCCTGTACTCGTCGTCCTTGGTCGCTTTTCTGGTGTTTTGTTTACGTTCCGTTTTCTTTTGTTTCTTGCGCATTCCTCTGTTCGCGTTTTCCTTTCCTCCCTTCCCCACTCTCTTTGGCTGTTTGTTCTTCTTCACTCTCCTTATTCCGCTCTTCCTTCCTCGTTCTCCTTTATTCCCCTTCTTCTCAGCTGCCATTACCCGTTTGCTCTTTACTTCGTTCTTCTTCATTCGTTGTTCATCTGCTTCCTTTCTCGGTTTCCTCTTTTGGTTCATCTTCCCCTGTTTCCTCTCTGTCTTGTGGTTCCCATCTTCATTCTTGTCTCTGCCACTTCCCTCCTCTGGTGCCTCTCTCTCCACTCTCTCTGTCTCGCCCTTTTCTTGACCTGGCAAATAATATGATAATTAATAACAAATAATATATATATAACACTGAGACTAATATCAGGCTGCATGATATGCGAGGGATGTAAGAGTACTATAGGTAGTGGGAAAACTATATTTAGTAAACATTATTCATCCAATTAATGTATGTTTTCAATATATGTAAGGCCTATAAATACAAAAACATTTACGGTATTTGTTTTTAAATAAATGTGTAAGAAATATTTTCATGGAGTTAATTATATTCATTTTTAAACTAATCGACTATTTCATGCACTTCAGCAGAGCAAATTAGATATGTTAATAACTTAAGAAGACACCATCTGAATTAATCATGTAATGCACAATTAATTCCTAAACTTTACTAAGATTAATGAAAAGTTATGTGAAATAATAGTGGACAGCATTTAAATTTGATAAAGTTGTGAAGTACAACTAGGGAGTATATTCCCATAGAGTATATATTTATTATTATATATATATATATATATATATATATATATATACTGTATATATATTTATGGCGTGCCCCTTGTATAATTAAGACCAAAGTTGACAGACAATACTATAATATCGTGTACCGAGCGCTCTACCCTTCATACCATCCTCCATGAGTCAGTAAGGGGGGAAGGGTTTATTTATTGGTCGATTTATTTATTTATTTATTTATTTATTTATTATTTATTTTAAGTTGTTATAGTTTACTCCCTAGACCTCCATCAAGCATGAAACAAAAATCCCCAAGATACCCCTTCTAGACAAATGTGTATGTTCCGGGCCGAAGACCAGTTCCTCCTAAATTACAGGCTCGCTATCGTTCGCCAGGAAAAAAATCTACACCTAAATCGCACGAAAGGTCTAAATATTGACAAAGAAATAAGGTGAAAGGCCTTATAATCGGCAAACTAATGTGCCGAACGTCTTAAGATCTGAAAATCAATGGGGCTAAAAACGAGGGAGAAGGGGGGGTCATAGTTTCTTCCCTAGCCCTCCTTCAAGCTTAACAAACATCCCCAAGATCCTCCTTCTATATACATCCCCAAGATCCTCCTTCTATAAACATCCCCAAGATCCTCCTTCTATATACATCCCCAAGATCCTCCTTCTATAAACATCCCCAAGATCCTCCTTCTATATAGCTCCCCAAGATCCTCCTTCTATATACATCCCCAAGATCCTCCTTCTATATACATCCCCAAGATCCTCCTTCTATATACATCCCCAAGATCCTCCTTCTATATACATCCCCAAGATCCTCCTTCTATATACATCCCCAAGATCCTCCTTCTATATACATCCCCAAGATCCTCCTTCTATATACATCCCCAAGATCCTCCTTCTATATACATCCCCAAGATCCTCCTTCTATATACATCCCCAAGATCCTCCTTCTATATACATCCCCAAGATCCTCCTTCTATATACATCCCTAAGATCCTCCTTCTATATACATCCCCAAGATCCTCCTTCTATATACATCCCCTAAGATCCTCCTTCTATATACATCCCCAAGATCCTCCTTCTATATACATCCCCAAGATCCTCCTTCTATATACATCCCCAAGATCCTCCTTCTATATACATCCCCAAGATCCTCCTTCTATATACATCCCCAAGATCCTCCTTCTATATACATACCCAAGATCCTCCTTCTATATACATCCCCAAGATCCTCCTTCTATATACATCCCCAAGATCCTCCTTCTATATACATACCCAAGATCCTCCTTCTATATACATCCCCAAGATCCTCCTTCTATATACATCCCCAAGATCCTCCTTCTATATACATCCCTAAGATCCTCCTTCTATATACATTTGTATGTGTATTTTACTTTTATTTTTATTTTTGTTTTCGGTAGAAAAATTTCCCAGTCAAAGGCAGGTTCCTCTTAGATTATAGGCTCGCTATCTCTCGCCAGGAAAAAAAATAAACAGCTAAATGGCACGAAAGGTCATAATATTGACAAAGAAATGGGGCGAAAAGTCTTAAAATCGCCAAACTAATGGACCGAACGTCTTAAAATCTCAAAGCTGTAATTCTAGGAGAAACCGAAATGAAAAAATGAAAAAATATCATAAAAGGGTGTCTAGGGTATTATTTAGTTTTGTTTAAAGCTTGATGGAGGTCTAGCGAGGAAACTATAAACTAAATAAATAAATAAATAATTAAATAAATAAATAAATAAATAAATAGAGCCTAAAATAACCACTACCCTTATAAAGTGAACATCCGTGGTAAAAGTGCAAGTGATGGCAACTGTACACTCAGATGTATAATTATATGCACACATATACCAAACAGGTGTGTAGCCTACATACTGAGTGATTTATGCGACTGCTGTATACAAGAAGATACGTTGCATGTACAGTATTTATCAGAGAATATATCTGTGGGATTGGGTGCATGCATTTGTATTTAAATGTGTACGTGTGTATTTGGATACAAGTGTGTGTGTGTGTGTGTGTGTGTGTGTGTGTGTGTGTGTGTGTGTGTGTGTGTGTGTGTGTGCATGTGTGTATGTGTGTGCTTAAGCTGGTAACGCACGAGAGCATTACCCTCCACTATAATCGTCATCACTAGTCTGGCAGCTTATGAGGCCAACTGTGTACATTATTCTGTCCTCAACATTAGCCCATCGTCAGTGCTGTTCCCCAGGCCAGTGCGAAACATCCCAGAAATGTTACCGAAAAAATATTAAGGGGGTGTTGGGTTATAATATGTTGGTCTATATATTTGCTTATTAATTTTGTTTTTCAAGTTTCCTCGCTAGATCTCCAACAAACTTTAAAGAACACCCCCAAGACCCTCCTTCGAGATAAATGTGTACATGTTTCGGTAAAAACTGACCCGGCTAAAGGCTGGTTCCTCCTAAAATTACAGGCTGGCTATCGCTCGCCAGCCAGGAATAAATCGATACCTAAATGGCACGAAAGGTCTTAATATTAACAAAGAAATGGGACGAAGGGTCTTAAAATCGCCAAACTAATGGAGCGAAAGTCTTAACACTTCAAAACTAATAGAGCTAAACATGAGGGAGAAGGGGGTCCAGAAAATGTCACTACCTCCCCGTAATCACGAAGAAGTAACACCATGACGCAGTTTTTCGTTATATATTCGGTTACTTTTGTACGCTTATCTTCAAGTTTAGAAAGGATCTATGGGATATAAAGTTGTACATAAATTAGAGTTTACAACTTTGCTTGGCTGAACTCCATCGTAAGCTGTATAAAAGTGTTAAAAGGTCCCCTGAATACATTGAAGAATTAAGTCCCCAACCTGAAAGCACTAACGATACAAGCTCCCATGTAATACCCCATATATTTCACATATTCTTGATTTACCCTTAAGGGGGGATGGTTCACTTTTTGGGCGATTTTTGCATGTATTCATTATTTTTCTAGTTTCCTCCCTAGACCTCCATCAAATAATAATAACAAAAAACATCCATTAGATCCCCCTTCTAGATTAATTTGTACAGGTTTCGGTAGAACAAAAATCCGGCCGAAGGCCGGTTCTTCCAACATTACAGGCTCACTATCGTTCGCCAGGGGAAAAATCAACACCTAAATAGCACGAAAGGTTTAAATATTGACGAAGAAATGATGCGATAGGTCTTAAAATCGACTAACTAATGGGGCAAACATCTTAACATCTGAAAACTAATGGGGCTAAACATGAGGGAAAAAGTGGTCCACAAAACCTGCCCATCTCCCTTTTCAGTACAAGTCCCAACACTTAGGGGAACGTTGTGGCTGAAGGACATGCAGTTACAAACACGATATTACAAAACCATTCAGATTACTAGCCAAGGTGTACACAAAAGGCCATTAAATGACAAAAGCAATATTGTTGGAACTAGAGTGAAATAACAAAACTATGACGAATTACTCTGTCTCGAGTCGGCCACCCCCATCACAAAACATAAATAAATACATAAAATAAAATACAAATAATAATAATAATAATAATACAACAATAAGGTATGTGCCTGAGTATACAGATAGTTAGATAGTTAGATAGATAGATAGATAGATAGATAGATAGATAGATAGATAGATAGATATAGATAGATAGATGACAAATGACTAACCCATGCAACAGTGAGCTCCATTAAGACAGTCCTGGTTCTGGGTGGAGGCTGGCTCACACGTCTTATATTGGTTCTCTTCTCCTTCTTCTTCTTGAGTGCGACAGGATCCCCCCACCTTCAGACAGGCTTCACCAAACAATTCTACATCTCTCTGTCAATCACAACCATTGCACTATGATCATTCATAGATATTACACAACACGATGCACTGACATTCAGTCGGTGACCGGTCAACTCAACCAGTAGACCATTTCAACCAGTAGCTCTCAACCAGTACCAAATCAACCAATACGGTTAGGTTAGGTTAGGTTAGGTTAGGTTAGTACTATATTTTGGCACTGGTTTGGTTGGTCTGGGTTAATTTGGCACAGGTTGAGAGCTACTGGTTGAAATGGTCTACTGGTTGAGATGACATGGAACCCATTCAGTCACCCTCAGAGCTTCGGCTTGTAATCCCCTTAACCCGTGGAGCCCCGGCTAGTTTTGTAATGTTTGCGCACCAGAACCCGGCCGGTTTTCAAAAAATGGTTTTATTCCAGAAACAATAGCGAATGGGTTAGGAATGAAGGAAAAACCACGAAAAACCGCTCAAAAAGCTTAAAAAATGGTCCTACAGAGCCCCCGAAAACGGATTTTACAAGAGTAAAAAATTTAAGGCAATTATCCCAAAAAAACAGGTTATTGCGCGCTTGCGCGCACGCACGTGGACTTTGAGAGTTTCAACCATCGGCACGGTTGCGTGGGATACGTACACAGTTCCCATACAAATCTGAGCCCTCTTGAGTGGCTACACCTGAGGTTACGGTCGGCGCAATTAGGGTGACGCGCCAGGCGCGTCTCTGGGGCTGTGCGTTACATACATCGCCGACGCGTCAGACGCGTCGCTGGGGCTATACGGGTTAACATTTAATTATTGTATCATAATTATTTTATTTTTTACACTTGAATTACACGACATAAGTTGCGAAAAGCTCAATATACAGTATATATATATATATATATATATATATATATATATATATAAATATATATATATATATATATATATATACAGTATATATATATATATATATACATAGTACAGGTATATCCCTTACCTTGCTTTCCTCAGCCCGAGTGAATGAGAAGTGGATGAAAAAGTAGAATGCTAGAAGAGCCGAGAACAACAACAGGTTCCTCATAGTGGCGGGCTGGAGTGGATGGGCTGCATAAAGAAAGTTGAAAGGAGAGGATCAATTACCGTAGAGTTGCATGATGATCGTTGTTAACCCATTGGCTGTGGGAGACGTTCCGGAACACCATGGCAATTTACAGTTATCTACAGGCTTTTAAAGCCCCTTAACACTTACGGTGAGGGCATATTTCCGCCTATTTCCGCCATATTAGGGCTCATTCAGGCACTCCTGATTGATTAGGCAAGTGTCTAGACACCTAGATGACACGAAAAGTCTTAATATTGACAAAGAAATGGGTTGAAAGGTCTTAAAATCACCAGACTAATGGGCCGAACATCATAAAATTCGAAAACTAATGGGGCTAAACATAAGGAAGAAGAGGGACCAGAAAAACCGACCTATCTCCCCTTAATGGAAACATATGAAACAAGTGTCTCTGCTTCCTATTAGTACCAAGGTTTCATAAGTAACAACACATTTCGCTACTAAAACTGCATAATAGCGGAGTAATCAAGATGAAGACATGGCAATTTCAAATATTGTCATAAATAGATGGGAAACATCCAAAGCAGATTTCAGATTGTGCATTATTGATCTCCTTTCACCTTTCATTTAGTGAAGAACATTTGGAATCAGAAAGGAAAAACCAAATCAAATGAACTCGATATTTATAACAAAGAATAAGTCAAAATTTCCTTGAACAATTACTAGAATCTCAAAAAACATAAATTTGTACTCTCGCTACCTATTATTATCCCTCTTACCTTCAACAATCCTCAACCCCTTTCCCTGGTGTTGAGATGATGATGAGACGAAACAAATAGAAGGGCTGGGAGACGAGACAACCTTTTACAACCAGAGCTGCTGGGAGAGTGATTGGGGAAACAATGCACCTGCAACAACAACAATGACAACAATAACAATAAATAAAGGCGGTGTCACACGAGCGATTTTTCCGTCAATTTTTATGGGCAATTGTAGTCTGGCAGCTTGAAAATTTGAGTTCCGTAAGAAATAAACTAGCTAACATAATCTAGCTTCAATCTGGTGTCCGATGTCAATGTGAACGAGCCTCAAAACAGTACGAGAACAAAACTTGCTTATCGAAAATCACATACACAGGCACTCGTTCGCACGCATACACATACTGTACATACACAAACACACACACACGCACACGCATACACATACCCGTGGCGTAACTGATAGCGCGTCTGGCTCACAACCAGAAGGTCCCGGGTTCGAGACCCGGGCGGGGAAGAGACATTTGGGCAAGTCTCCTAACGGTGTAGCCTCTGTTCACCTAGCAGTATAAGTAGGAACCTGAAATAAGTGGACGAAGTTGTGACGTCCCATCTGGGGTTGGTGATCGGTTACAAGGTGAGATGGGTATCGTACTGGTCAACCTAAGCTACTGGTCAACCTAAGCCTTCGGGTGAGACTGGTACCGTAGTGAGAATGGTACCGTACAGATTAACCCTAAGCCTTCGTTTCCAAATGTCGCCAATTGGCTAAAATACAGACTACACACACATCCACAGCCATTCCAACGATACATAAACATTTAACATGCATTTCACGCAATACATTCCCAGTTAAGGAGGCGCGATAATAATGAGCTTAGCTCGCATTTCGTGGATTCCCCTTGACGAACAAGTAAGTGAATACATACACACACAGACACACACGATTCTATGCAAATATATGCAATCAAAACACATACAAACCCACCTGCACATGTAGACACCACACGAACACACACACGCACACACCTATACACGCACTCGAACACACATACACACACCCACACATAGAATAACTACTTTGTATTCAAGAACATTTGTCGATTGACCAACTTAACTGACCGGTTACTTGCAATGTTAAGTGTTACATATTTTGCAGGATTCGCTAAGTTACTTGTGGAATGGGCTTCCCCGAGACGTTATAGACTGCAGCACTGTTGATTCTTTTAAACTTCGCCCAGACAACTATCTTGCCTTAAATCCGCGACTGACTGAGATTGTAAATTAATAACTTTATTATAGTCTCCCCTCAGATTCATCAAGGATTATTGCGTATATACCATATATTACTGAGACGTTACTCTCTTTTTACCAGATATACGAAATATCACTTATAACTGTGTTATGTTACTAACCCATCTGTCCCTTACTAACTTCCTAATCCTGCCACGGACATTAGTTCCAGGGCAGTAGTTCCCTTTCCAATTTTCCCTTACCCACTCTAAACCACTGTTTGGACACTTGATCCTGTGTTTTGGAGGACAAGCAGTATAGAGGGGTCACTAGACCTATTGTTGCTTGATTTCCTTTGTACTCCTTTGTACTTAAGGGGATTGGGTATATATTTTGGTCGATTTATTTATATATTTATTATGTTCTTATTGTTTTCCCAAAACCTTCACCAAGTTGAAAAGAAGTACCCCCAAGACCCTCCTTCAAGATTAATTTTTAAATGTTTCGATAGAAAAATGTCCCATGTGATAAGGAGTTGCTGGAACTCCTGTTTCATTTATCTGGTTTCCCTCACTGTTTCTATTTGTGTCTCACCTACACAGAGTAATCCAGCTAGCTCTCACAAACACCTCCTATCCATTTCACTACACCAATCAAGCACAACACTCTTCTTTCCAGTATTGTAAAAAAAATAAAATAAAAAATAAAGTATTATTTGGATCTCACTCTCAACTTCTAAAGAGACACTTGTTGCAGGTAGATTTGCCTTTTGTCTCCTTCATACACATATGTAATAAATTATATCAGTACGGTAGTCAGTTATCAGTAATCAGTTATTCAGTAATGAGTCAGTGAAGCAGTACGGTGATCAGTTATTCAGTAGTCAGTTATTCAGTAGTCAGTTATTCAGTAGTCAGTTATTCAGTAGTAAGTCAGTAAGTTAGTAGTCAGTAAATCAGTAGTCAGTTAATCAGTAGTTAGTTAATCAGTAGTCAGTTAATCAGTAGTTAGTTAATCAGTAGTCAGTTAATCAGTAGTCAGTTAATCAGTAGTCAGTTAATCAGTAGTTAGTTAATCAGTAGTCAGTTAATCAGTAGTTAGTTAATCAGTAGTCAGTTAATCAGTAGTCAGTTAATCAGTAGTCAGTTAATCAGTAGTTAGTTAATCAGTAGTCAGTTATTCAGTAGTCAGTTATTCAGTAGTCAGTTATTCAGTAGTCAGTTATTCAGTAGTCAGTTATTCAGTAGTCAGTTATTCAGTAGTCAGTTATTCAGTAGTCAGTTATTCAGTAGTCAGTTATTCAGTAGTCAGTTATTCAGTAGTCAGTTAATCAGTAGTTAGTTAATCAGTAGTCAGTTATTCAGTAGTAAGTCAGAAAATCAGTAGTCAGTTATTCAGTAGTAAGTCAGTAAGTTAGTAGTCAGTAAATCAGTAGTCAGTTAATCAGTAGTTAGTTAATCAGTAGTCAGTTAATCAGTAGTTAGTTAATCAGTAGTCAGTTAATCAGTAGTCAGTTAATCAGTAGTCAGTTAATCAGTAGTTAGTTAATCAGTAGTCAGTTAATCAGTAGTTAGTTAATCAGTAGTCAGTTAATCAGTAGTCAGTTAATCAGTAGTCAGTTAATCAGTAGTCAGTTAATCAGTAGTCAGTTAATCAGTAGTCAGTTAATCAGTAGTCAGTTAATCAGTAGTCAGTTAATCAGTAGTCAGTTAATCAGTAGTCAGTTAATCAGTAGTTAGTTAATCAGTAGTCAGTAAGTTAGTAGTCAGTTAATCAGTAGTTAGTTAATCAGTAGTCAGTTAATCAGTAGTCAGTTAATCAGTAGTCAGTTAATCAGTAGTTAGTTAATCAGTAGTCAGTTAATCAGTAGTCAGTTAATCAGTAGTCAGTTAATCAGTAGTTAGTTAATCAGTAGTCAGTAAATCAGTAGTTAGTTAATCAGTAGTCAGTTAATCAGTAGTTAGTTAATCAGTAGTCAGTTATTCAGTAGTAAGTCAGAAAATCAGTAGTCAGTTATTCAGTAGTAAGTCAGAAAATCAGTAGTCAGCTATTCGGTAGTAAGTCAAAATCAGTAGTCAGTTATTCAGTAGTAAGTCAAAATCAGTAGTCAGTTATTCAGTAGTAAGTCAAAATCAGTAGTCAGCTATTCGGTAGTAAGTCAAAATCAGTAGTCAGTTAATCAGTAGTAAGTCAAAATCAGTAGTCAGCTATTCGGTAGTAAGTCAAAATCAGTAGTCAGCTATTCAGTAGTAAGTCAGTTAATCAGTAGTAAGTCAGAAAATCAGTAGTCAGTTATTCGGTAGTAAGTCCACTTGAGGGATTTTTGTCTTGACCCCTTTCTCCCTCATGTTTAGCCCCATTGCTTTTGATATTATAAAACGTTTGCCCCATTAGTTTAGCGATTTTAAGAACTTTCACCCCATAGTAAGACCTGTTGTGCAATTCAGGTGTCGATTTTATCCTGGCGAGCGATAGCGAGCCTGTAATTTAAGAGGAACCGGCCTTCGGCCGGGAAATTTTTCTACCGAAAAATGTACAAATTTATCTTGAAAGGGACTCAAGGGGGTGTAATTTTAAGCTTGATGGAGGTCTAGGGAACAAACTAAATACCTCCCCTTAAGGGGGAGAAGGTGTTTTTCTTTCTTTTTTACCCCTTTTTTCCTCATGTTTAGATTAGTTTTGAGAATTTAAGACGTTCAGCCCATTAGTTTGGCGATTTGAAGAACTTTCGCTCTCTCACTCTCACTCTCTCTCTCCCTCCCACACACACACACACACACACCTGCACACACACCTGCACCACCACGTCAGCCCAAGGGGAGGAGTGACCCCAAACACCTGTACTGTTGATATCAAACAAGTGCACGAATGGGGATGAGTAAAGATATACTGCATATATACTGCACATATAGATAAGAGAGTTACGAGGCGTTACAAGGATAATTTAATATTTCGAAAACTTTGCGGTCCTTTCTGGGGGGATATGTCCGGTAATAAGAGTGACTTAGGGGGGTCACCGGCTTCTTTTATCTCTCTCTAATTTTCTCTCTTTCTCTGGCTTGTATCCGTTCGGCCCTATTCAGCCAACTGTGTTAAGACGTTTATCGATTTCTTCCTGACGAGCGATAGTGAGCCAGCATTGTATGGAGAAATCCGGCTTCACCGGAGACATTTTTCTATCGAAAAATGTACAAATTTAGCTTGCTGTCAAAAAAAAATATATATATATGCTGGATCGCTACCGCTCGCCAGGAAAATAATGACACCTGGATGGGGGTAAACGTCTTAAAATAGTAGGCTGAATGGGGCCGAATAGATACAAGCCAGGGAAAGAGAGAAAAGGAGAGAAAGATAAAACAAAAAAGTGACCCCCCCGTAAAACTGTTCAACTACACCGGCCCAGTTACATCTTGCCAATAACAACTGTCCAAGGGAGAAAGGGGGCCAGAAAAACGACTCATCTCCCAGACTCCGCTTATTGAGAAATTACCCACCGACAAGGCGCATACGTACTGAAAGGGTAAGAGAGAGAGAGAGAGAGAGAGAGAGAGAGAGAGAGAGAGAGAGAGAGAGAGAGAGAGAGAGAGAGAGAGAGAGAGAGAGAGAGAGAGAGAGAGAGAGAGAGAGAGAGAGAGAGAGAGAGAGAGAGAGAGAGAGAGAGAGAGAGAGAGGGGGGGGGGGGTAAACTATGGAGTGTAGTCACCCCTTCTGTACCGGCGACGTCTTTTTAATTACAGTATATTCTAGCTACATTTAGACGACGTTATGAAGCTTATCCCATCCAGTACCAGGGACGCCCTTTTTCTCACATTCTGGCAACTAGTAGACGATTTTATTCAGCTTAGGAAGGACCTCTAGCAGTAATAGGCCTTCTAACTACCTCGACCAACTCATTTACCTATCACAGATCCTGCCCAAGTTGCAAAATGTCGTCTAAATAAAGCTAGAATAAAATCTAACACAACGTCGCTGGTACTGAAAGGGTTAACGAAGCTATGGGGTAGCTAAAGGGATTAATTGGGATAGTCTGCAGCCTTTTGATGAGTAGACGTCCTTCGTAACTGAATAAGAAAATCGTCTATTAGTTGCCAGAATATATTAGAACATAAGATATTAAACAGGATGACATCGGTACAGAAGGGGTTAAGGGCATAGTGGCTATTTGTGGTGTTCTATTAATTTATATATTCATATATATATTTTTAGTTTGGTAAGAGTTGTGTTATCGGGCGTACCACTACCGACATACAACATAAATCATCTATAAATACTTAGCCTAACTAAAAAACCTAACCTAGTATTCTCATTACTACATGAATACTAGGTTAGGTTAGGTTGTTTGGTTAGGTTAATGTTTTAGAGAGGAGTTCTGCTGTATGTAGGTAGTGGTACGCCCGATAACACAACTCTTGCCTTTAGTTTCCTCGCTAGACCTCCATCAAGCCTAAAAACACCCCTAGACCCCCCCATCAAAATAAATTTGAGCATTTTTCGGTAGAAAAATGTGTCGGCCGAAGGCCGATTCCTATTCATTAATTACATGCTCGCTATCGCTCGCCAGGATAAAATCGACACCTAAATGGCACGAAAGGTCTTAAAATTGCAACGAAATGGGGTGAATGGTGTTAAAATCGTCAAAATAATGGACCGAACGTGTTATAATATCAAAACTAATGGGGCTAAGCATGAGGAAGAAGGGGGTCCAGAAAACTACCCATCTCCCCTTAAGGGTGCAGACGATGTGAACCCCTTGACCCGTTCTGTGATCTATGATAGCGTAATGCATAAGTGCGCGGAATTTCGATGTGAATATCCCAGGTTCGAGTCCTCGGGAGTGCCACATGTATTTGTTGATTTTATTAATTGAGTTTAGAGGTAAAGTTGGTTGGTGAAACAAAAAACATAATAATTGATTCATAATTGTGACTAGGCCTATACTCAATTTCTTTGCAACTGACGGTAAATTGCAAAGTTCCCATCAACATTTCTCGGTTATTCTGAAGACTTTGAAAGAAAATATGGTGCTAATTATATATACCTGGTCTCAATAATTATGATGTAGAGACATAGTAGTTTCATGTATTCCCATTAAGTATCAAGAAATTGGCTACTAATGGATTCAATTTATCGTCAGCTGAAAAGAAACAGAGTATAGTTGTTTTCTATTAAGTACCGGAAACATCGCTTTCATTATATTCTGGCAACTATTAGATGGTTTTATTCAGCTTAGGAAGAGTGTCTACCCATTTATAAGGCTACAGACTATACCATATATCCTTCCTAAGCTTCATGAAATCGTCTAAATGTACGCCTAGCTGAAATAAAAACAAAAAGACGACGCCGGTACTATAAGGGTTAAGTAAAAAAATTAATTAGGCTACTTCAGTCTCTTAAAATCATATAATGTACAAATTAGTGTAAAAGTATGCTACATAGTCTAGTTGTCGATTCCAATAAGAAAATACATAAGTTAGTATGAGACAAATTATGCTCATCATAGATTGACGGAAAAATGGCTTGTGTGACTTAGCCAGGGGGAGAGCCTTAGCCTGGGTGTACGAGGGAGGAAGGATGGCGGAGTGGGATCAACTTGTGAAGCTGATGGCCCCTCCACCTTTATACTGCCTCCCTGCTCCCGGTCGGGGCGGAGTGGTGGAGATTGTGGTAACTCCCTCTGCCAGCCACCAGCCACCCCCTCACCTCCTCAAATCCCTCCTCCCTCCGGACCTCCCTCTCTCTCTCTCTCTCTCCTCCAACTCCCCCTCCCCCCTCCTCCCTCTCCCCCAAACCATCCCACCATTTCAGGCCAACACATATATAACTTTAAAACACAAAATATAAGTAATAAATCACGGACAACGAATTTTTAACCAGCCCAGTCGAACGATACGATGCGGCAAAAGAGGATACCAGCATTCAGCCACACATAGGCTAAATAATATATACGTAGACTTCTCCACACCTCGGGAGTCGGGAAGTCCCTCGCCATTTGCCAACTGATCCTGAGAGTGAGACGATGAATAATGCTTACCATATTATGCTAATTAAGTCCTTCCACGTCCAAATACGGGGCTCCACACGTCCTCAGGGTTTGGGCCGATGGCGTGGTGACGGTACAGCTAGCGTGGGAGGCCATTATCACGCCCAAAATTACGATCTTCGTTGATAATTTTCGGCACGTACACAGGCACCTAGGTCGCCAGAGTCCAGACGTCACTCAATCATTGTTGCCAGATATATGTTGTACTCTCTCCCTTTCCATCCTCAGTTAAAATGAACTAATATACTAGCGTAATTACTTCGGTTTGCGTATGGATTAGGTATGGATAAATTCAACTGTGTTATACCTTGATAATATTTACAATCAAATATGTCAAAATATCCCAGGAAATGCCCGAATTTGAGGAAATAGTGGTTAAGTACAAATATGCAACATACCTTCAATATAATCATCCATAACATGTTAAAGTGTCATATATAGGTATATATGTACATATTGCTTCCTATAAATACTATAAATGAGGCTCAGGGAACATATATTTCGTAAAATTCACAGAAATGCAGTGAAACAGACATCCCTATATATTTCACAGAATAGCCATTAAATGACCTCAAGGAGTAATTATTTCGAAAATATAATAGGTTGACCAATTTACTATATGCCCAATTACCACACAACAATCCCATTCATCAAATTAATCGAAGTTAAACTGTGTTTAGAAGAACTAGAAATGAGCACTTGATTTCTAGTAATCTGCCAAAATTTGCCACTGAACGCGGCCAGATAAGCAACATTTAGAATTATAGATTCAGAGGTGAGTTGAACGAAGCTTGTGAACCTGTAATTAACGCTGTTCCTATCTCATTCGGTTTTAGAGGGTTTCACAGTGCATAGATTTTCCCAGAACTCTCGTCCACGCCATTTCCCATTAGACATCGTTCATAGGTAAAAGGTACACAAAACGTGCACAATTTTTAACTTTTTATATACGGTTGGAAAGAGAAAAAAAATCTGCGTCTTTTGGTTACCAAGATAACTCCGAAAGATGCCTGTAAGTGGGTGAAAAATGCGCAAACGTCCCTGGAATTTACGGTATTGTTTCGTCAAGGGCTTGGCGCATATCGGAGAAGCAACCTTAGACCAAAAGTTCGAACTTTTCATTGGTGGTCGTCTCGGTTGTTTACGAAGCGTTCATAAATGTTTCGACGGCGGTTTACCGTTCATCTTCCTTGGGTAAATCTGAGAAATGCAAGGCGGTAGTAGTATTGGAACTTGTGAGTGAGAGTGTTGTGGCTGGCATCTCAGCTTTTATTTATCTTCGTACGGTAATATTCGGCCTTTTTCAGCCCTGGTCTTTCTCCACAACGCTACAGAAGGTAGGTAGATAATTGTGTCCAACTTGCAAGGTAAAACAATCGCTATTAATGTCATACGAGGGTAGATATTGTCTACAGCCCATCCCTGCATCTCAAATGTGCCGTAATTTACCCTTACGTAGGTATTTTAAGCCTTGATATCTTAGTATATTCATCCTGCAAAGCAAGGAGAAGTTTGTAGCATCCCGTTGTGGTTTAGTAGCCTACATTATGTTATGTATAATTTTAGTTGTATAGACTGATGGTTACTGGAACAATTGATTGAAAGGGTTTGAGAGGCTGAGCTTTCTGGCAACACTGCTTTTCATAAGGTTGATGTGGAGAGGGAGTGTGTCTGTGTGTGTGTGTACGTGTGCGTGTCTGTATGTGCGTGCGTGTGAGAGAGAGAGATAGAGAAAGGAAGGAGGAGGTCCTGTCTTGTGTGGTGGTGGGAGGCACACACGTGAGCGTGAAGCAAGTAATAGGACTGACTGGTACTGGCCAATCTGGCTAACACTGACTATAGTCACATATAAGTTAAAGCAATAGGCTAAATTATATGATGATGTGTAATACAAATATAAATAACTCTGCAATTTGTTACCGGTACCTAAAAGTGGGGATTGGGTCTGAGCATATAGATAGATAGATAGACACAAATTTAGATAGATAGACACAAATTTTCACCTTAGTCTCACATATAAAGTTAAATTAATAATAGGCTATAATTATATGATAGGCCTAATGTGTAATATAAATATATATAGCTCTTTGCAATTTGTTCCCTAAATGTTCACCTTAGTCGCACATAAGTTAAATTAAGTCGTGTTTTTAAGCTAAAGGTAATTAAAAATATTATGTATTGGGTGTTATGTGTTAATAACAGTACTGTATCACATTACCTGACAACCATAGTATATTCGACCTTATCAGCAAAGAAAGGCCAAACACTCGATTATATACTCAGCCTATATAAATTTGTCGACGAGTAACATTGTAAAAATCAATATATATCAAAAACAAGAGATTCAGCATCGTACCGTTACTTCAAAATTGACCACTTGCGAGTTTCAGGCTATAAGGAAGTTGGAGCCGTGAACATCGATATTAAACAGAAATACAATAATAATCTAGGTTTCTGATGGATAAAAAGTATGTTGACTTGGGGTTTTAATGTATTTATATAAGCACTACCATCGCAATTTAGGTGATAGTTCTGTTAATTATCGATGGCTATAGCTCCAACTTCCTTATAGACGGAAACTCGCAAGTGGTCAATTGTCAAAAAACACGCAATAGCATTTCTAAATCTTATGATATTTACATTTTCAAAGCGGGGGACATCTTTTGTAGGCTATATTGTTGTAGTCATGGGTTTAATGTGCCTAGCCTCCCTCACTGTGTTTATTTGTGTCTCACCTACACAGAGAGTAATCCAGCTAGCTCTCACAAACACCTCTATTATTATTATTATTATTATTATTATTATTATTATTATTATTATTAATTGAGATAGTCTTTATCCTTTTCCTTCCCACAGTTCCTTTTTAAGGGGGGTCACCGTTTTTTTTTTTTATCTTTCTCTCCTTTACTTTCTTTCCCTGGCTTGTGTCCATTCGGCCCCATTCAGCCAACTGTTTTAATGCGTTTATCCCCATCCAGGTGTCGATTTCTTCCTGGCGAGCGGTAGCAAGCCATCATTTTATGGAGAAATCCGGCTTCGCCGGAGACATTTTTCTATCGAAAAATGTACAAATTTGGTTTGCTGTCAAAACAAAAATATATATATATGCTGGCTCGCTACCGCTCGCCAGGAAAATTTTGACACCTGGATGGGGGTAAACGTCTTTAAACAGTAGACTGAATGGGGCCGAATGGATAAAAGCCAAAGAGAGAGGGAGAGAGAGAGAAAAAAAGCGAGGTGGGCTCCCTTAACCCTTTCACACACAGAATACGATTTGCGTCCTTTCTGGGCTACGGTACTTATAAGCCTTTGTGACCATCAGAGGTGTTTAGAAACCTTTAGTATAGTTACTTCAACCTCTGCAGTTGTCTTTGAGTGAGCTGTGGGCAGAACACTAATTTTGGAGGGGTAATTATGAGATTGAGAGAACTCTATTTATGAATACTAAACGGCAACCCCCGAGTCCACAGGATAGCGAGAGGGTTAACCCATACAGAACCTGTGATGTCCATTTAAACGGCAACCCCCGAGTCCACAGGATAGCGAGAGGGTTAACCCATACAGAACCCGTGATGTCCATTTAAACGGCAACCCCCGAGTCCACAGGATAGCGAGAGGGTTAACCCATACAGAACCTGTGACGTCCATTTAATACTAAACGGCAACCCCCGAGTCCACAGGATAGCGAGAGGGTTAACCCATACAGAACCTGTGACGTCCATTTAATACTAAACGGCAACCCCCGAGTCCACAGGATAGCGAGAGGGTTAACCCATACAGAACCCGTGACGTCCATTTATAGTCCACAGGATAGCGAGAGGGTTAACCCATACAGAACCCGTGACGTCCATTTAATACTAAACGGCAACCCCCGAGTCCACAGGATAGCGAGAGGGATAACCCATACAGAACCTGTGACGTCCATTTAATACTAAACGGCAACCCCCGAGTCCACAGGATAGCGAGAGGGTTAACCCATACAGAACCTGTGACGTCCATTTAATACTAAACGGCAACCCCCGAGTCCACAGGATAGCGAGAGGGTTAACCCATACAGAACCCATTTAATTATATTGTGGCAACTATCAGACGATTTTATTCAGATTAGGAAGGACTCCTAGCAATCATAAGGCTTTAAACTATCTCAACCAACCCGCTTAACTACCGCAGATCCTTCCTAAGCTGCATAATAATTGGTCAAACGTAAAAAAATAAGTATACCGTTGAAACTGCAACGGTGATACGAATCCAAATATGTAATAATATTGACAAGGCAAAATTCGACCAAAATCAAGGACCAAGGTTTTTAGGAAAAAAATATGTTCGATTCTGGGCGATTGGCTGGGCGAAAATGAAATCTACGACCATGTCTAGAAGCAGATCGGCGAGAAAAAACGAATCGCACCAGTTAGAATCCTCTAGGACTTATAGTTTGGGCTACAGAGGACTTTTAAAGTCCAAAAAACGGTCCCCTGGGCCCTCCAGGAAGGCCACTCAAAATCGAAATCCTAAACTAATGGTACGATTTTAATTCTGTTTGCGCCATTCGATTCAGCTTGCCAAAGAATACGCACGGTATTGATTTAAACAAAATCCGTACATAAATAACTCGTCTATGGAGTTTTTAAAATTTAAAATAGGCCTATTGGGCCTAAAAATGGTCAAACTTAAAAAATAATTATACCGTTGAAACCGCAACGGCGAGACGAATCCAAATATGTAATAATATTGACAAGTCAAAATTCGACCAAAATCAAGGATTTGCCTGGGCATTTTTTGGGATATTTTTTTTCTCGATTCTGGGCGAATGGCTGGGCGAAAATGAAATCTACGACCATGGCTAGAAGCAGTTCGGCGAGAAAAAACGAATGGCACCAGTTAGAATTCTCTAGGACTTATAGTTTGGGCTACAGAGAACTTTTAAAGTCCAAAAAGCGGTCCCCTGAGCCCTCCAGAAAGGCCACTCAAAATCGGGCTTAAGCCCAGGCAAATCCTTGATTTTGGTCGAATTTTGACTTGTCAATATTATTACATATTTGGATTCGTCTCGCCGTTGCAATTTCAACGGTATAATTATTTTTTAAGTTTGACCATTTTTAGGCCCAATAGGCCTATTTTAAATTTAAAAACTCCATAGACGAGTTATTTATGAACGGATTTTGTTTAAATTTATACCGTGAGTACACTTTGGCAAGCTGAATCGAATGCCATTCGTTTTTTTCTCGCCGATCTGCTTCTAGCCATGGTCGTAGATTTCATTTTCGCCCAGCCATTCGCCCAGAATCGAAAATATTTTTTCCAAAAAAACTTGCCCAGGCAAATCCTTGATTTTGGTCGAATTTTGACTCGTCAATATTATTACATATTTGGATTCGTCTCGCCGTTGCGGTTTCAACGGTATAATTATTGTTTACGTTTGACCATTTTTAGGCCCAATAGGCCTATTTTAAAGTTTAAAAACTCCATAGACGAGTTATTTATGTACGGATTTTGTTTAAATTTATACCGTGAGTACACTTTGGCAAGCTGAATCGAATGACGCAAACATAATTAAAATCGGACCATTAGTTTAGGATTTCGATTTTGAGTGACCTTCCTGGAGGGCTCAGGGGACAGCTTTTTGGACTTTAAAAGTCCTCTGTAGCCCAAACTGTAATTCCTAGAGAATTCTAACTGGTGCCATTCGTTTTTCCTTGCCGATCTGCTTCTAGCCATGGTCGTAGATTTCATTTTTGCCCAGCCATTCGCCCAGAATCGATTTTTTTTTTTTAAACCAGGCAAATCTTTGATTTTGGTCGAATTTTGACTTGTCAATATTATTACATATTTGGATTCGTCTCGCCGTTGCGGTTTCAACGGTATACTTATTTTTTATGTTTGACCAATTTTTACGCCCAATAGGCCTATTTTAAAGTTTAAAAACTCCATAGATGAGTTATTTATGAACGGATTGTGTTTAAATTTATACCGTGAGTACACTTTGGCAAGCTGAATCGAATGAAGCAAACGTAATTAAAATCGGACCATTAGTTTAGGATTTCGATTTTGAGTGGCCTTCCTGGAGGGCCCAGGGGACCGATTTTTGGACTTTTAAAGTCCTCTGTAGCCCAAACTGTAAGTCCTAGATAATTCTAACTGGTGCCATTCGTTTTTTCTCGCCGAACTGCTTCTAGCCATGGTCGTAGATTTCATTTTCGCCCAGCCATTCGCCCAGTATCGAAAATATTTTTTCAAAAAAAAACGGGGTTTTTTTTTTTTAAGCCCAGGCAAATTTTTGATTTTGGTCGAATTTTGACTTGTCAATGTTATTACATATTTGGATTCGTCTCGCCGTTGCGGTTTCAACGGTATACTTATTTTTTACGTTTGACCATTTTTTTTTTAGGCCCAATAGGCCTATTTTAAAGTTTAAAAACTCCATAGACGAGTTATTTATGTACGGATTGTGTTTAAATTTATACCGTGAGTACACTTTGGCAAGCTGAATCGAATGACGCAAACATAATTAAAATCGGACCATTAGTTTAGGATTTCGAATTTGAAATTCCTGGAGGGCCCAGGGGACCGTTTTTTGGACTTTTAAAGTCCTCTGTAGCCCAAACTATAAGGGCTAGAGAATTCTAACTGGTGCCATTCGTTTTTCCTTGCCGATCTGCTTCTAGACATGGTGTAGATTTAATTTTCGCCAGCCATTCGCCCAGAATCGAAAATATGTTTTCCAAAAACCAGGCAAATCGTT
The DNA here is from genome assembly GCA_032716605.1 of Paralithodes platypus. Lineage (NCBI taxonomy): Eukaryota > Metazoa > Arthropoda > Malacostraca > Decapoda > Lithodidae > Paralithodes > Paralithodes platypus. The sequence continues at coordinate 50,327,583 of CM064518.1, forward strand.
GATTTTGGTCGAATTTTGACTTGTCAATGTTATTACATATTTGGATTCGTCTCGCCGTTGCAGTTTCTACGATATACTTATTTTTTACGTTTGACCAATTTTTAGGCCCAATAGGCCTATTTTAAAGTTTAAAAACTCCATAGATGAGTTATTTATGAACGGATTGTGTTTAAATTTATACCGTGAGTACACTTTGGCAAGCTAAATCGAATGACGCAAACATAATTAAAATCGGACCAATAGTTTAGGATTTCGATTTTGAGTGGCCTTCCTGTAGGGCCCAGGGGACCGTTTTTTGGACTTTTAAAGTCCTCTGTAGCCCAAACTATAAGTCCTAGAGAATTATAACTGGTGCCATTCGTTTTTTCTCGCCGATCTGCTTCTAGACATGGTCGTAGATTTCATTTTTGCCCAGCCATTCGCCCAGAATCGATTTTATTTTATTTTTTCAAAAACCAGGCAAATCCTTGATTTTGGTCGAATTTTGACTTGTCAATATTATTACATATTTGGATTCGTCTCGCCGTTGCAGTTTCAACGGTATACTTATTTGTTTACGTTTGACCAATTATTATGCAGCTTAGGAAGGATCTGCGGTAGTTAAGCGGTTTGGTTGAGATAGTTTAAAGCTTTATGATTGCTAGGAGTCCTTCCTAATCTGAATAAAATCGTCTGATAGTTGCCATAATATAATTAAATGGACGTCACGGGTCTGTATGGGTTAACCCTCTCGCTATCCTGTGGACTCGGGGGTTGCCGTTTAGTATTAAATGGACGTCACGGGTTCTGTATGGGTTAACCCTCTCGCTATCCTGTGGACTCGGGGGTTGCCGTTTAGTATTAAATGGACGTCACGGGTTCTGTATGGGTTAACCCTCTCGCTATCCTGTGGACTCGGGGGTTGCCGTTTAGTATTAAATGGACGTCACGGGTTCTGTATGGGTTAACCCTCTCGCTATCCTGTGGACTCGGGGGTTGCCGTTTAAATGGACATCACGGGTTCTGTATGGGTTAACCCTCTCGCTATCCTGTGGACTCGGGGGTTGCCGTTTAGTATTCATAAATAGAGTTATCTCAATCTCATAATTATCTCTCCAAAATTAGTGTTCTGCCCACAGCTCACTCAAAGACAACTGCAGAGGTTGAAGTAACTAAACTAAAGGTTTCTAAACACCCCTGATGGTCACAAAGGCTTAGAAGTACCATAGCCCAGAAAGGACGCAAATCGTATTCTGTGTGTGAAAGGGTTAAGGGAGCCCACCTCGCTTTTTTTCTCTCTCTCTCCCTCTCTCTCTTTGGCTTTTATCCATTCGGCCCCATTCAGTCTACTGTTTTAAGATGTTTACCCCCTTCCAGGTGTCAATATTTTCCTGGCGAGCGGTAGCGAGCCAGTATATATATATATATTTTTTTTTGATAGCAAACTAAATTTGTACATTTTTCGACAGAAAAATTTCTCCGGCGAAGCCGGATTTCTCCATACAATGATGGCTTGCTACCGCCAGGAAGAAATCGACACCTGGATGGGGATAAACGTATTAAAACAGTTGGCTGAATGGGGCCGAATGGACACAAGCCAGGGAAAGAAAGTAAAGGAGAGAAAGATAAAAAATAAAAAAACGGTGACCCCCCTTAAGAAGGAACTGTGGGAAGGAAAAGGATAAAGGCTATCTCAATTAATGATAATAATAATAATAATAATAATAATAATAATAATAATAATAATGATAATGATTATAATAATGATAATAATAATAATAATTAACCCTCTTCCGTATTTGATTGTATGCAGTTTAGGAAGGACGTATAGTAATCTAAGGTGTCATAACTAACTCAACTATGCCTCTGACTCCTACAGATCCTTTCTTAGCTAAATATTATCGTCTAGTGATAGCCAGAATAAGCATTAAACGTGCGTCATAATTCTGAAGGGGTTAACCCTCTGAAGATTATTACGCATTATTACGCAAAGGGGGTTAACCCTTTGTGTACCGGTGCCGTCCTTTTGACTTTATTCTGACTATTAGATGATTTTATTCAGTTTAAGAAGGGACTCCAAAAATTACCAGCCTATTTCAGTTCTATTTTCCTCTTTTTTTTCCTTTTTTTTTTTTTTTTTCGTCGTAATGGTGTTTGGTCCTGGTCGCCTCTTTAGACTTGTTTGCATGGCCTGTCAGTTAAGGGGAGGCAGACCGTTTTTCTGGACCCCCTTCTCCCTAATGTTTAGCCCTACTAGTTTTGAGATTATAAGACGTTCGGCCCATTAGTTTGGCGATTTTAACACCTTTCGCCCCATTTCGTTGTCAATTTAATGACCTTTCGTGCCATTTGGGTGTCGATTTTTTCCTGCAATTTTAAGAGGAACCGGCCTTCGGCCGGGAAATTTTTCTACCGAAAAATTTACATCTTGAAGGGGGGTCAAGGGAGTGATTTTCTAAGCTTGATGGAGGTCTAGGGAGGAAACTAAAAAATATATGAATAAATGAACCGAACAAACGGTCAGTCTCCCCATAATGGTTGTTATCAGTAGGTTTAGTCAATGTATCATTCGTCCCGTCACTGTATCCTTCTTCTTCTCCTTTTTCATTATCTTCTTTGTTGTCTTCATAATGCTTGGTCCTGGTCACCTCTTCAGTGTCTCTTGCATGGCCTATCTATTCCTGGTTATTATCTATCCTTTCAATCCATTCAGTACTGGTGACGTCCTTTTCATTATATTTTGGCAACGATTATACGGTTTTATTCTGCTTAAGAAGAACGTCTACGTATCTAAAGGATGCAGACTATCTCAGGTAATCATATTTGCTACCATATATCCTTCCTAAGCTAAATAAAATCGTCTAAATGTAGCTGAAATCCAATAAAAAAAGATGTCACTGCTACTGAGAGGGTTAATGATCCTGATTAATTTATTGTCCATGGTTTTCTTTCCACCAAGCCTCGGCATTACACGACCACCTTCGTCGCTTATCTTTTTGCCATTGTTTTTTTTGTGCTTTCGTGAGTCCTCCGGGCATTTTGGACTGCTGGTCCGGGAATAGTTGTTTATACTGTTCGTATATTTCTTTACTATGAGTCGCCCAAGACATGTTATCGGTAGTGGTAGGCTCTGGTTCACCAGGCACCTCCTCCGGTTCACCGAGCACCTCCATCGGTTCACCGAGCACCTCCACCGGTTCACCATGCACCTCCTCCGGTTCACCGGGCACCTCCTCTGGTTCACCAGGCACATCCTCTGGTTCACCAGACACCTCCTCCGGTTCACAGGGCACCTCCTCCGGTTCACAGGGCACCTCCTTCGGTTCACCAGGCACCTCCTCCGGTTCGGCAGGCACCTCCTCCGGTTCGGCAGGCACCTCCTCCGGTTCACCAGGCACCTCCTCCGGTTCACCGGGCACCTCCTCCGGTTCACAGGGCACCTCCTCCGGTTCACCAGGCACCACCTCCGGTTCACCAGGCGCCATCTCTGGTTCACCAGGCACCTCCTCTAGTTTAGCAGGCACCTCCTCCGGTTCACCAGGCACCTCCTCTGGTTCACCAGGCACATCCTCTGGTTCACCAGGCAACTCTTCTGGTTCACCAGGCACCTCCTCTGATTCACCATGATGTTCTTTCCACCAAGCCTCGGCATTACACGACCACCTTCGTCGTTTATCTTTTTGCCATTGTTTTTTTTGTGCTTTCGTGAGTCCTCCGGGCATTTTGGACTGCTGGTCCGGGAATAGTTGTTTATACTGTTCGTATATTTCTTTACTATGAGTCGCCCAAGACATGTTATCGGTAGTGGTAGGCTCTGGTTCACCGGGCACCTCCTCCGGTTCACCAGGCACCTCCTCCGGTTCACCGGGCACCTCCTCCGGTTCACCAGGCACCTCCTCCGGTTCACCAGGCACCTCCTCCGGTTCACCAGGAACTTCCTCCGGTTCACCGGGCACCTCCTCCTGTTCACTGGGCAACTCCCCTGGTTCACAAATAACCTCCCTTGGTTCACAGGGGTCCACAATAGTATTCACAGATGTATTTATCACCATGGTATAATTAACGGAAGATCCCTTGGACTGACCAGCCGTTATGTCAGCAATATACTTTTGTAGCGTTTTGCGGCCCCATTTTAACTTTAATTGAATTTTAGAGAAGCCCTTTGAAAGTGTCAAAGGTATCCCTTGGCCAAACTGATACTCAAGTTGGCCATCCATTGCGACCCAATGCGTTGCATTTAAATCAATTTTTCTATCGGGTTTAAAAATGTTACGAACGTACCGTTTTTTGGTTTTATTTTGAAGTTTAATTTTTAGCATTTTAGGCAATTTTACCACCTTTGAGGAAGTAGGTAGGACATACCTGATGGTATGTAGAATTACACTCGATGGGGTAGTGGCTATCTTGGAAGACATGTTGAACCCTATCCTATTAAATACTTAATTGAAGTAAAACTATTTCAATTCACAGTTGATAAATTTAAAGGAATTGCTTATGGAACAATTAGTTATACTATCAAGTTGTAAAAACGATCGTATAACTCACACGACTGAAGGAAGTAGGCTATTAACGTAACGTATTTCACGTCTAATCTCTGTGAAACTCCGAGTCACAATGATCAACTTTCAGGAGCTGAACCAAAACATATACATTACAACAGATCATTTTGTTCTTAAGTCTAAGGACATATTAGTTAAATATTTGTATATATATTAGGTATTATTCTATAATTGCACCTATACGAGCTAAACAAATTATTATTGTATTTAACAGGAAGGTACGGCGAGGTAAGTGATGTGGTATATGTGGCAATATGCGGAAATGGATTATAAAGGCATTCTGCCCCCCTCTTACCCCCTTACGAAAATCTACGGTTATTCACTCCACCCCAACTGGATTTCTACCGTTTTACCCAACCAGCGGGGGTGTGGGGGCGGCAGCCCCCACCCATAATACTAGGTTAGGTTAGGTAAGGTTGTTAGGTTAGGCTAATGTCTCTCTGAAACATTGTAAATCCGTGTCACATCTAGATTGATAGACTTTTGTCAGAGGGGGGGGGGGGCGGAATGCCCTTATAATCCATTTCCGCATATTGCCACCTATACCACATCACTTACCTCGTTGTACCTTCCTGTTAAATACAATAATATGTTTTTTAGCTCGTATAGGTGCAATTATAGAAATTTACCATATATTATATCTATATTTGAAATTCCCTACGTTTTTTACGCGAAAGAATTCTAGAAAATCGCAAACTAAATATGTAAATAACCATGGTATTTTAATAATATATAATAGTTATTGCTCGTATTTAGTTTTCTATTTACTAATCTCACTAGAGAAAACTATATTTAATGGGTAACTTAAATATTTTTACCAAATATCTGAAGGTTTGGATACCAATTATATTCATTTTTATATGCAATATATTCCGCTGCAGTTTTACTATATTAGAGCGCCGATCAGGAGAGTTCTGAAAGCTGGTTCCCACTAAATTACAGTGTCACTATCGCTCGCCAGGATTTTTTTTAGATCTAAATGGCACGAAAGGTCTTAAATTGACAGAGAAATGGGGCAATAGTTCTTATAATTGCTAATCTATTGAGGTAAATGTCTTAAAATTTCATAATTAATTAAAGTAAATGTCTTAAAATCTCATAATTAATTAAGGTAAATGTCTTAAAATCTCATAATTAATTAAGGTAAATGTCTTAAAATGTCATAATTAATTAAGGTAAATGTCTTAAAATCTCATAATTAATTAAGTTAAACTTGAGGGAGAACGGGGGCCAGAAAAAAACAAATAGGCCTACCTCCCCTTCTGTATCGGCACCGTCCTATTAACTTTATTCTGGCTACTATTAGACGGTTTTAATCAGTTTAAAAAAGGGCATCCAGCAATTAACAGGCTTCGAACTATCTCAATCCTGTTTACTACCACAGATCCTTCGTAAACTGCACAAAATCGTCTAAATATAGCTCCAATGACATTAATAAGACGTCGCCGGTACAGAAGGGGTTAACCCTTTCAAGATTAAGGCCCATTTCAGTTATATTTTCCCTTTGGCTTTCACAACAGATCCTTTCTAATGATGGCGTAACTATCATCATATTCTGGTTACCCTTAGACGATTTTCTTTCGCTTATAATCTACCTCTAGGACTCAAAGGGATGAATACGATATCAATAAACTCTCTGAAAAACACAGGTCCTTCTTAACCCTCTCAGTACTGGTGATGTATTTCTTGTTTGATTACCGCTACATTTAGACGATTTCATGAAGCTTAGAAAATATATATGATAGCTAAAAGGATTAATTGAGACAGTCTGTAACCTTTTAATGGGTAGACGGTCGATCCTAAGCTGGACAAAATCGTTTAATTGTTACCAGAATATAATGAATAGGATGTCACCGGTACTGAATGGGTTAAACTGCACAAAATCGTCTGATATTAGCCAGAATCAGAGGTAAAAAGGCTAACATTAGACTATTTTCAATTACTTATAATCTATCTCTAGGACTCAAAAGGTTAAATACGATCTTAATAAACCCTCTGAATAACGCATGTCCTTCTGAAACTGCATAAACACGTCTAATATTAGCTTATAGGTAACCCCGAGGATTCGCATGGGTAAATATAATCTCGATAAACCCTCTGAATAACACAAGGTCCTTCTTAAGCTGTGAAAACCCGTCTAATTTTAGCTTTAAGCAACCTCTATGACTCGAGGGGGTAAATACGATCTCAAAAAATCAAAACCCTCTGAATAACGCAGGTCCTTCTGAAACTGCATAAATGCGTATAATTTTAGCTTATCAGCAACCTCTAGGACTCAAGGGGGTAAATACGATCTCAATAAATCCTCTGAATGACACAGGTCCTTCTGAAACTACATAAAATCGTCTAATATTAGCCAGAATCAAAGGTAAAAAGGCGTCATGGTGCTGACGGGGATAACTTAGGACTCGAACCTAGGATACTCACACCGGAATTCCGCGCATTTATGCATTACGCTATCAAGACAAGAACAAAAATAAAAAGACGTCGCCGGTACAGAAGGGGTTAAGGGATAGGCAGTTGTTTTTTCCCTTATTTTTAGTACCATTAGCTTTGACATTTTAAGATGTTCGTTCCATTAGTTTGGCGATTTTAAGACCCTTCGGCCCATTTCTTTGTCAATATAAAGATCTTTCGTGCCATTTAGGTGTTAATTTTTTCCTGCCGAGCGATGACGAACATGTAATTTTGAGAAGGAACCGGCCATGTTTCTATAAACAAAAATGTACAAATTTATCTTGAAAGGTAGTCTAGGTTTTTTGTTTGTGTGTGTTTTTTGTTAAGCTTGATGGAGGTCTAGGAGGGAAACTAAAACAGATAATAAAAAGAAAAAGAAATTAGCAAATAAATAGCCCATCCCACCTTAAGGGAGCCCACATCGCTTTTTTTCTCTTTCTCTCCCTCTCTATTTGGCTTGTATCCATTCGGTCCCATTCAGCCTACTGTTTGAAGACGTTTACCCCTATCCAGGTGTCAATATTTTCCTGGCAAGCGGTAGCGAGTCAGCATATATATATTTTTTCTTTGACAGCAAGCTAAATTTGTACATTTTTCGATAGAAAAATTTCTCCGGCGAAGCCGGATTTCTCCATACAATGCTGGCTCGCTATCGCTGGCCAGGAAGAAATCGACACCAGGATGGGAATAAACGTCTTAAAACAGTTGGCTGAATGGGGCCAAATGGATACAAGCCAGGGAAAGAGAGAAAAGGAGAGACAGATAAAAATAGCCCATCCCCCCTTAAGAATACCAATCTGTATTTTGTTTACCCCTTTCAGCTTACAAAGGACGTCTTTTAACTTTGGTCTGGATAACTTATCACAATTGTATTCAGTTTAAGGGGGGTCACCGGCTTTTTTTTTTATCTTGCTCTCCTTTTCTCTTTTTCTCTGGCTTGTATCCATTCGGTCCCATTCAGCCAACTGTTTTAAGACGTTTATCCCCATCCAGGTGTCGATTTCTTCCTGGAGCCGTAAACATGGATATAAAACAGAAATGTAATAATAATTAGGTTTTTGATGAATAAAAAGTATGTTGAATTGGTTATGTGTATTTATATGTGTATTTATATATGCACTACAACCGTATTTTAGCTGGTAATTCTGCTAAATATCAACGTCTACAGCTCCAACTTCCTTATAGAACGAAACTCGCAAGTAGTCATTTGACCACTTGCGAGTTTCAGGCTATAAGAAAGTTGGAGGCGTAAACATCAAAATTATAGATAAATACAATGATAATGTAGGTTTCTGATGGATAAAAGTATAGTGTACTGGATTTTATGTGATGATACATTAACTACAACCGTTTTTTGGGTGGTAATTCTGCTATACAGTATATCGATGTCTACAACTCCAACTTCCTAATAAAACGAAACAAGCAATTGGTCAATTGTATGCAGTTTAGAAAAGATTTATGGTAATCAGGATGTCAAACGAAAGCCGAGTCCAATATATATATATATATATATATATATATATATATATATATATATATATATATATATATGTTAGTAAAGCCAGGTAATAAATTTTCTTTAATACATACGAGGTTGAAAGAAATGGCAATTTCTGCGTTGGAAATTTTATTATTCAAAGTTTCCAGGTCTCTGATGAGTTTTCGCTGGGTGGCAGGAAGTAGATGAAGGAGATGAGCAAAATTCATGGTGGTACAGGGTTACATAAATGTACATGATGATACAGGATATACGACGCGTTTCACTGGACAACCAGCATTATCAAGTAAGGAAGGAATGATATAAAAGGTAAACAGGAAGGGTATATATAGAGGGTGGAGGATCAGAGGAGGCGGAAAACAGGGGGCAAAAGTCTGCTATTGGTGGAAGCGTAAACTAGGAGAGAGAAAGGGGTTAACCGCTTCACGCATGCGCACTGGATGCGGGATGGTGGTCAGTAGGTGGGGTCGAAGCTGATTGGCTGCGTGTCGAGGGGCGTGGCCTAAGTTGTGTGGCGCCTGCAGAAGACGAAGCTGAAGGAGGTAGCGCGGGGGGCTGCGTCAAGGGCACCGGGGGGCGAGGAGGGGTGTTAGGTCCTGTAGGGTAGTGCCTTTTGGCAGAAGGAAGGATCTGAAGGTCCAGAGTTTGGTTGTTGATGTTGGGATGTAAGGCTTGGATATATAAAGCTTCGAGTATAGGTAATCTCCTTGGGTCACTTTCTTTATCGAGTATGGTGGTGTGTTTCTCTAACTCGTTGCGTGTGAGGTGAGGGTGGTTAGGGGTGAGATAGTGGTCTTTGATGGCTCCAGCCTGAAGGTGAAGAGTTAACCGACGTGAAAGACGAGTCTGCGTCATACCAATATAGGAATGAGGTCCACAGTCCTCATAATTACAGGTATGTTGGTAAATGACGTGATCGTCGGTCATCGGGCTCTTTATCTTGGTGGAGGCTGGTTTGTTGCGGAGAACGAGGTTGGAGGTCTTGGGGGATTTGTAATAAATTATTAATTTGATTTTGTTTTCCGGGTTGGTTGGGTGGACATGCTTGGAGATTATTTCTTTTAAGACGGCCTCGTCATTTTTGTGTTCAGAGGACATGTAATTGCGGTAGAAGATCTTAATTTCATTGGGGGGGTCAATGTTGGGAGGGCTTTGGGTGTACCATTTTTCAAGATGGTGGTTGATGGTGCTGGAGATGTCCGAGTTGGAGTATCCGTTATTTACTAAAACTTGGGATAGTCTTTCTAGTTCCTGGTGGGTGTCGGCCCACCCTTCCTGTTTACCTTTTATATCATTCCTTCCTTACTTGATAATGCTGGTTGTCCAGTGAAACGCGTCGTATATCCTGTATCATCATGTACATTTATGTAACCCTGTACCACCATGAATTTTGCTCATCTCCTTCATCTACTTCCTGCCACCCAGCGAAAACTCATCAGAGACCTGGAAACTTTGAATAATAAAATTTCCAACGCAGAAATTGCCATTTCTTTCAACCTCGTATGTATTAAAGAATATATATATATATATATATATATATATATATATATATATATATATATATATATATATATATATATATATATATATATCTGTTCATTCTAGGTTAGGGAGAAATCGTAACATCTAACCTCTCATAACTAAAAAACGAATAGAGTAATCGAGCTATTATTTCTACCATTTGGGAAGAGTCGGCCAGGGAATAGGTGTGAACAATTACAGCCCATTTGCTCTAGCCCTTTCTTTTAGTTACAGAGGTTGGGAGTCACGATTTCTGGCCAACCTATAATGAATGAACTATAGTCTTTATTATTGTGTATGTACAGTCGCGCTAATAAGTGATTCTCGGCACCAAGTATGTTTTGATCAATAATTGGTATCAGCAATATCTAAGCTTAATTTCTTCATATCGAGTGACATATACCAACATGTTCCTACACTTACCCACCCTATTCAACATCTGATAGACATTAATACAGCACAGAGCAAGCCAAACGTAATGACAGCTGGGGCATGACTTATTAGCGCGACCGTACAGATAAACTTAAGGTCTGTAGTTCAAATTATGTCTGTGGATGTGATAAAATGGCCAAAAGAATGTTATAGTAAGTTATTTGACCACTTGCGAATTGTGGCCTACAGTATAAGGAAGTTGGAACTGTAAACATCAATATTTAGGAGAAATACAGAAATTATAAGAGTTGGTGATGGGTAGAAAGTTTGCTTAATTTGCTTATATGTATACATAAATACAATACAATACAATACAATACAATACAATACAACCGACTTTTCGCTGGTAATTGTGTTATATATAAATGTCTACAGCTCCAACTTCCTCATAACCTGAAACTCGCAAGTGGTCAATTGTAATGTGTTTCTCCTTACCCCCTTCAGTACCGGTGATGTCCTTTTTTATTATATTCTGGCAACTATTAGACGATCTTATTCTGGTTAGGAAGGACGTCTGTTCATTGAAAGGCTACAGACTATCTCCATTAAGCCTTTTAGCTACCATATATCCTTCATAAGCTTCATAAAATCCTCTAAATGTAGCTGAAGTTAATTTAAAAAGACGTCACCGGTACTGTATGGGATAAATTCATTAAAATCTATGAACAAAATTGCTTTGTTTTGACACTGATGGTCGTCAATTAACCTTCTAACTCCCACAGCTTCTTCTTAAGGGGGGATGGTTCACTTTTTGGGCGATTTTTGCATGTATTCGATATTTTTCTAGTTTCCTCCTTAGACCTCCATCAAATTTAAAAAAAAACACATCCATTAGATCCCCCTTCTAGATTAATTTGTAAAAAAAATCGGTAGAAAAATCTCCCGGCCGAAGGCCGGTTCTTCCAGCATTGCAGGCTCACTATCGTTCGCCAGGGAAAAAATCGACAGCTATATAGCAAGAAAGGTCTAAATATTGTCGAAGAAATGGGGCGAAAGGTGTTAAAATCGTCAAAATAAAGGGTCGAACGTCTTATAATCTCAAAACTAGTGGGGCTAAACACGAGGGAGAAAGTTGTCCAGAAAAGCAGCAAATGTCCCCTTAAACTGACCCAAATCGTCTAGTACTAGCCAGAACAAAAATAAATGCATGTGTCCTCAAATTAACCCCTTCAGTACCGGTGACGTCTTTTGTATTGGATTCCAGCTACATGTAGACGATTAACGAATTAGCTTAGGAAGGATGTGTGGTACGGTAGCTAAAAGGATTAATTTACGATACTCCTGTAGCTGTTTAATGGGTAGATGTCCTTCCTAAGCTGAACAAAATCGCCTAATAGTAGCCAGAATACAAATAAAGGCATGCGCTCTCAAATACTGACGGAATTGTTTAACGACTGCACAAGAAACTACAATGCTAATTTAATCGTACTAATTTTCCTTCCATACATAAAATTACGAAGTGTGTACAAATTAATATGAGTAACTGTAAATAATATACAAAAATATAATTTGACTCACAGATGCCTCACTTCATCTGTTTTATGGCGAGGTGGATATAGATGCCAGTGTTTCAATTTAAAAAGTAAATATCCCTGCATCACATGTCCTATATGCAGCTCACAACAACTTCCAAATACCTAAGATAAATCAGACTATGTGCTGAGAACATCCTTAGCCTGAAGGTAATGCGGAAGTTGATTAATTAACTATAATAAAATTAGAACAAGGCTCGTGGATTGTGGGGAAGGGCGAGTTTGAATGTGACTTCATAATTCAGTGCTGACATTCGACTGGAAGGGATAGGACGTTGCGGCGTTGGCTCTTCGTATTTCACCGTATATAAGGTGTGTATGGGGAACTTTTCGTGTAAATATGGGTGTGTTTTGACATTCTGTGAATGCTAAGGTGGTCATATATGTAATTTATTTGATTATTATAGGAAGATTTTGGACTTACGACTGTTTGAGCCGGTTCATGCGAGTCAGGTCGTCTGCACATATCCTAACAACTAGTAATTACGGGAATATCGTTGACTTACAAGACATATAGGTAATAGCAGAAGCTATTTAGAGTGTGTGCATTGTGTTGCTGAGGTGCGTGAATATAGAAGGGGTCATTAACTCATAATTTGAGGTGCAAACTAGCGAATGAGGTGACATCGCTGCCCCTCCCTCACCCCCCACTCCCTCCCCAATTCCCATCACTGCTGCCCCCCCCCCCCCCTCAATCCTCTCATTTCCTCCCCCTTCTCTCCTCTCTTTTCTCTTTCGTCTCCTTTCCTCCCCTTCTCCTCCTCCTCATCCTCTGTCTTCTAATCCCCCTTCTCTCCTCTCTTCTCCCTGACCCCCTGCCAGGGTGTCAAACCGAAGCAATTTTGTGTGGAGACTCGAATGAATATGAGAAGGAATACAAGAAAATTAACTTGGAATAGCATTGTTTTGGCCACTTCATCACTTCCAAAGACATAATTTAAACTATAAACCATAATTTTATCTTTACATAGGCCTAGGCCCTATACAATAATAAAGACAAAAAATATTGGACTCGGCTCTCGTTTGACACCCTGCCCCCTCCTCTCCTCCCTCCCCCCCCCCCCCCCCCTACCCCCACCAGTTTCCCTCCTCTCCCTACATCCCCTCTCGTTCTTAATTCAGGATTTTTGGTATATACAGTATATATTCAGTATATGAACTGTCAATCTAATTATGTTTGTATTGGCTTAGGTCTACGATATGATTTAGATGCGGCCCTAACACGTGCTCTTGCATGCTCCCCCACCTTCTTTTTCTCTTACACACTCACTCTCGCCCCCCCCCCCCCCCCTCTCTCTCTCTCTCTCTCTCTCTCTCTCTCTCTCTCTCTCTCTCTCTCTCTCTCTCTCTCTCTCTCTCTCTCTCTCTCTCTCTCTCTCTCTCTCTCTCTCTCTCTCTCACACACACGTTAAGCCTGTAGGGGTATGTGATTTTCTTCTACATACTATGTAGATAATAATTTTGGTAATTCTTAATAAGTATCACGTTAGTAAACCCACACCAGACCCCCACCACCGCCACTACTCACGGGCGGCACCTTTACAATAACACCCAACCATAATTAACCCATTCAGTACCGGTGACATCCTTTTCATTATTTCATTCTTTGGCTACTATTGTAAGATTTTAGGTAATTATAGGGAATAGGCGCGCACCCTTATTTTCTGTTTTTTTTTTTTTTTTTTTTCCCTCCAGATTTTGAGAAATGAGTGTTTTCATGGTATTAGTTATAATTATAATGTGGGATACACGATGGGTTGAGGGGGGCTTCGCCCCCTCATCTCCCCCCCCCCCCATGAATTATTGAAATCGTCATCTATGTTGCCAGCAGGGGGCAAATATTGATTGTACTGCATTAAAAGGGCGTTTGTAAACAGTGAGGATGTCCGAAAGAGCTCTGAGATTGATTAAATTGGGCGTTTTTTCTATAATATCGGGTTTTATATATGTGATCAAAATTATTCTACCACAGTGGATTATACAAGAGTACAGTATAAGGATTCCATAGACCTACATTGTCCATAATAAATTATGTATAATAAGGCTGCGAGCCTATTCCCTATAATTATCCGATTGTATTTAGCTTGCGAAGGACGTCTACCCGTTAAAAGGTTACAGCCTATTTCAATTAATACTTATAGCTACCATATAGCCTGCCCAATCTTCCTAAAATTGTCTAGGTGCAGTTGAAATAAAACAAAAAAGTCATCTGTACTGAATGGGTTAAACGTTGCCGAAATATAAGGCAATATAGGTATAGAAGGGTAAGTCACTATCAATAATATACACAATAATTGTATATGTATTTTATATATTTGAAGTCACTCCTGTCCCTAGTTTTACCGGCCTCCCTGTATACAAACCTCGGAAGTAATATAGGAAAGATTTAGTGGATTTAATTTAGTTTAGGAAGATATTGTGGGTGTTCTTGATATTGAAACAGTCTTAACTCCTTTGATTTGCTGAGGGCCTTCTAAAACTGAATAAAATCGTCTAATGTTAGCTACTCTTGAGTGAAAAGTTTCCTCGGATACTGAAAGGGTTAACAGTTTATCCAAGGCCAGTAGCCCTCCAGAACTCCCTTGAAACAGGCGGTCTGCTGCTCCTCACAAGGCAAGAGGGCAGTACAGCATGGGGGGCATCTCGGACCAGAGCAGTGACAAATAAGTTATAACCAACACCTTAACTCCTCCCCCACACCACACAGTCCTAGCAACCAACCCAACATGTCCTTAGCAACCCACTCGTCCTAGAAACCCTCACATGGCCCTAACAACCGACTCCTCCCCCCACACCACACATAACACAGCGCGCAGGTCTCCCACGCAGACCTAGCAACCAATGCAACACGTTCATAGCAACCCACACATGGACCTAGCAACCAACTCCTCCCACCACCACACACACTGTTATTCTGTCACACACAAAGGCAACCATGATGAAAATTAAATTTTAAACAGGGTATTGCTCTGAAGTAACTATTTGGTGCTTCAAAACCAAATATATAAATATATAGATGTTGTGGCTTCTGACCATACTATTTCACCTGTTGAGCTTCCCAAACCCTCAGCCTAAACAGCGAGGAAGGGTCCACGGAAGCCACACATAGATAGATAGATAGATAGATAGTTTGATCATTCGTTTGTTTGCTTGCTTGCTGATACGCCTGTCTATAAAAATGCGCGACTTGTGATCATGTTGACCAAAATAAATAGGGCAGGTAAAACCAGGGTAAAACTAGGGTAAAACTAGGGTAAAACCAGGGTAAAACTAGGGTAAAACTAGGGCCGGAGTGACTAAAGCGGGAAGAACTATGGACCGGAGTGAATTGCTTCCCTTTTTCACACCCTCTCAATACCCTTTTAATTATCTTAATCCACCCACGTTCCTCCCTTCCTACAAACTCCATTCGTGCACCACCCACCCTCCTCCCTCCCCACTTCATTCACCCCTCTCTCCCTCCCTCCACAATACATTCACCCCCTCCCTCCACAATGCATTCACCCCCTTCCTCCCTATCTCCCCTCTGCATTCACCCCTTCCTCCCTATCTCCCCACTGCATTCACCCTCTTCCTCCCTATCTCCCCACTGCATTCACCCCTTCCTACCTACCCAATGCATTCGCCCTCTTCCTCCCTATCTCCCCTCTGCATTCACCCCTTCCTCCCTATCTCCCCACTGCATTCACCCTCTTCCTCCCTATCTCCCCACTGCATTCACCCCTTCCTACCTACCCAATGCATTCGCCCCCCTTCCTCCCTACTATATTCCTCCCCTTTCCTCCCCACTGTATTAATTTTTCTCCCTACCTCCCTCCCCACTGCATTAACTCCTCCCCCTCCCCACTTCATTAATCCCTCTCCCTCCCTCTACACCCATCCCTCCCTCAACCTCCATCTTCACCCTCCCTCTGCATTATATAACACCAATATACTTATATTTACAATGACAGTACTCAAATAATGTGCTAGACCCTATTCCAAACAAGTAAGCCCAAACTCTTTTGAACATTAACCTCTATAACTCACAAACGACTAGAGTAATCGAGGTAATACTACTACCATTTAGGAAGGGTCAGCCAGGAAATAGGGGTGGAAGTTTACAGCCCATTTTTCTCTATCCCTCTTTTAGTTACAGAGGCTAGGGTTCACGATTTCTCGCCTTCTTAAGGGGACATGGGCTGTTTTTCTGGTCACCCTTCTTCCTCATGCTTACCCCCAATAGTTTTCAGATTTCATGACGTTCAGCCTATCAGTTTGGCGATTTTAATACCTTTTGCCCCATTTCGTTGTCAATTTTAAGACCTTTCGTGTCATTTAGGTGTCGATTTTTTCCTGGCGAGCGATAGCGAGCCTGTTATCTTAAGAGTAACCGGCCTTCGGCCGGGAAATTGTTCTACCGAAAAATGTACAAATTAATCTAAAAGGGGATCTGATGGATGTTTTTTTAAGTTTAATGGAGGTCTAGGGAGGAAACTAAAGAAAATAATAAATACATGAAATCATTTACCAATAAGTGAGCCATAGACTTATAGCCGAGTAATCAGGATGGCGAGATAGCAATTTACCATCAGCTGGCAAAATACAGGCTATAATAGCTATAATAGCATACCAATATTGACTGGCTAGGAATACGACCAAACTTATAGTAATTGACCACTGGCGAGTTTCAGGCTATAAGGAAGTTGGAGCCGTAAACAACGATCTTAAAGAGAAATACAATAATAGTGTAGGTTTCTAATGGATACAAAGTATGTTGAATTGGGTTTTATGTATTTATATAAGCACTACAAGCACAATTTAGGTGATAGTTATGTTAATTATCGTTGTCTACAGCTCCAACTTCCTTATAGAACGAAACTCACAAGTGGTCAAATTGATGGGGTATGTGTAGGTGCCGTAGACTTGATGGGGTATGTGTAGGTGCCGTAGACTTGATGGGGTATGTGTAGGTGCCGTAGACTTGATGGGGTATGTGTAGGTGCCGTAGACTTGATGGGGTATGTGTAGGTGCCGTAGACTTGATGGGGTATGTGTAGGTGCCGTAGACTTGATGGGGTATGTGTAGGTGCCGTAGACTTGATGGGGTATGTGTAGGTGCCGTAGACTTGATGGGGTATGTGTAGGTGCCGTAGACTTGATGGGGTATGTGTAGGTGCCGTAGACTTGATGGGGTATGTGTAGGTGCCGTAGACTTGATGGGGTATGTGTAGGTGCCGTAGACTTGATGGGGTATGTGTAGGTGCCGTAGACTTGATGGGGTATGTGTAGGTGCCGTAGACTTGATGGGGTATGTGTAGGTGCCGTAGACTTGATGGGGTATGTGTAGGTGCCGTAGACTTGATGGGGTATGTGTAGGTGCCGTAGACTTGATGGGGTATGTGTAGGTGCCGTAGACTTGATGGGGTATGTGTAGGTGCCGTAGACTTGATGGGGTATGTGTAGGTGCCGTAGACTTGATGGGGTATGTGTAGGTGCCGTAGACTTGATGGGGTATGTGTAGGTGCCGTAGACTTGATGGGGTATGTGTAGGTGCCGTAGACTTGATGGGGTATGTGTAGGTGCCGTAGACTTGATGGGGTATGTGTAGGTGCCGTAGACTTGATGGGGTATGTGTAGGTGCCGTAGACTTGATGGGGTATGTGTAGGTGCCGTAGACTTGATGGGGTATGTGTAGGTGCCGTAGACTTGATGGGGTATGTGTAGGTGCCGTAGACTTGATGGGGTATGTGTAGGTGCCGTAGACTTGATGGGGTATGTGTAGGTGCCGTAGACTTTATCACTATATCGCTATACACTCCGGGGTGGGTCGTTTTTCTGGTTCCCCTTCTTCCTCATGTTAGCCCCCTTAGTTTTCATATTTTAAGAAGTTCGGCCTATTAGTTTGGCGATTTTAAGACCTTTGACCCCATTTCTTTGTCAATATTAAGACTGTTCGTGTCATTTAGGTGTCGATTTTTCCTGTCGAGCGATAGCAAGCCTGTAATTTAATTTAAGAGGAACCGGCCTTTGGCCAGGATATTTATCTACCAAAACATTTACAAATATATCTTAAAAGGGGATCCTTTGATTGTTTTTTTAAGATTGATGAAGGTCTAGGGAGGAAACTAGAAAACTTATTAATAAATGAAAACAAAAAAAAATCGACCAAAAAATGAACCATCTCCCCTTAATAAATATTTAGTTTATTTGAAATCTGACAATATTACTAATGATTTAAATTCTTCCTTCCAGAATGTGTGGGTTTTGGTGCTTACGTATTACCTGCCAACGCTACCACCAGTACGACTACTGCCAATATCGCTACCACTACAACTACCACAGCTACCACAACTACTGCCAACACTGCTACCACCACAGCTACCACAACTACCACCATTACGACTACTGCCAACACCGCTACCACTACAACTACCACAACTACTGCCAACACTGCTACCACCACAGCTACCACCACGACTACTGCCAACACTGCTACCACCACTACTACTACCACTACTACTACCACGGCTACCATTACTACCACTTACCACCAAGGTACAGGCCGGGTGGAGTGGGTGGAGAAGGGTAACAGCTGGAGTGATCTGCTATAGAAGGGTTTCTGAAGGAGTAAAAGGGAAAGTATACAAGACGGTAGTGAGACCAGCTATGTTGTACGGCATGGAGACGGTAACATTGGCAAAAAGACGGGAGGCAAAGTTGGAGGTAGCAGAGTTGAAGATACTGTGATTTTCTTTGGGAGTGACAAGGATGGACATCATTTTAAATTAGTATATTAGAGGGACAGCGCATGTACGACGGCTCGGGGACAAAGCGAGAGAGGCGACATCGAGGTGGTTTGGACATGTGCAGAGGAGGGATGTGGAGCATGTTGGGAGAAGGATGCTTGGGATGGAGCTACCAGGCAAAACTAAAAGCGGAGGTTGATGGATGCAGTGAGAGAGGACATGCGGGAGGTTGGTGTGACGGACGAAGATGCAGGGGATAGGGTGAGATGGAGGCGAGTGTTCTGCTGTGGCGACCCATAAGAGGAACAGCCCAAAGAAGACCACCACCAACATTACGGCTACCACCACGGGGTACCAGGATTACTATCACGGGTACCACAACTAGCATCACCGCGACTACCACCACCACAGCTTCCACGACTACAACCACAGCTACCACTACTACTACCACGGTTGCCAAAACTACCACCCTTATTAAAACCACTACGGCTACCATAATTACCGCTACTATTATATCCGCCACAACTACCACCACCACCAAAATGGTTACCACTATAACCACCACTACTATTAGTACCACGACCATGGCTACCACAATTATTACTACCACCACCACATCTACTACTACTACCACGGCTACCACCACCACCATCATAGCTACCACAACTACCACTACCACCACAGCTACTACTACTACCACGGCTACTACTACTACCACGGCTACTACCATCATCACTATCACAACTACCACCATTACTTCTACTACTTCGGCGACTACCATCACCACGACTACTACCATTAATACTATGGATATTACCACTTCAGTTAAGAGGAAAACAAACATCAAATGAAATAAACATCTCTACCAAAAATAGTACCAGTGCCATCTCTACCACAACTACCACCAGTGTCATCTCTACAATAGCTACCACCACTACCACAACTAACCCAAGGTAAATTATTGATCCCTTGGTATAAGGCTAACTCAAATTTAACCCTTTGCAGATTATGACGCATTTTAGAAGTTTTCTGGCTATCAAGAGACGAATTTATATAGCTTAGGAAGGATCTGTTGGAATTATTGAGGTAAAAGCCTATCTCAACCTTCATAACTTACGCAGAGTTGATAAATAGATAATCGCACACATTAACTTAAAACATCAAGGTTTAGAGTGCGTGGATAGTCAGGACTTTAATACTACATTCATCTTTTATATTACGTTTTTCGTTTGTTATAGATTAATCTGAGACAGAATGTATAAATATGTAGCACATTGCGTAAATACAAAATAATGTTACCAATTACCGGTACTTAGTTACAAATGGACTTTCAAATTTGTGACAGAAAATTTCGATTCTTGGCTCAGGGAAGGCGAATTTGGAGAAACTGACACAAGTCCAGCAAAGTAAAAAGTTAGAGGAGACTGTATAAAATGATGTGGTAAATCGATTGGTGTAGGTTAGAAAGGTGTAGCGTTAATTTTGGGCGTAGTAAATTCGGGCGTTTTAGGACGTTATTGGGCCGGACTTGGGCCAGGCAGCCAGACTGGGCCATAGCGCGGGGATCACCAAGTCCTTTATTATTTGTATTATTCGGTTATTATTGAATATTATTTATTTTTTAAGGGTCTTTATGAAACGGAATATATTATTGAGTGCATATTTGTGTGAATAAACCACTAATTTCAACCACATTTACTTATAATTCACGTTTTATGAATAAAGCAGCACTAATATATTTGTAACTTTCTTAAAATACAAAAATTACAAAATCTGAAAAAATGCATTTCTAGAAATAAATCGAACTACCTATTGTCAAAGTATCAGCCTTGTAACTCGAAAATTGCAAAAGTTAATGGACTTTCAAATTTGTGACTGAAAATTTCGATTCTTGGCTCAGGGGAGGCGAATATAGAGAATCTGGCACAAGTCCAATAAAGAAAAAAGTATACAAAGAAAGTCTAAATTGATGCGGTAAATCCATTGGTGTAGGTTAGAATGCTGTAGCGTTAATTTTGGGCGTGGTAATTTCGGGCGTTTTAGGCGTTTTTGGGTGACTCAGGCCGAGCCAGTGCGCGAGCTACCGTTTTCTATACAACCCAGTTCTGTAGAGATTTTTAAAGGCAACTCGGTTAATGTAATGTCAATATCCGCACTTTACTGTATATATATTTTATAGTTTAACATTTTGATGTTTACTCAATACTTTTATTATCCTTACTAAAATAGTAGAGTATTTTAGATTGATTATATAATTAGTGTTTATATTCCATACTTAGTAAATTTTTCTTAATCGAATGTTCTAATCGATAATTAATGAATATATTCTTCTCTTTTCAGGATTTGAGTTCGTGTTTGTGTCACACCACCGAACTATGTATGGACTGCCAACACGCCACAAGCTACCAACACCACAACCTACCTACGGACTGCCAACACGCCACAAGCTACCAACACCACAACCTACCTACGGACTGCCAACACGCCACAAGCTACCAACACCACAACCTACCTACGGACTGCCAACACGCCACAAGCTACCAACACCACAACCTACCTACGGACTGCCAACACACCACAACATACCAACACCACAACCTACCTACGGACTGCCAACACACCACAAGCTACCAATACCACAACCTACCTACGGACTGCCAACACACCACAACCTACCAACTGTCTGGGGTAAGTTACTGCCCAACTCACTATACTATTAGCTCTTCCAGGATTATGACGCATTTTGACAGTTTATTCTGGCTATCATTAAGCGATTTTATACAGCTTAGGAAGGATCTGTAGGCACCAGAAGTGTAAAGACTATCTCAATTAGCCCTCTTACTTTCATATACCCTTCAAATCTTTACAAAATCGTCTATTAATAGCCAGAATATACTGTTGAAGTGCGTCATAATCTTGAAAGGGTTAATATATGATAATATATTTAAATTGTCCTGTTGCTATACTGTTCATAATAGTAAGTAATCAGAAAGTATATACAGTAGCGGCTCATTCTTTCCTTATAATTGTTTGATAATTAACATCGTATTTCCTTGCTTAACTCTTGTAACTAAAATACTCAAATTGGAAACATTAAAAATAAGTATTTGCCTACTTGTGAACAGTATAAGCAGAATAATATAGTTATATTTATGTATTTATCTAAAGATCCTAAATTAATGTTTTATGTCTTGTTTCCAGGATTGGAGTTGCTGCCTGTGGACTCTGCCGGTTGCTGCCTGTGGACTCTGCTGCCTGTGGACGCCGGTTGCTGCCTGTGGACTCTGCCGGTTGCTGCGAGAAGCTGCCCACGCCGCTACCATACAAGGGGAGTGATATTTCTGTTTTGTTTGTAGTAGTAGTATGTAGTCGTAGTCTGTAGTCATAGTATGTAGTCGTAGTATGTAGTCGTAGTATGTAGTCGTAGTATGTAGTCGTAGTATGTAGTCGTAGTGGTGGTGGTGTAGGTTAGGTTAGGAGGGGAGGGTAGGTTAGGTTGTAGTCGTAGTATGTAGTCGTAGTATGTAGTCGTAGTATGTAGTCGTAGTTCGTAGTCGTAGTTCGTAGTCGTAGTTCGTAGTCGTAGTTTGTAGTCGTAGTATGTAGTCGTAGTATGTAGTCGTAGTTTGTAGTCGTAGTTAGTAGTCGTAGTTGCATGGTATGAATGGTGTGTGTTAGGTTAGGCTAATCTATTTTTCCCTTTCAGATGAGATAGGTCTTATTACCTTTACTCTAATCTTTGCTATTTTTCTTATTACTTCACAGTTTTGTTGCTTTGATGATGTCCCCTCTCCCCCCCCCCCCGAGTTGGTTCCCTCCTTCAGCTTCAATATTTTGCTTTGCTTTAATTTCAATAATGATTGTATTTGCCTTAAATGTAACTTATGATATATTCTATCACTTGAATTCATAACTCTGTATTTGCTATTAACTTCACTTGATATAATATTGTTATATGTCGTCTTTGTCACGCGAACTTTACTTAATAAAAGAAAATAAACTAACTTCTATCTTTTACTGATCACTTTATTATAAGCTATGACTTTTATAACTAATGAAAACTTAGAAAAATAGTTCTCAAAAATAAATAAAGTTCCAATATGTGGACTTAGGAAGAAAATATGAAAATATACTGAATATGAAAAGAGAACTTAGAAAATAAAACAAATAACTTAGAAAACTGGTTCTCAATTATTAGTAAAATTCCAATATATGGACTTGGAAACAAAAAGAATGAAAATATGAAACTAGACAATTATAAGAGAACTTAGAAAAACTATACTTACAGAAAAATGAATAGTAATTATATATAACTTAAATATAATGAACTTGAAAACGGACTATATAAACTTGAAATAACAGGAAACAAAAATATAATGGATATTAAAAAGAATATATCAACTTAGTATTTTATTGATCAGTCAGACATACATTTGTATAATATCTTACAAAAATCATATACTTTTAATACTTCATTTTTGTATTACCCATACTGGTTGTATATATCTTACAACAAATGAACACAGTTTTGCTTTTATATTACGTACCTAAAGTACTTTATACCGAACTTGGCTTTATGACCATGTTATAACTTTTGGTTCACTAAATTATATACCCAATTAATATTAATGTGTCCAGTAATTTTCTTTGGGAAGTAAATCCTTATAATTATTAGTTTTGAAGTAACCATTGGGCTTTCGGTAATTTTTCATAACTTTGTTTTGGATTTTAAGAGTTTCATTGGCAATGTAATTTGGCATTTTTTATCATTCTTAATTTCAGTTTAACTTTTCCATAGCCAAGCTTTTAAGTATACTTCCATAATCTTTCCAATGTTCTTAAGTGTACGGTACTTATATAATACTTCAGGTTTAATCCAATTAACATAGTCTGGACTATCTCCCTCTCCCACCAGGCAGTACTGAGGTAAGCCTGTGTTAACTAGCTGCTAGTTTATAGCCCAACTCTAACCTATTCTGTTTATGAAGTAGTGTTTAATACTTTTGAAACTAGTGTGCAACTTTCGGGGGAAGTTTGTTTTCATAATTAGTTTTTTTTCCGTGTGGTGTTAATGTGTAGGTATGTTGGTAAAATGATGAGTCACTTGGCATTGTGGTCAAGCGTGTATTGGAAGTGTGATGCGATTTGTGGATGTTGGCAGAGTAAATTAGCAAAATAAGGTAGATATATATTAATTACGAGACTGATTAAGTGTGTATGATTAGATGTTAACAGTGTACGGTCAAATTAGGGTAAGGTAGTGATATGCCGATTAAATGTGTACGACTGTTGGCAAAGTAGTGTGGATGGTTGGCAAAGACAAGAGTACAATCATTGAACCTAAATGTTGGCAGTGTGATTTAGTGTTGGCAGTATTCAGTAGTCTTGGTAATTACGTGGTGTTGGCCAAGTGGTGTATATGTTTTAGTTAATTTAATCATTGAAGTTTAAAATGCCACTGGAGCCATGTACAATAAATAAGCATAAGTTGGCAGTGAATTTTTTTGAATTGGTAGTTATTTGAGGCGTTGGCAGTTTAATTAAGTGTTGGTAGTGTACTTTGTGTGATGACAGTGGCATTTGGTGTTTTGACAGTGATTTGACGTGTTCTAATATTTGTTGTGTTGGTAGTGTTCGGTGTTCTCAAGATGACATGCGAGAGTCTATCAAAGTATTACCTATGCCAAAGTTAATGATTTAAACACTAAAATGATCATGTGACTGGAGCTATGTGCAAATTAGGATTCAATCTCTCTTAACCCCATGCATTTGTTTTTACTGGCCGTATCCCATATGACTTATGTTATTTTAGGTTATGTATATATTTAAGTATTATAAGGATGAGGTGTTAATCTGAATTTTATAATTTTAATTTGAAACTATTGTGTATTAGTGTAATGTTATCAGAATTTAACTATTGTATATACTGTATGTAGTTACTGGGTTAACTAAGCTATATATTCATGAACTATATCTCTACTGATCTATTCCTCCTAGGTGTATATCTACCAATGTAACTATCATGATTTATCCTATATAACTATCGCTATTTGCCCGCTTATCCCAAACTCATTTAGCTCTTCCTACCTACCTCTCCAAGAATCTAGATATGTTATTAGGTATTGAAAGTCATCCCTCAACCAGAAATTGTATTTTGTAGTTAGTTTCGTGAACTTGCCGCTTCTATTCTCTGGCAATGTATTCCAATATTTCAAAATTTGATTTATGATTTATGATTTGTAAAGTTTTCTTTAAATTTATCAAGGGTATTTGTGTGTAGTAATTTGTTCAAATATATTTGTTTCCATTAATTCAAAAATTAAGATTAATTTAGATTACTGTTCGTTATCCAAAAAATATTTCTGCGATATTGGATTACCATAATTCGTTCATTTTTGTTCATTCAAAGTTAATATGAATAACTATCAGAAAAATATAATATTGATCTACAATATTGGATTACATCAACAGGTTGGAATCAATAGTCAAGACTCAAATATAAATGTTATTTTTATTTAAAAAATAGGTAGTGTTCTCCATTGGTCCAGGGTCCTCAGTCTGGTCACGGCAACACATCACATCTGTAAAAACAAGAAAATATTGAGGCACCAGAAATAAAGTATTTTCGAGGGGGTGTCCTGAAGAGGGAGTGGTCCTAAGAGAGAGTGGTCCTAAGAGAGAGTGGTCCTAAGAGAGAGTGGTCCTAAGAGAGAGTGGTCCTAAGAGAGAGTGGTCCTAAGAGAGAGTGGTCCTAAGAGAGAGTGGTCCTAAGAGAGAGTGGTCCTAAGAGAGAGTGGTCCTAAGAGAGAGTGTCCTAAGAGAGAGTGGTCCTAAGAGAGAGTGGTCCTAAGAGAGAGTGGTCCTAAGAGAGAGTGGTCCTAAGAGAGAGTGGTCCTAAGAGAGAGTGGTCCTAAGAGAGAGTGGTCCTAAGAGGGAGTGGTCCTAAGAGGGAGTGGTCCTAAGAGGGAGTGGTCCTAAGAGGGAAGAGGTGTCCTGAGGGGGGA
This sequence comes from Paralithodes platypus, assembly GCA_032716605.1. NCBI lineage: Eukaryota > Metazoa > Arthropoda > Malacostraca > Decapoda > Lithodidae > Paralithodes > Paralithodes platypus. Next base: position 50,353,293 of record CM064518.1, read on the forward strand.
GGGGGGTCCTGAGAGGGGTGGGGGGTCCTGAGAGGGGGGGGGGGTCCTGAGAGGGGGGGGGGTCCTGAGAGGAGGGGGGGGGCCTGAGAGGAGGGGGGTCCTGAGGGGGGGGGGGGGGAGGGGGGTCCTGAGGGGAGGGGGGGTCCTGAGGGGGGAGGGGGGGGTCCTGAGGGGGAGGGGTCCTGAGGGGAGGAGGGGGACCCAGGGGTAGAAAGACTCGGGGGGTGGTGGAAAGACTGGGGGGGGGGGGGACGGGGTGAGGTCAGAGGCTCTAGTTCTTTTCTTATATTTTTAAGTCTTCTACATAACTATTCCACACCCGCTACGAGTTTTCCCTTCCCTTCCCTGGTAGTTCATCCTATCCCCATCCCAGATAGATCTTCCCTTCAGTCCTATTCTGTATTCAGTTCTATTCTACACACTAGTCCTATTATGTATTCTATTCTCTATTCTGGCTAAATCTATTCTGTCCTTCCTTCCCTCCCTGCAACACGCTCCCAAACACAAGAAAAGTCAGGAATATATGTTTAATTTATGTTTTATTGTCAGGAAGCAGTCAAGAAGTCGTCGGTGTCGAACATTGTATGTAAGCAGAACTGTATTCGAGAGAGCAGACCGTATCAAGAAGGACAAGACAAACGGCGGCAGGATTGGCAGAGATGCGGCAGACAACAGGAAAGGCTAAATACAGCAGAGGGAACCAACGACAGCAGAGCTTAAGACCACTGGATACATGAACAGCAGCAAGGCAACATTGAAGTGACAGAAACGATAATACGGTATGTCGAACGTGAATTTATGAGTATTTACTATGATTTGCTGGGCATACTGAAGAGTTGATGGATAATGTTCAATAGAGGTTGAGAGGTATGGAGAATGAGCTTGATGGTTGTTCAGTAGAAGCTTATAGTGATCTAGGAGGAGTTAGGAAGTGGTTCAGTATAAATTTTGAGTAAGAAATTATATATATTCATAAGTTTATAGGTACTTATGAGTCGTTAGGTAGTGACTATAGTATAAATTGACAAGTAATTATTAAGAGTATGGGTACTGAGTATGAGTGGGTCGCGATTAAACCGAGAATCAAGCATGATAAACAGTCAATACCCAAGTAACTGCCGTTTCAATGATAACAGCGGAATTATTGACCAACAGGGATATCAGAGGCTGCGACAACATTCATAAATACATCAACGATGGCCAATGCTTGACTGAGGGAAAGACATCAACGGTGACGACATGGCTGAAGGAGATAGACATCAGTGGAGCGAGATGGCAACAATCAGTATCAGAGGCACCACAGCAGCAGACAACAGCAACAATTCGGTGAGAAAAACTATATTGTTGTATGGGAAAAAACAAGTCGGTCAGTCAGTCTACCTAACTTCATTAATAATAAAGTCAAGGGGAACAAGAGGCCCCTAAGAAAAGGAAAGAAATAGAATGAGATAGACAACTGTGTGCTCATCAAAGTAGGCCACCCTTCATTCACTCTTTTATATATTCCAAATCAGTGCATCAACTTTATGATTGCAATTTTACTTTACATTGAAAATATAGATCTGTATTAATGGAATTATGAAAGCTAAGAAAATCATTAGTAACAGCAGATTAAATTGAAATATTAATTAACCAACGAAAATGTTTAGAACTAGTTCAATTAGGTCGTAAATTCTAAATTACACAAAGTTATTATAAATTGCTAATACTTTTAAAGCAATTATTGATACTATTATTAAAGACTTGGGCAAACACTGGAGAATAATGGTTACGGTTTTAATTTACTCTTACAGCAGGATTATGCAACACTTCCTTGTTGTATTCAATTGATTACTAAAAACATTGTATCAGACTACAAAATAATACCAGCTGTAGAATAAATTTATCATAAGCTTTAATATCAGTCACCAATATTTACCTAAACAAGTAGGCCTTATCGAAGTGAACTAGTAGGACCGCTATTATTCTAAAGACATGAGTCACATTTCTTAAGGCAATATCCGTTGTACGAATAGGAAATCTATAATCAGGCTTGAACACCTTTGAAGTAGTCAGATAATCCAATTTACAGTACAACAATTTAAGTTTTACTATGTAACGCTAGTCTAGGCATGTAGGCTTGACCTTAAGTATTTCGACAACTAATACATTAATTAAAGGTCCTTTGCCATAGGGAGACTAATATTTGCAAATATTTTGTTCGAATCATAGGGATAACTGCTTAAAACAAGGCATACGTGTTCAAGGCCATCTAAAAGCTTACATCAGAGTCTACCTAGGATTAACCTTTATAAATCAAACTTTGGATGGACCTTGGTAAAAATATTGTAATCAATACACTGTTCGTAGTCGTCAGTGATAATTGGGACAGTGACTATGAGCAGCCTGTTTTACAGATTGCACTAGAGGCCTATAATATAGTTCTTAAGTGCTATGGATTTATGAGTATATGTTTATCTGGGGTTACTTTGGACACAAGGTTATACCGATATCGAATTTACTCAAAGCTGGTCTATGATAATATTCATCTACATTGGCATATATAACTATATCAGCAGGGTAAACCAACATTTATTGAGTTATATTAGTCACACTGATACAAGTGAAGGCAGTTCTATAGTAGATCCAAATAATATATTTCCTTAGTCTCCAGTGCTTTCCATAACTTCTATGAAACTTACTGTATTTACTGTACGATTAAAGTGACTACATACTAATATTAACAAGTGTACAGTCAATATAAATAGTTCGCGACACCTATAGGACATGAAACAAATTTTACTATAAAAACAAAAAAATATAAGTCACAGTCAAGGCAAGTATAATAACTTATTCCACTATTTGAGGATTTTGGGCTAACTATTTTTGCTTCGACTAACTGGCAGCATTTTTGTATATCAAACTTAAGCAGAATTTCATACATTTGGCAACACTGATAACATTTAAAGAAAGTATGCACATGGTAATGCAAGTGTGATAAATTACCCTTTGAAAGCATACTGGTAATCATAAACTCATCTAAGGCTAGAAAGGTATATCTAATATACAAGGGAAGATCCATCAATATAAAACTATATTATTTACCATTTTTATAGTAATTAATCAACCCTAACCTATGTTGATGTATTCAAGATAGAGAAACTCACTAAAGGATGACCAAGGCAAAAAATACTCGAGGTTACTTTACCAGACATAACTACTCAGGATCTTTGAAGAGCTACGTAATGTGAAAGCTATTGAAACAGATGTGGAAAACTGGCATTCAGTAGTAGTAGTAGTAGTAGTAGTAGTAGTAGTAGTATTAATCATTATCTATTCTATTACCCAATTCTTTAACCATTTGAAGCACAGGATTCAAATTAGTTTCATCATAGCTGCCTCCAGACGATTTTAGTTAACTTAAAAAGAACCTGTCAGAATTTGAGGGTTGAATTCGATAGGTTTTAAGCACTTTGATTCCCAGAGTTTAGTAAAGTCTATCAGTAGCAATAATTAAGTAAATATATATTTTTTAGGTCAACTGAAAGGAGTCACTACGGTTATTTATTTTATTCGGACTATCAGTAGACAATTTTAATCAGTTTAGGAAGGACCTGTTGGATTCTAATGTGTACCCCATTGATTCCTTGTGGTCCTTGACCGATTTATATAGTCTTGTGTTAGCCAGAATTTCATGGATTTTAAGACTATCAAAATTAAGCTTTTTAACACTCCGTATTAAGTTATATTTTTGCTAACTCGAGATTATATTTCAACTTAAGAAAGGCCTGTCAGAGTTAATAGATTAATTTGAATATTTGTTTACCCTTTCATACCCAGTGATTCTTCCAAAGCTTATTAAAAGTACCTGGTTGTAGAATTAATAAATAAAATTTTGCACGATTGAACGTAAAATTAAAAACAAACTAGTCTTATCACAATTATCGTATTTACCCCAAATTTACTTATCCCCTTTATTTTTTGTTGCTGCCACTATTTATTCCAATCACTTGTAATGATAAATACAAGGGTTTTGTATTGTCATAAGAGCCAGTTCTCCACATAAGCGGATTCAGTAGCGCTCACATTACTAAGCATCCAAGATTAAATATCCAGATCTTCATTAAGATAGATTATTCAGTACCATAAGCTCTTCATCCAATGCCTCTACTTAATTTAAATCAGAAAATTATTTAGTACGGTACTATTTTAATTATAGTTATTCTAACTAAACACAATAAAACTTTCGCAAAATCTCTGCTTACTTATAGTGAACCGAGTCTAGTTAATTTAGTTGATTTTCGCCAGTCACCCACTTCCACAAATCTCAGTTTAAAAAGGATCTGTTAAATGATACTAAAATCACCAGTGTTGCCATTTGTACGAAATGCTATAAATTGGTTAGATAAAGCTGCTGCATATACCACTGTCCACCACTTATGATAGTCTACAGTATGTAATATTTTGAAGTTTCTTAGGTATTATTATTATAAAATAGATTAACCAGACCAGAGTTTATATGAATTTAAAATTATACACACTAGCTTCAAAATTACAGGCTGCTCACATGTAAACCAGCCTTGGCTATATCTGAATTGAAGGTCACCAAATTCGTTCTTGCTAATTAGGAGTGACATAAGTTTTGGGATTATCAAGTATCCTCATCCACTCTCAATGAGATACATATTTTAAACGGTTATCAGCAAAATTTATACTTTGGAGGATAAGGCACAAAGTTTAGTATTTAGGAGTTAAAAATGCCTACGTCCATAAAGGCAGAATTCAGCCGCCTGTGTGTACTCTAGTACAGTTCTTCAGGTCAAAAGGGCACCAAACATTGAGTATCCATAGCTACTCTATAGCTCAAATTTCTGTTTTATATTATTTAAACTTAATACTTTATAGACCAAACTTCAAAATATTACATTGTATAGACTTTCATAACATATCTGATCAAAACATTTTAGTGACTCACCCGATATGTAGTTATTGCAGAGCTGTGATAGAGATGTTCATCCATGTGCTGTTCCTCCAGGCTGGACGTCTACCATACACCTGAAACATTAGGTCAGTATTAATCATTTATCTATACACTGCCTAATAAGTGATGTCTCGGCACCAAGTATATTTCGATGAATAATTTGTATCGGCAATGTCTAAAACTTAAACAATCCGTTTCGAGTGAGATATACAAACATGTTCCTACACTTGCCCACCTTATTCAACATCAGACGGATATTAATACATCACAGAGCAAGCCAAACGTAATGACAGCTGAGTCATGACTTATTAGCACTACTGTACAACGTCAATAACTTAAGTCACCACTGCATTAAGGCCTGTTTTTATGTAGACCCCCTTCGCCCTCATGTTTAGCTCCGTTTGAGATTTTATGACGGTCGACTATTAGTTTGACGATTTAAAGACCTTTCGCCGCAATGTGTCAATATTAAGGCCTGTTATGCCATTAAAGTATCTAATTTATCCTCGCGAACGATAGCGAGCCTGTCATTTTGGAAGAAACTGCCTTCGACCGGGACATTTTGCTACCGAAAAATGTACACATTTATCTGGAAGGAGGGTCTTGATTGAGGTCTAGGGAGCAAACTTGAAAAACCCATTAACCCGTGATGCTGAGCAACTAGTCTGTCCTCTACCGTGTTGTCCAAGATTCATGTCTTGGTAACTATACAAACCCATTAACCCGTGATGCTGAGCAACTAGTCTGTCCTCTACCGTGTTGTCCAAGATTCATGTCTTGGTAACTATACAAATGCCTGCAGTAATAAGGGCTATATATTTTAGAACCTTTTTATATTGAAATTATCTGCATTGTTGCTTATCATTAATTATACTCGACATTTATAAGGCAGAGGGAGATTTTAATGCAGTGGCTGGTAAGGTTATTGACCCTTCCAGATTATATTGGAATTGTGATAAAACATTGCAGTATTCCAGTACCGTCATGATCATAAGTGGTGGCCTACCTATAGAAGTGGTGGCCTACCTATAGAAGTTCAAAGTCTGTTATCTTTAGTAAAATAAAACCATCCATAAAAGCCCACTGACCTTCTTGAGATATTTACCCCATTGAAGCTGTTTTACCTTCTAGTTTTTGGGGTAAAGTTCGATTTTGCAGTTTGAAAAGGACCCATGTCATTCAGAGGGCATATTGAGTTTATATTTAGGCCTACTACCCCTTTGAGCCCTAGAGTTATGCCATAAGCTAAAGAAAATCTTCTAATGGTAACTAGAATTAGGTGAAAATTAAGTCATCGTGCTGAAGGGGTTAAAAATGCAATAGTTATACATTAATTAAATGCGAGGTAATTATATTAACAAACTCAAAATTTACTACTTAAGAGTTTTTGGCTATAATGAAGTTGGAGCTATAAACAGATAGTTAACAGAATTACCAGTTACAATAAAGTTTTAATATATTTATAAACAAGCCTAAATCTTTCTACCCATCACAAAATATTACATTTAGGTTTAAAATCTACGTTGGAGGTTCCAACTTCCTTATAGCCTGAAAGTGGTTAATGTGTCTACCTTATAATACAGTATATTCCATTCCTATGCCTATAGTTTATGTAATTCTAATCAGTTGTAGATTTCCTATGATATTATTTATGCAATTATATCTGGATTGAATTTGTATAGAACTTACTTTTCATTAAAATTAATACTATACTGTATTAATGTTTCGAAGTTTATGCATGGACAATTATGTTAATGCATTAGTTTCCAGATATACTTCCATAATCAGAAATAGCCGAAGTCTACAAATATTCAGGAGTTGGCTAGATACTACGGTATCCGAGTGTACAGCAACTGACAAATGTTCGTGAGGTCTTTCAATTTTCTTAATACCAATATATCCATTTACAATTTTGTTCAGATCGAATCACCTTTTTATAAATATATATTTATATTTTTCACCAACCAACTTTACTTCTAAACTCAATGAAATCAACAAATACATGTGGTACTCCAAAGACTAACCTAGGATACTCACACCGAAATTCTGTGCATTTATGCATGGGTGGATATATTTAGGAACACACCGTTCTTTACAAATCCTCCAATACAAACCCCAATGCACTTTGAATAAATTAATGAAAGTATACATTATCTTCCCGGGATTCGAACTCTGAACACCACACCCAGAACAAACTTATACACCATTACACCACCAACACAAGTTACGCATCACAATTAATATCCATTTTCGAATTCTGGATGGCCGATTTCTTCTGAACATTGATTTAATTGGATATATTTGCATAAAGAAAATACCAAGAGCTCACTTGGATTTGTTAATAGCTGTACATCAATATTATTATAATTGATCCAGAATACTAACCTGCTGTACAGGGATCCGGTAGTCAGATCATAGTCTCCTAGTGTCCATCCCCCCTCCTCTCCCGCTCAGCTGTTGGTCAAGAAAACATTAAATGCATATATAGCTTAAATTGGGAATATTTCTGATATAGTTTTTAAATATCAATATAGTTCATATACTGTATGTACAGTAACAAAATCCGCGATACGTATCTATAGCCAAGGTGGGTTGAGTTGGACGGATCTCTTCTTCCTCCTTCCTGAATCCCTCCAGAATCCCTCCTTCCATCAAACCTATGGGGTAGAATTAACAGTGTAAATAAGTCATGTACATATAATTCCACCGTTGTTCCTCCGTCAGGCCTTCCATCTCATTCCTGTAGACAAAGAGAAAGGTTTACTGGATCCTTGGCGTTCCACGTCGGTCCACAAGCCGCCGTACCTGAAACCTTCACGACCAACGACAAGACAACCAGAATTTACCGGCCGGATTTCAACCAACAAGAAACTACGAACCAGGCCTAACCAAACTAACCCTTTACCCAAAACCAACTAAACCTCTACCCAAGCCTCTAACCAACAGCTAACTACCTCAGCCACAAACCGAATAGAGCAACACCTAACCAATACGAACCTATAACAGACTCCTACCTATCCCTATCCCTTCAACTAACTATAGCTACCTCCCTCTAACCCTCCTCCCACCATCCCTATCAGAAACCTCCTCTATAATGCTAAACCAACGACCAAAGGAGACCATGATTAGTGCAGAAGTACATACATATATATATATTATATTTCACTTAAAATATATATATTACGTTAAATTACTAAGTTCAGGAAATATTGAAGTTACTGCAAGTATATCAATAATAACAATAAAAATATATTCCAAATTATGCATATACTGTATATCATTCATTAAACACACATTGAAGTATCTTACCTTTGTATTGCAGCCTATCTAATTTAACAAAGACATGTTAGTAAAAAGTAGGTGGGTTAGTTGATTGAAAGGAAAATGGAGGGGGTGGAGGGTGGAGAGGAAAATGGATGGGATGGAGGAAAATTGGGGGTGGTGGAGAGGAAAACGGATGGGGGTGGAGAGGAAAATGGATGGGGGTGGAGAGGGAAATGGAGGGGGGGGGAGAGGAAAATGGATGGGGGTGGAGAGGAAAATGGATGGGGGTGGAGAGGAAAATGGATGGAAGGTAGAGAGGAAAATGGATGGGGGTTGGGGAGAGGGAAATGGATGGGAGGGGGGGAGGGGAGGGCTGTAGACTGGTTGGTTGGGTAGTCGTCTGGTCGTTAGAGTCCACCATCCTTCAATACACCTGCAAAAAAAAAAATAACATTATTAACATTGTTTTTTTTGTTTTTTCTTCTTAATAGAAATAGCATTATAATTATTTTTACTTGCCACTTAACCCCTTCTGTACCGGCGACGTCTTCTCAATTTTATTCTAGCTGTATTTAAACTATTTTGTGCAGTTTAAGAAGGATCTGTTAGCAAAAATTATTGAGAGATTTCGAAGGAGGCTCAATTTTAACTTTATAAAATCTTCTATTAGTAGCCTGATAAGTTAAAAAGACGGCACCGGTAATTAAACTTAAATATGCATATTTTGTTGTTCTAATGTAAAAACTACCTCCTACGTATTATGAAAATCCTGTTATTATATAGGCAAATGTTAAAGTTTAATATTGTTAACGCTTTCAATGACAATTTTATTTGGCAGACTTCATTCAGACCACTTTTTCCGAAATTATCCTATGGCCAGCTATTTATTATTATTATTATTATATATGATCATTATCTACCTTACGGGGGCTCCCCGGCTTTTTTTTTATCTTTCTCTCCTTCGCGCTTTCCCTGGCTTGTGTCCATTCGGCCCATTCAGCCAACTGTTAAGACTTTTATCCCTACCCAGGTGTCTATTTATTCCCCAGCATTGTATGGAGAAAATCTGCTTCGCCGGAGAAATTTTTCTATCGAAAAATTTACAAATTTAGCTTGCTGTCAAACCAAAAAATATATATGCTAGCTTGCTACCGCTCGCCAGGAAAATATTGACACCTGGATGGGGGTAAAAGTCTTAAAACAGTAGGCTGAATGGGGACGAATGGATAAAAGCCAAAGAGAGGGAGAGAAAAAAAAAGCGAGGTGGGCTCCCTTAACAGTTGTGACTTAGAAATTACCCAATATAATATCCCTTTCCGTACCGGTGAAGTCTCTTTAATTGTATTCTAGCTATATATAAACAGATTTTGTGCAGTTTAAGAAGGACATGTGGTAGTAAAAAGGGTTAAGAGATAATTAGAAGTCTGTTAATTGCTGGAGGCCCTTTTGAAACTATATAAAATCTTCAAACAGTAGCCAGAATAATGTTAAAATGACTGCGCCGGTACAGAAGGGGTTAAATCCTAAGGTAAATGGACTACATTGCTCTCATTAATTCCAGACTTAAACCCAAATTTGCCGGTTTGACACTTGGGAGGTTGAAAAAAGGCGAAAAAATACAAATAAAATAGAATAAGTTTTATAAAGTAAATAAAATCGAACAAAACCTATATATAAATAAAGCTTAATAAATTTGCCTGAAACTTCCACAAGGCTTTCCAAAACTATAATATCGTTCAATGAAAATAAAATATGACAAACATTACATAAAATTAATCTGCGTGAAACTCCACCGCTTTCTAAAACTAAAATCTTGCAATGATAGCCGAAATAGAATGGAAAAGATCCTTATGCTAGCGTTAATAAGACAGTAGCCTATACAGTAAATACCCACGAGGTATCCAAGTTAACCGGTCTCGTGCCCTTAGGATTCCCACACATCTTTCGTAAACTATAAAATCTTCTAACGATAGCCAGAAGAAACTAAATAGGTCAATGTTCAAAGGGTTAAGGGGACAGTGGCTATTTTGTTAATCTATTAATTTATTATATTCATTCAAGTTTGATTTTCCTCGCTAGACTTCCAAGCTTAAAAGTACACCCCCTATACCCCCTTTCAAGATTTATTTGTACATTTTTCGGTGGAAAAATGTCACCGCCGAAGGTGGATTCCTCTTAAATTACAGGCTTGCTCTCGCTCGCCAGGAAAGAAATAGACACCTAAATAGCACGAAAGGTCTTAATATTGAAAACAGAAAAACGAAAGTTCTTCAAATTTCCAAACTAATGGGGCGAACGTATCTCAAAAGCAATGGGGCTAAACATGAGGGAGAAGGGGTTCCAGAAAAACTACCCTCTTCCCTTAATGATCAATAACCACGAGGCGTCTAGTCAGCCGGCTTCGATTCGCTAGTTTGCCTAGTTTTCAAAATTCAATTAAAGTATTCTAACCAAATCATCCACGTTATCATTAAGGCATCTATTACTCGTGGGTTAATAGGTAATTAATCAATATATAAATTCTATTCAGGTTAAAAATTACTTAGCCCAATTCAGTTTAGAAAAGTTACATGGGAATATAGCCTAAGCTTATGCCATAAATTTATAATCTGGATCTCAATGTCTTCCTTAATGAATAAAATCTACTAGTGATCGCCATAATATTGAGAGACAAGGTTTTATTGGAAGGGTTAAAGAGGTAGAACTGAGCGAACGATCAGTGCCGGCTTCCAGAAAGTTCGTCAAACCTGCCGGCTTTTTCAGTCACATTTCTGGCCTTATTTAATGCAAACTTACTAAGTATTATGGGAAAATCAACAAGCTCTTGTCCACAAATTCGGGTTTGGCGGTAAATAGGTCACGTTATTTAGCTATTACACCTTAATTTCTTGTATTTTCAGGGGAAACAATGGGGGAAAATGGGAGCACACGAGACTTACCTCCTTAAAGCTGGACGACGGGAACAAAATGAACGAATCAGGCGAAAATTAAGAGCTTATATACCCTCGGTTGTATTGCTGGTGGTTGATGGCAACTATTGGGTGACAGATGATCGAGAATTTCACTCACAAAATCGTCAATATCTCCCTAACTATACATTTCTGAATAAAATTTACTTAATATAAATTATGTGTATTTGTATCCTCTATCTTTTGGTATAAGTTTGACAATTCTAACATACATATTTTGTGAATAATTAATGGTTGTCGTCATATTTCCTTCAGAGAGTTCCTATGCCAAAGGGATTTTAGGTACCAGAGATTTTTACGCAGCTTTCTTTATTAATGCTCTCGTGTCCTAAAAAAAAAAGTATTTTCTTTTCGCCACGCATTAGAGCCCTCGATCCCCCCATGAACGCCTAGATCCCCGAGGGGATGGCCACGAAGGAATCGCCCTATAATGTATGCTATTATAGAGACGTTATAATTCAATAGAGGTGTGAATAAGAGTTTATTATGGGCTATCTGTATACTATTATAGCTTAATGTGATGTATACGATTATAGAGAGCCTTTTCATAATATTCTGGAAACTATTAAACGATGTTATTCAGCTTAGGAAGGACGTCTATCTATTCAAAGGCTACGAAATATGTCACTTAAAGCCTGCCTCCCCTGCTGGCCTCTAGAACCTGCCTCCACTCAGCTCTTGTCTCGAGTTACAAGGAGAGACAGCTCCCCCCCCCCCTCCTCCGACTCCCCCCCCCCCCCCCCTTTCGATGACGGGAGAAACCGGACAACTTCTCATCCGGTCGCCATTTTGGGGACACTAGCTTAAGTATTATTTATTTGCTATGTATAGGTATGCCATATATAATAAACTGTTCTGTTTGAATGTACACTAACCCATGATTAAATAAAAGGCACATTATGTTTATTGTTTACCTATCCTTTTTTTTTTTTTTTTTTTTAGTTTGTGCTCTTTATCTCTATCAAACTTAAGAAAAACAACAACAATCGAGATAAATTTGTACGTTTTTCGGTAGAAAATGTCTCTGCTTAAGCCCTCCTAAATTGCAGGCTTGCTATCGCTCGCCAAGACAAAAATGAAACCTAAATGGTACGAAAGGTCTTAATATTGGCAAATATATGGGGCGAAAGGTCTCAACATCGCCAAACTAACGGGGGCGAACGTCTTAAAATCTCAAACTTAATGGGGCTAAGCATGAGGGAGAAGGGATTTCAGAAAAAAAAATCCTCTTAATATTTCCAAGCACTAGTTACTTGTGTCTACACTACTGAATGGATAAAGGTTAGGGAAATAGGTTGTAATAAATTCATCTTTATTCATATGCATACACTTCATACAATAAATACATCATACATGAATACAATCAAATACATTACGAACACATATACTTAAGCTAAAATTAATAATAAATTAATACATCAAATAAATTAACTAAAAATATCAACAAAGCACTTAATTAGACGATTTCATTCAGCTTAGGAAGGACCTCAATTAAAACGCTACACATGATCTCAATTAACGCTTTTAATTACCCCAGATCCTTCCTAAGCTTCATAAAATCGTCTGAATGTAGCCGAAATCAAATAAAAAAAAAAACGTCATCGGTACAGCAAGGGTTAACTCTCACAGGTCCTTCCTAAGCTTCATAAAATCCTCTAAATGTAACTATGATAACTATGATAGGCGACCTAAACTAAAAGGGTTAAGAACATAAACGCCATTATTTGTATTACATTTTGGCTTTCATTGGGAAATATTATTCAGCTTAGGAAGGTCCTGTAGAACTTAAGAGGGTCTTTCCGAAGCCGAATAAAATCATTTAGTATATACCCGTAATAATAATAATAATAATAATAATAATAATAATAATAATCCATACTCAAGGTAAAAATAAAAGATAACTATTAGTATGTTTTATTATCCCTAAATGCCTGTGACCCATGAGAAGAACTATTTTCAAGTATATTATTACTAGTAGTAGTAGTAGTAGTAGTAGTAGTAGTAGTAGTAGTAAAAATAATAACTTTTAGTAGTAATAGTAATACGTGAAAATATGTGTACATTTTCCGTAGACTATTTCCATTTACTACAGGCAGACTACCCTCACCATGTTCTTCATAGTTGCTATGTAGAAGAGTTGCCAATTATACAATAAAAACGAGTAATTATCAATCCCATTTCAAACTATTGCCTAATTGACCTATTTAGCAATATACTATTGTTTATTAAAAGCATATTAGTGATGTTGTTATTGGCCTTATTAAACCCTGTACCTTGCAAAATTAAATTACAGTTGCATAATTACCATTTCGTCTTGCCCCGCCCACCAAGACTAGGGTAACATATATTAACATAGTTCACAACTTGATATTTGACCACCATCTTGACTCCAACTCATGCTGTAGAATATACCTCACCATTATTTATATCCATCTTATTTTGAGCATATGATGTTTATTCTATTAACATTTATACTTATTTCTATATTCCTATCCATCAATGTACCCTGAATGAAAAGAGTGCTTGGCAGGAAGTGAGTATGGAATCAAGATGGCGGCCAGAACCTCTACGACTACGTACTCTGTTAATCTAGGGACTCGAACCATGAACACAGGCTCGGCTTCAAAACACACGAATCTGAAACACAATTTGATTCATTAGTTATATATTACTACAATTACTAACACATTTTGTCCACACATATATATATATATTTAAAGTACATATTATTTTCTTTATATAGGCCTACAGTAATATATTATACAGTAAACATAAGAATTATTAAGATTATTAATTTTAGGTCTACTTTCAAATAACCCTTTCAAGATTCGATTACGCATTTCAGATTAAGAAGGGTAGCCTAAAACAACATTTATTTGTGTATGAAGGAGACAAAAAACAGGTTGCCTGTAACGAGTGTCTCCCCCAAAGCCAAAAGAGTGACAGAGCCAAATTCAAGAGACATTGGGGTCAAAATGCCTGGACACACGAAGTTTAAAGTAGTTTAAGTCATAGGATGAAGGAAAGATTGATAAAGGGAGGGAGTTCCAGAGTTCACTTGTAAGTCGGATGGTTAATTGAGATAGTCTTTACCTGTACAACCCCCACACATCCTTCCTAAGCTGTATAATATCGTCTAATAGCCAGAATAAATGGTCAAACTGCGCCATAATCTTCAAAGGGTTAACTCCTTCTGTACCGCAACGTCTTTATCATTTTTCTCTAGCTATAGTTAGACGATTTTGTGCAGTTGAAGAAGGATCTGTGGTGGTGAAAAGGGTTCAGTGAGATAGTTCGAAACCTGTTAATTCGTTGGAGGCCCTTAAGCAACTGAGTAAAATCGTCTAACAGTAGCCAGAATACAGTTAAAAAGTACATCGCCGGTACAGAAGGGGTTAATGGCAAGACGGGCGCGAGATGATTCAATAACACCACTATGACCCTGATTCGAAACTAAACGAAACACCAACCCCTTGACGATCATGAAGCGTTTGACAGTTTATTCTGGCTATTCCTTAACGATTTTGTACAGCTTAGGAAGGATCGGTGGGAATGAAAAGGATGAAGACTGCCTTAATTAACCCTCTGACTTCCATCTACCCTTCCTAACCTAGATAAAATCGTTTAACAATAGCCAGAATAAACTGCCAAAACGCGTCATGATCCTTTAGTCGGGATAACAATAATCAATTTTGTTCAGCTTAGGAAAGACCCTTCGCCTACTCCAGCTCCTTCCTAGGCTGAATAAAATCGTGTATTGAAATTCAAAATATAATAAAATATTGACGTCAGTGTTTTTAATTAGACATTATTTTATTGTTTTGTTTATGTAGGCCTATGTATCTATTATTTCATTTTATTTGTTATTTTTTTGTATTTATTCGTGTAATTTGTAGTATGATTTACTTATTGTATGAAGTGTTTACATATGAATAAATATTAGTTTATTACAACGTATTGTAATGACCCTTACCCATCAGTAATGTAATTACAAACAGCTGGTACTAATAATACAACACTAAACACAAACATTTTGATCATCGAATGTTGACTATAAAAGCTCTCGTGTGATACCGGCTTAAGCAACACAAATGACCCTTTTATTATATGGAAGCTGTACTTCCTTTTATTCTGGTTGTCATTAGGCAATTTTATTCAGCTTAGGAAGGAACTCTGAGAATAAAAGGGTCGATTTGATTCTCCCAGGTCCTCCCTCAACTGAATACAGTCGTCTAATGATAACCTGAATAATATGATGAAATGTGAGATCGTATTTACTCTCAGCAATGATGAGTATAACTTGGGTAATTAATGTGTCCAAAATAATATACTTTTATAGAGGTTAATTGGTAATAAAACTCCATCTATTATAAGGATATAAAGGTAAATCACTATCAATATACCATGATACTATATACCCTTTTCATACTCTTTTTAAAGTGGTGTCACACTTGCTTTTTTTCCAGCAATGTTTACCTAACATAATCTACCTGGTGAAGGTAGGATATTTAGGGATAAGCCTTTACAACGGCACCTCGTAGCTACTTTCTACTTTCCTATTTTCTGAAGATGCAATCTAGTTTCCGATTCCAGAGCCAAGGACACTCAAAGTAGTATGAGAACAAAAAAATAAACCTTGCTCATCGAAATTTGGCGGAAAAAGCGCTCATCTGACACTGGCTTTATAACCCTTGATGTGTACAATGTACTGAAAGGGTTACTATGAATTATGAAGGGGGTGGGGTGTCACTGTAGGCCTATCACAAGCGTGGGAGGAGTTTGGAGACTGACAATGACTCCCTTTGTGTCACCAGAGAGATATGAGGTGCAGTTGTAAATGTTTATCTCTCAATACCTGCACAACTACCATCAGACTTCGCCCGCTCCTGAGGAAGTGGGCGGAGTTTGGTGACACTAATAATGACTCCTTGTATAGCACCAGACTCCGCCCACTCTGAAGGAAGTGGGCGGAGTTTGGTGACACATAATGACACCCCTTACGTCACCAGTCTTCGCCCACTCTGGAGGAAGTGGGCGGAAGTTGGCGACACTGATGACACCCCCCTCTCCCTCCTTATGCCACCAGACTCCGCCCACTCCAGAGGAAGTAGGCGGAGTTTGGTGACAACAGTAAAGACCACGACACCCTTTTTGTCACTAGACTCCGCCCTCTTCGTCCTTTTTTTCATAAGTATGAAGCAGACAAAAGGCAAAGCTGCCTGTAACAAATGTATCCCCCAAAGTTGAAAGAGTGACAGAATTAAAGTTATGTTGGTGTGTTGGAAAGAAGGGTGGTGTACTTGTTAAGTGTAGTGAAATTAATAGGAGGAATAGGTGTATGTGAGAGCTAGCTGGATTACTCTCTATGTATGTGAGACATAAGCAGAAACGGTGGGGGAGTTCTAGCAACTCCTTATCACATGCACCTGAGTACTGCCTTGCTCGATTGGTGTCTACAATCGCCAAAACTAATACCATGTACAAATTTATCTTGAAAGGGGGTCTAGGAATTGTATATTTAAGCTTGATGGAGGTATAGCGAGGAAACTAAAATATATTTAAATATATTGATATATACAGTATAGGCCTACAGAAAAACAAAAAACAAAAACACTATCTTGCGCCAATCGATTTATCTCGACCAGCAGCTTCCATAGCCGGTCACAGATTGATTTTTCGACCAGCCATTCGCCCAGAATTCAAAATATTTTTCCAAAATCACTTGGGTTTTAGCCCAGTCAAACTTAAGGCACTTGACGGGTGACTTTCGAATTTCGATTTTTCGAGGGTATATTTGGATTCGTCACGTCGTTGCGAGTCCAACGGTAAATGTTTATTTTTTATTTTTGACCACTTCTTAGGCCTAATAGACCTATTTTTTAGTTTGAAAACTCAATAGACGAGTTATTTATGTATGGATTTTGCTCAAATTTAAATCGATAGTACACTTTGACCCGCTGAATCCAATGGCACAAACAGAATTCAGATCGGACCCTTAGTTTAGGATTTCGAATTTGACTGGGCCTCCCAAAACGCCGAAAATGACAACTTTTTTAACTTTAAAAGTCTTCTGTACGCTAAACTATAAGTCCAAATGAATTTTACCTTGCGCCAATCGATTTATCTCGACCAACAGCTTCCATAGCCGGTCACAGATTGATTTTTCGACCAGCCATTCGCCTAGAATTAAAAATAGTTTTCCAAAATAACTTGGGTTTTATTTAGCCCAGTCAAACTTAAGGCACTTGACGGTTGACTTTCGAATTTCGATTTTTCGAGGGTATATTTGGATTCGTCACGTCGTTGCGAGTCCAACGGTATATGATTTCTTTTATTTTTGACCATTGTTTAGGCCTAATAGGCCTATTTTTGAGTTTGAAAACTCAATAGACGAGTTATTTATGTATGGATTTTGCTCATAATTACAGTACACTTTATCCCGCTGAATCCAATGGCACAAACATAATTCAAATCGGATCCTTAGTTTAGGATTTCGAATTTGGCTGGGCCTCCCAAAACGCCGAAAATTACCACGAGATAATGTTTATTATAGTACACCATAGAATACCGCCTTATTATCGTTTTCTCTTATAACTGCATGTTAGAAAACGCGTCTTCAGGAGTATGTATGCCATTTTTCATAAATATATAAAATAAACGTTTTATATATTATTTTTTTGTCTGTGATTTCCAGAAATCATATATTGGTAACTTCAAAGTGTAACTATTGAAATGTCTATTGCTCTGCTTCGTTCTCCCTCTACACACTATAGGCTATACAGTATATGGGACTATACGGCACCTGTTTATCGTGTTCAAACTAGCCGCTCCTCTGATATTTTCCCTGAATCGACATATTGTATGCCGAATATTGCGCCACAAACGTATATATATATATTGTATTTATATTTTTCAGCCCCTTGTATTATTTTATATGGGAAAGCGAGCACTCTACGTTGTAGGTGATGGTTGTAGTATATGCCATAAAATAAAATGCACGAAAATTGAATGATTTTTCGATGTTTTTATAATTTTTACAAATAATGCGATGAAATTCGCGTGTGCGCGCGCGCACATAGAGTGATGAATTTTTCAGTGAGTCTTAGCATTTCCATTGGTATTAAAATGGTATATTGCCAGAAACAAAATATCTTATACAGGGTGAGTGGGGAGTGTAAAGGTCAGGCTCCCCGGGTAGTACTCGCTTTTTCTGGACCTCCCTCGTGTTAACATATTAGTTTTGAGATTTTAAGACGTTCCTTCCATTAGTTTGTCGATTTTAAGACCTTTAGCCCCATTTCTTTGTCAATATTGAGACCTTTCGTGTCATTTAAGTGTCGATTGTTGTCCTGGCAAGCTATCGATAGCGAGCCTGCAATTTTAAGAGAAACTGGCCTTCGGCCGAGAAATTTTTCTACCGAAAAATGTACAAATTTATCTTGAAGAGGGTCTAGGGGGTTTATGTATAAGTTTGACGGAGGTCTAGCGAGGAAACTAAACAATAAATTAATACATTAAATAATAGCCCAAAAAACGCGTTTCCACAATTTATTTTGGCTATTATTAGATGATTTTATACAGATTCATATAGATTCGGAAGGGTCTATGGAAGTCAGAGGGTTGATTGAGACAGTCTTTACTCTTTTAACTCCGCAGATCCTTCCTAAGCTGTATAAAATCGTCCAATGATAACCAGAATAAACTGTTTAATATAGTCTATTTTCTACCCTTTGTTTACCAGCGACGTCTGTTGTATATTATTCTAGCTATATTTAGACGATTTTATGCAGCTAAGGAAGGATCTGTGGTAGCTAAAAAGGTGGATTGAGATAGTTCGAAACCTTATAATGGCTAGAGATCTTTCCTAAACTGAGCAAAATCGATTAGTAGTAGCCAAAGTAAAATCAACGTCGACGGTACAGAGGGGGTTAATACTGGTGGAAAATTGGTATCCTTTTCATAATTCTCAACACTCATTGAAAAGCTGAAAATACTCTTTGAAAATACTCTGAAAATACTCGCTATCGCTCGCCAGGAAAAAATCGACATCTAAATGGCACGAAAGGTCTTGATATTGGTAAAGAAATGGGACGAAAGCCGAAAGGTCATAAAATAGACAAACTAATGGGACGAACGACTTAAACAAAAAAAATAGTTCATTTTAGTTTTCTCATTCCTACAAAGACATACTGTATACAGTATACTGAGAAAAACAATACTATAGGTAGCGCCAACCAACTTGACAATAATTTTGATCCCTGACATCTCTGTCACTCAAAAAGAGCCTAGTGTATTCCCACCTATTTCCTGGTGGACTCTTCCCAAATGATAGAAACGTCAGCCCGATTGCTTTCATTCATATCGAGTTATAAGATGTTAAAGGGGGTCGCCGTTTTTTTTTTTTTTTTATCTTTCTCTCCTTTTCTCTCTTTCCCTGGCTTGTATCCATTCGGCCCCATTCAGCCAACTGTTTTAAGACTTTTATCCCCATACAGGTGTCGATATTTTCCTGGCGAGCGATAACGAGCCAGCATTGTATGGAGAAATCCGGCTTCGCCGGAGAATTTTTCTATCGAAAAATGTAAAAATTTAGCTTGCTCTCAAAACAAAAAAATATATATGCTGGCTCGCTACCCCTCACCAGGAAAAAATTGACACCTGGATGGGGGTAAACGTCTTAAAACAGTAGGTTGAATGGGGCCGAATGGATACAAGCCAAAGAGAGAGGGAGAGAAAGAGCAACAAAGCGAGGTGGACAAGGGGTCAAGATGATTGTCAAGTTCGCTGGCGCTACCTATAACCCCTGGATGATTATGATTTGACAGTTTATTGTGACTATCAGTAGACGATTTTGTACAGATTGGGAAGATAGTTAGATTGGGAAGATAGTTAGATTGGGAAGATATTTAGATTGGGAAGATTGTTAGATTGACAAAATAGTTAGCTTGGGAAGATAGTTAGATTGGGAAGATAGGTAGATTGGGAAGATAGTTAGATTGAGAAGATAGTTAGATTGGGAAGATAGTTAGATTGGGAAGATAGATAGATTGGGAAGATAGTTACATTGGGAAGATAGTTAGATTGGGAAGATAGATAGATTGGGAAGATAGTTAGATTGGGAAGATAGTTAGATTGGGAAGATAGATAGATTGGGAAGATAGATAGATTGGGAAGATAGTTAGATTGGGAAGATAGTTAGATTGGGAAGATAGTTAGATTGGGAAGATAGTTAGATTGGGAAGATAGTTAGATTGGGAAGATAGTTAGATTGAGAAGATAGATAGATTGGGAAGATAGTTAGATTGAGAAGATAGATAGATTGGTAAGATATTTAGATTGGGAAGATAGTTAGATTGAGAAGATAGATAGATTGGGAAGATAGTTAAATTGGGAAGATAGTTAGATTGAGAAGATAGTTAGATTGGGAAGATAGATAGATTGAGAAGATAGTTAGATTGGGAAGATAGTTAGATTGGGAAGATAGTTAGATTGAGAAGATAGATAGATTGGGAAGATAGTTAGATTGAGAAGATAGATAGATTGAGAAGATAGATAGATTGAGAAGATAGTTAGATTGAGAAGATAGTTAGATTGGGAAGATAGATAGATTGGGAAGATAGTTAGATTGGGAAGATATTTAGATTCGGAAGTAGTTAGATTGAGAAGATGGTTAGATTGAGAAGATAGTTAGATTGAGAAGATAGTTAGATTGGGAAGATAGTTAGATTAAGAAGATAGTTAGATTGAGAAGATAGTTAGATTGGGAAGATAGTTAGATTGGGAAGATAGTTAGATTGAGAAGATAGTTAGATTGGGAAGATAGATAGATTGAGAAGATAGATAGATTGGGAAGATAGTTATAGATTGAGAAGATAGTTAGATTGGGAAGATAGATATATTGGGAAGATAGTTAGATTGGGAAGATAGTTAGATTGGGAAGATAGTTAGATTGAGAAGATAGTTAGATTGGGAAGATAGTTATAGATTGAGAAGATAGATAGATTGAGAAGATAGATAGATTGAGAAGATAGATAGATTGGGAAGATAGTTATAGATTGAGAAGATAGTTAGATTGGGAAGATAGTTATAGATTGAGAAGATAGTTAGATTGGGAAGATAGTTATAGATTGAGAAGATAGATAGATTGAGAAGATAGATAGATTGAGAAGATAGATAGATTGGGAAGATAGTTATAGATTGAGAAGATAGTTAGATTGGGAAGATAGTTATAGATTGAGAAGATAGTTAGATTGGGAAGATAGTTATAGATTGAGAAGATAGATACATTGAGAAGATAGATAGATTGAGAAGATAGATAGATTGGGAAGATAGTTATAGATTGAGAAGATAGATAGATTGGGAAGATAGTTATAGATTGAAAAGATAGTTAGATTGGGAAGATAGTAATAGATTGAGAAGATAGATAGATTGGGAAGATAGTTATAGATTGAGAAGATAGTTAGATTGGGAAGTTAGGTTTGATTGGGAAGATAGTTAGAGAGTTAACCCCTTCTGTACCGGTGACGTCCTTTTAACTTTATTCTGGCTACTATTAGACGATTATATTCATTTAATAAAGGGCCTCCAGCAATGAATAGGCTTCGAACTATTGCACTTAATAGGCTTCGAACTATTGCACTTAATAGGATTCGAACTATTGCACTTAACCCTTTATACTACCACAGATCCTTCTTAAACTGCACACAATCATCCAATTAAAGCTAAAATATAATGAAAAGACGTCGCCGGTACAGAAGGGGTAATTGCGATACCTCTTACCCATTTGACTCCTATGGATCTCCCTAGATAGATAGCAGAACATCCCATAATAATAATAGCCAGAATAAACTGTTAAGGGGAGGAAGACCGTTTGTTTGGTCTATTAATTAATGTATTCATAATTTTTTTTAGTTTTCTCCCTAGACCTCCATCAAGCTTAGAAAAACACACTCTAGACCCCCCCTTCAAGATAAATTTGTACATTTTTCGGTAGAAAAATTTCCCGGCCAAAGGCCGGTTCCTCTTAAAATTGCAGGCTCGCTATCGCTCGCCAGGGGAAAATCGACACCTAAATGCCACGAAAGGTCTTAAAATTGACAATGAAATGGGGCGAAAGGTGTTAAAATCGCCAAACTATAGTGGGCCGAACGTCTTATAATCTCAAAACTAGTGGGGCTTAAAACATTAGGGAGAAGGGGGTCCATAAAAACGGTCGTCCTCCCCTTAAGACGCGCCATAATTTCCAAGGGGTTAGACGTGGCTAATGTAACAACCTTAACGTATGGACAACTGTATGTGTGTCTGTCCCCAAAATGGCGTCAGACTAAATAGTCGTCTGCGCATGCGTCAGTGAGTCTTTTCATTCCAGTAGAGTTGTAAAAGGTTATTTGAGGCTTTATTTGATCATATCATCAGTGCCATGTTTGTCACTGATGAGGTAGGTTCATACTAGACCTTATATCAGCCTAGGGTATCCGTGAAGTGGTTCACATGTTGAGTAAGTTGATCTTCTTCACTTCCATTTGATATCGTCTGCTTCAATGTTGACAGCTTACTACTTATACCATCTAGCGGGAGATTATAAGCTATTCGTTTAGACTCCATTTTGTAGACCTTATTATAGACATCAGGAACTTGCATAGCGAGGCCGGTCCTTAGTGATCTTGGCCCCATGCAATGTTATTTTCTCTCACTAAAACATTGCGCTTTCCATAATGCAGTTGGGTCTGAGTAGGCTACATGATTAGATTGATATCCAAAATTCGAAAATGGATATTAATCGTGATCGTGTACTCAACCTTTAACTGTGTTGGTTGTGTAATGGTTTAGGTGCTTATGTTCTGGGTGTGGTGTCCCGAGTTCGAATCCCGGGAGGACCATATGCTTTCATTAGTTTATTCAAGTACATTGGGGTTTGTAATTGATGATTAATGTTAAGAACTGGGTGTTACATATACCTTATTATAGACATCTTATATAGTTATATACATTTATTTCCCCATAGACGGCTAAGATGGCTTATTTTTGTGTTATTTTAGTTTTTTGTTTTCCTTGGCTGGCGGGAAATTGCTTCATCCCCTTCGCTGGCGCTACCTATAGTGCATAAGTCATAAGAAAATACACAATTGTGTACTGTTTGCCAGATTATACTAAGAGGTTTAATAATAAAGAATGGTATTGTCTCGTTTGGGTTCGATGGTGATTTAAGGGAGGATGGGCTGGTTTTTATGGTCCACTTCACCCTCGTATTTAGCCCCTTTAGTTTTCAGATTTTAAGACTTTCGGCCCATTAGTTTGACCAATTTAAGACCTTTCGCCCCTTTTATTTGTCAATATCAAGACTTTTCGTGTCGATTTTTCCCTGACGAGCGATAGCATTATATGAAGAAATCCGGCTTTGCTGGATAAATTTTTCTATCGAAAAATGTACAAATTTAGTTTGCTGTCAAAACATTTTAAAAATATGCTGGCTCGCTACCACTCACCAGTAAAAAATTGACACCTGGATGGGGATAAACGTCTTAAAACAGAAGGCTGAATGGGGCCGAATGGATATAAGTCAGATCATGAGAGAAAAACAGCAGGTCACCCCACCCCCCTTAAAAGCAGAGTTAAATGTTGAATAGATATATGTGTGAATTTGTATTTAGTTTGTGTGTGTTCATTGTCTTCTGGTGTGTTGTCCCTATTCGGGCTCTGTCTTGAGTCGCCCCCCCCCCCCCAAATAGATAATAAAAGTGGGGATTGGGCCTGAGTATATAGATAGATAGATAGATAGATTTAAACAAACTGCATGATTTGCCAATAATATGCATTGAATATAAAAGTTGCTTCAGTCCATAAAGAATAGGCTACTAGGACCAAATCTGAGTATGTGTCAACACTTTTAGATGTGATTGTACTCTGATATTGGTAAGGTTAATTGAGAGGCTTATAAATGTTCAGTTCAGTTCATTGGTGGATAAGAGGGTCGTCCTATAGTCTATTCACTGTAAGTAGGCGAGAAATCATAACCTC
This sequence comes from Paralithodes platypus, assembly GCA_032716605.1. NCBI lineage: Eukaryota > Metazoa > Arthropoda > Malacostraca > Decapoda > Lithodidae > Paralithodes > Paralithodes platypus. The sequence goes on from CM064518.1 coordinate 50,377,503, forward strand.
TATCCTCTATAACTCCAAAACGACTAGAGTAATCAAGCTAATATTCCTACCATTTGGGAAGAGTCAGTCGAGGAATAGATGTGGAAATTTACAGGCAATTTGCTCTAGCCCTTTTTGAGTTACAGAGGAAAAAGGTCAGGATTTCTCGCCTACTTACAGTGAATAGACTATAGGACTGATTATGATTTAACATTTGAGGTATTTCATATTTTTGGTTTTCAACTTTTTTATACTTGACTGTATCGCAATATGATAGTGGTTATGTCATGAAACAGTAAGCCGCTTTTACACAGCAACGACCTTAAGCCGGTATCACAGAGAGCTTTTATGCTCAACATTCGACGATCAACATTTTGCTGGCAACATTTCTGGACTATTTTCCACTGGTATCGGAGACTAGACTGTTGCTAGATGAACTTAGGTGACCGAAATATTCTAAATGATTACCTCATAAGCTGCCAGACCAGTGTTGAGGATAAATGTTGAAGGAAAAAGCTCTCGTGTGATACCGCCTTTAGCCCCCCCCCCCCCCTTAGATACCACCATAGAACGGGGACTCGGGATAGACTTGAGGGAGGTCAGCTGGCTTTTTGTTTCCTCTTTCTTTCCCTCTCTCTTTGGCTTGTATCCATTCGGCCCCATTCAGCCTGCTGTTTTAAGACTTTTACCCCCATCCATGTGTCAATATTTTCCTGGCGAGCGGTAGCGAGCCAGCATTTATATATATTTTTTGTTTTACAGCAAGCTAAATTTGTAAATTTTTCGATAGAAACATTTCACCGGCAAAGCCGGATTTCTCCATACAATGGTGGCTCGCTATCGCTCGCCAGGAAAAAATAGACACCTGGATGGGGATAAACGTCTTAAAACAGTTGGCTGAATGGGGCCGTATGGATACAAGCCAGAGAACGAGAGAAAAGGAGAAAAAGATAAAAACAGCAGGTGACCCCCCTTGAAACCCAGCTTGACTCTCTTGGGAGCTAATTATCCCCTTGAGTATCCTATCTAGAGAGTTATTTTCACCATATTTTGGCTAATATTAGATAATTTTACTTAGTTTTGAAATACTCTAGTAATTAAAAGGGTTAAGTCTATCTCGGTTATCCCTTTTAACTCCTTCCTAAACTGGATAAGATTGTCTGCTTATAGCCAGGATAAAAGGAAGAAACATACTGTATTGTCAAATACAGAAATAGTTAGCAACAGATAAGAAGATATGCATGTGAGAGTTTCATGCTACACTAACCAACATATCAGCCTCTTTCCCTGTTGCCTCGGAACAGGGATACAGGTCTCCCTCACTATCTGATGCCCCGAGTTACAATATTATTATAGGTTTTTAGGTGTTTGGGTTTGGGTTTTAGCTGGTCCCAGAACGCATCACCATTTACCCTATTATTTTAGGGTTCGCTATACTATTTTTCTATTTAAGATCGGGTTTTCAGGACCGTAACCCAATCGTAAATCGAGGGAAACCTGCACCAGTATAATATAAAGTTTTCAAAACTACCACCGCACCAGCAGGCCTTGACAGCAGTTTCATTCTTTGGTTCTTTGTCTGTTTTGTGTACCACTGGTGGAGATGCTTCTTTGTACCAATGCAGTACTGGTAATTCCACTGAGGGAAACATTGTTTTGTTTATTACTGGTAGTAATAAAATAGCTTTGTGTACCACTGGTGAACCTGTTGCTTCGTCTGATATGGGCAACCATTTAGTGACTTCATGTATCACTCGCGCAGTGCGCCATGTTTCGTTTACGTTTACCAATAGCACCTCTGGTGCTTCATGTGCCACTGGCTACCTAAACTCATTGGACATAATAAAGAAACAACCACCACAGTATACAAACAATACATACATTCAGTGATGGAATATGCTAGCCCTGCTTGGGCTTCTAAATTCGCTGAAACACATCACAACACCCAACAGACTATACAGAACAAAACCCTCAAAATAATCACTGGCTGCACAGCTACCACACCTACAGACCACTTACACCAGGAAAGCAAAGTCCTCAAAATCAAATATCACCTTGATATGAGAGGCACGCAAATTCTCGCCGCAGCCTTCACAAACTAACACCACCCATTATACAGTACAGTACCACACACACCAAGAAAAATCAAAACGACACCTAGCACTCGATATCATACACAAATACTGTCTTCACTCCTTCCTCACCCACCCCAAGCCAGCCTCCAGAAGCATATACATACTCAAATCACCCACCAATCCATCCAGTCACTCAAAGACAACACTCAGCTACATGCACGGCCCACTGAAGTCCATCCCTAGAAACCCTCCTTTCTCATGAGGACAGAGTCCATCTGGCTAGGCAGCGATGTGGGCACCATCCAGCTCTTCTGAGTTATCAGAAGAGGCTGGATGAGTCCATCCAGGACACCTGTCTGGGTTGTAAAACAACACTGCACACTATTAAACACATTATGGAAGACTGCATAACGCACAACCACTTACACCAACAACACAATATACATTCCTTGAGAGCCTTGTGGGAAGATTGACCTAAAACATTTCTTGATCAAGTTTTAGGAGATTAATTTCAGTGGGGGTTGGCCAAAAATGCATTGTTTCTATTCTGGCACTAAATGAAATACTGAAGAAGTTCCATGCAAATCTGTCTATTATTATTTGAGAAATCTTGCTTACAAACAGAAAAACAGCGACAACTACAATCTCTGCAACTTTATTTGGTGGGAAAAAAAAAAAACAGACCACCGAGTTGTAACTTATGAGATAAATGTTAATTTAGCAGAGAACTTTATAATCTACAAGGCAGCATTTATTTGACGAACCTTAAATGTAAGGCATAGTAGGTTAAAGAAAATATAAATACATCGAAATTTGTGTTTATTTTCTAATGGATTTAGTTATAAAACACTTCAGAAACACTTTATGTAAATTGCACATTGAGCTTTATACTGTACATTGTGTTTTCTGGTGTGGGTAAATAAATGGAATGTTCATATGTCAGAATAGTTAGTTAAGCCGATGTCACACGAGCGCTTTTTCCGGCAATTAGATGAGTCAGTTTTTTTCTCGTGATATTTTGAGTCTTTTTCACTTTGGGATCGGAAACTAGACTGAAGGTAGATTATGCTAGGTGGCTGATTTCAGATATAACTGATATTTTAAGCCTGCCAGACTACAATTGCTCGTAGAAATTGACGGAAAAATCGCTCGTGTGACACCGGCTTTACACTGTTGCTCGTGATCTGTGTTATAGTCAGGGGCTCACATGACACATATATTTAATTCATTCACAGTTATTTATAGAAAACTTATTACATTTTTATGAACATCTTTGTAGTTAAGTATATTTATGATATTTGTCGTACCTATAAGTTTCCTGGTATTGCCTCCTAACTGATAACACACACGAAACTTCAGTCGGTTATGTAAATCATATTTATTTTTTCATACTGTACAACAAAAAACAGGGTTATTTAATTATGCTAAAAGTAGTGGCCTAATTCTTAATGACCCCAAACAATAACAATTTTTATAAACTTTTGTTCACAATTTTGTACACAACCAAAACAAAAAGTATAAGGACTTCCGATCCACAGCTATTACAAAAATTCTATTTACACACATCATAATGAGTATATAATAGTTGTAAATTGGAGAGCGAGAGCAGAAGGGCTAACTAGGCTATTAGGTTTAATAATTGAATAATAATTATGTGATCCGAGACAATTCTTATAAGTTGCACATACTTTGTTTCTGGTTACATTATTTGGAGAAAATCAAGTGACCTTACATAATATCCCATGCACTAACCAGTATATATACTGTATATATATACATGTATATATATTTTATATATTTTATATATTTATTTTATTATATATAATATATATATATATATATATATAATGTATATATATATAATATATATATATATAATATATATATATATACTGTATATATATATATATATATATATATATGTATATATATATATATATATATATATATATAATATATATATATATATATATATATATATATATATATATATATATATATATATATATATATATATATATATATAAAATTTTGCTAAATTGTTGAGTGAAGGCTTCATAGCATTTCCCATTGAAGTTTTCTCCCTTTCAAATCAATGACCTCAGGTGAATATACAGTATTCAATTCATTCAATTAAGGGAGCCCACCTTGTTTTTTTTTTCTCTTTCTCTCCCTCTCTCTTTGGCTTGTATCCATTCAGCCCCATTCAGCCTACTGTTTTAAGATGTTTACCCCATCCAGGTGTCAATATTTTCCTGGCGAGCGGTAGAGAGCCAGCATATATATATATATATATTTTTTTTTGACAGCAAGCTATATTTGTATATTTTTCGATAGAAAAATGCCTCCGGCGAAGCCAGAATTTTCCATACAATGCTGGCTGGCTATCGCTCGCCAGGAAGAAATCGACACCTGGATGGGGATAAACGTCTTAAAACAGTTGGCTGAATGGGGCCAAATGGATACAAGCCAGGGAAAGAAAGAAAAGGAAAGAAAGATAAAAAAAAAGCTGGTGACCCCCCTTAAGTGAAGAATATTTACTTTATTCCTACACCTCCCAAATTATTTTGTTCTCAGATTAGGAAGAACTTCAGTGAATCAAAAGATTAAACAAACATTTCATTTAGCTCTTTCCAAATACATACAACTCTTTCATCCATTCTAACTTCAGATGGTTGATTATATTTTACTTTGCGGTGACTTTTTGTAGTCAAAGAATTACAAATATCAACTATTCTGTAGTATTTTCTGTTCATTGTCGTCAAAAAGCTACACATTTGGGAACTTCAGATCTCTTCAGTATTTTCACTAAGACTGAATCTCTTCAGTATTTTCACTAAGACTGAGCCTCAACTTTTAGACCAGTACTGATTATATATATCCAATGCTAATCTTTATGCCTTTCATACTCCGGCACTTGAATCAAATTTTAATATAATCTATGCAAATAATATGGTCAGACAATCTATTATTAATATTTTTTCACCAACCAACCTCACTTCTAAACTCAATTAATGAAATCTATAATACCAAACTCTACCATCTTCTTATAAGCAGTTTTTCTGAGCATGTTGATATTAATTACAGTCATGGTCAAAAAGTAAAAAGACTATAGTGATAATAAAGTCATATTAACCCTTTCACTACGATGGCGTCACTTTCATCTTAATCTGCATAACAGTAGCCAATTGTATTCACTTTAAAATTGCATCAAATTAATCTAGCAATCAGTAGAGTGAAAACTATCTTAACTCTTTGACTTTCATGGGCATTTTTTAAGGGGAGATGGGCCTGTTTTTCTGGACCCCCTTCTTCCTCATGTTTAGCCCCATTAGTTTTCAGATTTTAAGATGTTCAGCCCATTACTTTGGCAATTTTCAGACTTTCACCCCCTTTCTTTGTCAATATCAAGAGTTTTTTGTCCTTTAGGTGGCAATTTTTTCCTGGCCAGCGATAGCAAGCCTGTAATTTAAGAGAAACCGGCCTTTGGCCGAGACATTTTTCTATCAAAAAATTTACAAATTTATCTTCAAGGAAGGTTTTGGGGGCATGTTTTTTAAAGCTTGATGGAGGTCTAGCGAGGAAACTAAAATAAAAATAAAAGATACATAAATGAGCAAATAAATACACCCATCCCCCCCCCCTTAAACTGCATAAATCACCTGCTGCTGGCCAGAATAAAGGGAAGACAGGCGTCGTCGTACTGAAAGGGTTAACTAAAATTATCGCCATGAGGATAGCCTCGTCTGGAGAAAGCACGGTACAAATAACTTACACTTACAGACGCACACACACACACACACACATACGCACACACTACCTATGGCTCTTACAGACGCACACACTCACACACATACACACATACGCACACACTACCTATGGCTCTTACATCTCTTAAGGGGAGACGGTCGTTTTTCTGCTCCCCTTTCTTCCTCGTGTTTAGTCCCATTAGTTTTGAGATTTTTAGACGTTCGGCCCATTTGTTTAGCGATGTTAAGACCTTTCGTCCCATTTCGTTATACATTTTAAGACCTATCATGCCATTTATGTGTCGATTCTTTCCTGGCGAGCGATAGCGAGCCTGTAATTGTAAGAGGAACCGGCCTTCGGCCGGGAAATTTTTCTATCGAAAAATATACAAATTTATCTTGAGGGGGGGTCTAGGGGATGTTTTTCTAAGTTTGAGGGATGTTTAGCGAGGAAACTATGAATTTATGAATGAATGAATTTATAGGCCAAACAAGCAGTCAGTGTCCCCTTAAGGATGGAAGAAGTCAAACACACGAGCTACACGTGCAAGATACAAAACCATAACGGGTAAAGTTGGACAAATTAGCCAAGTCATAGTCATTATCATATGCTGTTGTCATTCACGGTTACCTACTATGCCTGTCAGGGAACGTATGCAGTCAAGAGCATAAATAGCCCGGGCAACTTGACCTAGCGATTCGTGACAAATGCCTAATATTCATGGCCAACCCTTCTCGGGAATTACAGCATATGGCAAAAAATAATAAACAAGTACAAAAATATAGAATACAAAATTGACAGACTTCCTCACAAAAGCTAAGTCGAATTTGGAAATTAGTGGATGAGTTGTTTTTTGTATTTAATTTTACTTACCACCCTTGTGACATGATATATTTGTGCAACTATACATATTATACCTAAGAATAAGCAATATGAATACTGTCTTTGGCCTTATCATTTGGAAATACAGAACATAATCTATCATTCAAAAAAGATAATCGTATTAAACACATTTCTATGGTAGAGCTGCCTTATATTAATAATTTCTTTTATGGAAGAGCTTTTACACTGTATAGTGCATCTACACTTTTCACACCAACTTACTATATTTCTTTAATGATAGAACCTACATAATTTCAACATTACTGTATGTCATTTACTTAATATGCAAAAGATATTTAAAATTCTAGAATTATTTTTTGCAATAAAATATTCTTAAAATAACAATGGAGTTACTAGCGATGCAATGATTTTGTAGTAAAAAATTCATTACCTATCATATTTAACTTTTACCCTTAAAAATGTGACTTTGTCATACTGTATACGGAACATTCAAGTCAAGATAATTTCTGTATAGATTTGGTGGAAGCTATGATGCAAAGTCAAAATAACAATTATATACATGTATATGCCATGTATGTACACAGTAATAATAACTAAAGCACTGCACTGAGACAAATCCTGTATGGTGAAACAAAATAGTGTAACTGATGCACTCCTACAATGAACCACATTATTAGGTAATGGACGAACCTTTGTACAGATGCTGACAACAGACCCCAAGCTTTCCTCCTACCGTCATCAAACACATCTTCCACAACAGTTTTCTAGCAACTTTCCTGGGGTTTTTTGCATTTATATTGACAAGTACTGTAGTTTGAAGGTAAAATATTTTAGGCAGCTGATACATTACTAAAATTCAATAACAAATATTGCTAGGCTCTTTAGCACTGGTAGAGACAATTAGATTGAAAGTGAATTATTTTTGGTTATTGAATTACGGTACTACTGTATATAATATTGATTCAGCCGCTGCCAGATCAAAACTGCCATAAAAATTATGGAAAGAAGCTTTTGTGACACCTATAATTATAATAGTCTACATTGCTGCAACTCAATCAGTACCATACTACAGAACAATGTTTACATTATCTCTACCTGAATTAGCCCTATCTGCTCATCTCCACAAAGTCAACTTCAGAAAAGAGAAGTACAACTATTTTTTGCTCATCCTTTCAAAATTCAATGAATGATAAAAAAAAAAAAAAAATTCATGTAAAACATTTTACATGAAAACATAGATATCTTATCTTATTTCTCACGTTCCTGGGACCTGGGATATTACAGTGTACACCAAGAACGAGGGCAGCCACGAGAAAGTGTTCTGTCGATTATCATTTGTACTCGCACACATCCTCATACACTCCTATACACCAATTCAAATATAAAGGATAATTCACACTCCTATACAGCAATTTAAATGCATAGGGAGCATTCACACTTACATACATAAATTTAAATGGATGGGTAACGTTCACACTTTTACACATAAATATAAATACATAATAAACATTCACACTCCTATACATGAATTTAAATGGATAGGAAACATTCACATAAATATAAATGCATTGCAGATTTACAAACTGCATTCACACTACAGCTATACAAGCATGCAAGGGCATGCTTACATGAATAAATATTCAGAAAATATAAACTGTAAGGACATTGCTTACAGTAATAGTTTATAAAGAGCAAATGCATTTCTCAATGTTGTGCAGGGAATACTGTTTGAGAGAGGGAAGAGAAACTACATTCGTTCATTTAACCCAATCAATCAGACAACAATCTTTTATTTTCTCATTGCTATTGCCACATGATTTTGCTCTACTTTGAAAGGACCTCTAGGAATCTATGGATTAAAGATAAGTTAATCTAACCCTCAGACTGTCATGTCCTTCCTAATTTGTATAAAGTCATCAGAAGGCAGCCATAATATACCCCAATTTGGTGTCATCTGATTGAGAGGGTTAATAAGATGATGCACCTTGTCTAAAACTGAGAACACTATGCACACACTAATTTGACCTTTCTGACTTCCTCGTGGCTTAAGCCCCTGACACAGCTGATGGTGGCAGGGCCAAAACACATACAAGATTATCACTACAGGTATTATCATTAGTAATATTATAAGTGATCTGGACTGGTCATCGGAACACTCGAACACTAGATCGTTAAACCAGTAGCTCTCAACCAGTGCTAGCTTAACCAATTCTGTTAGGTTGAGTTAAGTTAAGTTAATATTTTATGTTGGCCCTGGTTTACTTGGCCAAGGAATGACCCCATTAACCGCTTCTGTACTGGCGACGTAATTTTAACTTTATTCTGGCAGCTATTAGACAATTTTATTCCGCTTAAAATGAGCCTCCAGCAATTAACAGGCTTCGAGCTATTTTACGTAACCGTGTTTACCACCTCAGATCCTTCTTAAACTGCACAAAATCGTCTAAATGTAGCTAGAATATAATGAAAAAAACGTCGCCGGTACAGAAGGGGTTCAGACAGGAAACTGGAACCATACTTCTCATATATCACCCAGTCTTTAAAGTGTATGAATGTATGGTTGATTTGTCCCTGGTTGAGAACGTCTACTGGTTGATACGGTCTACTGGTTGAGAGGTCCATGAACCAGGTGGACTATAAACAGCTACCTACTGACGAGGGACATGTACAACACAACTTGGATATAGCATCCTCCATGTTGAAGTACTTAACCCTTTCTAACAACAGATCAGGCCATTTTGGCTTTGTTTTACCTGCCTCCTCACAATTTTACTCAGCTTAGGAAGAACCTTTAAGATTTAATACATTCAAAACTATCTCTATTGTATAATTGTCCTACTCGACGAGGTAGAGAAATGGGCGAGGGAATGCGAAAGTGGTCCCGGACCCTGAGAATAGGAACTTGAAATGTTTCTGTTCGGGCTCTCGTCTCGTTTCGGCCACCACCAGCAATGGGGTATGTGCCTGAGTATATACATACATACAGGTACATACAAGACCATCTCCAATAAACCCTCATACATTGACAAATCCCTCCTAAATTGAATAAAGACCTAATCAATTAACTCTGAAACTCTGGCAAATTCTTGCTATTTTGAATAAAGACCATGTAAATTAACCCATTACTTCTAGCAAGTCCCTCCTAAATTGAATAAAATTAACTGTAAGTGGTCAGAATAAAGACCAAATTGGCGTGATCTGTTTTCAGGGGTTAATGGGAATCCTTGAGGGATGGAAGTTGATTCTTTTGATGCTATGAGTTACCATCTATTTAGTACACTTAGGGTCTTTTTTATTTATGGGGATGCTGTTAAATCATCTAATACATTACTTCATCAACACAAATTAGTCAGGGAAATTTTCTCTCTCAGATCTATGTGCATTTTCTAAGCGAACTATAGTATCATTATTCAATCTTTCTCTTGAAATGCCAACTTACTCACATTTCCCTCATTAAGCATGGAGAAACAAAAACTTGAGTAGCAAATACAGTTCTACTGCCTTACATTACCCAATTTGAATATCAAAAGGTATTTTCACCGTTACTTACATCTTAGCTTACATCAACTTCTCAAAAACACCAACTCTAGATGATGATGCCATCTCAAACACATCTCTTCATACACTATAGCTACACAGCCAGTTCCCAAAGTCATCATTTCCATCAAAAGATATTTAATACTGCTCAAAAAAACATGTTTGCTATTTACTATGCACGGAGCACAGTTTACAGCCGATCACTCGGCTTTCCAATACAAAATATTACTACAGTACACATTGCAAGTGACATTGAATTTTCCCATAAATTGTCACAAACAATAAATAACTGATCTTGTACAGTATGCACACTATACAAAAAATTATTAAATACCTGTATTAACAAAAAATATATCTAAGGTTTTATATTTAAAAGATTCTTCTTTTCTAATTGAATGTCGTATTAACCCTCTCATTACCATATGACGCAGAGGTTGCCAGATTAGCAATAATAAATAGAGTTCTCTCACTCTTATAATTACCTCTCCAAAATTAGTTTTCTGCCTACAGCTAACTCAAAGACAACTGCAGAGGTTGAAGTAACTAAACTAAAGGTTTCTAAATACCCTTGATGGTAACAAATGCTTTAAAGTATCCCTAATAGGCTCAAAATTGCGTCAAGAACGTGAGAGGGTTAAGCGTCCCTAACAATACAGGACTTGGGGGTTCCATTCTTATTCTTATTTAATTACTTCATGAATTTCTAATGATATTTTTATTTGATGAATTTCTAATGCAATCTTACATACAGTGCAGTGAATGTATATCTACTAATGCTCCATATTAAAAACCATAAATAAACTATGCCTCAACACAGAGTCCTTCAACTTAAGTAAAAGACTAAGCTTCTTGAGGTGCAAACTATATACAATGAATAGAATATTTCTGGATCAAAAAATTAATAGGCAACATACTCAAAATATAAAAGTACCACCAAAGGCAACACATACACTCAATCCTATAAAAATAGGACATTAATATAAATAAAATAAAACAATAATAATAATACAGTAATAAGGGTAAGTAACAGCACTAGTCTTTCTGCTTCACATACATTGGCTGAGGGACAGTCGGCTCTATTCCTCGCCCTCGTTGACATTATGGACCAAAGAACATTCAGCATCCAACTTGTGTAGAGTGAGTCGTGGAACCAGTGATGATTAATATAGGGAATTCTCTTGTTATGATAGATGTATTGAACTGTGGTCTGCTATGGGAATTCTGTTGTTGAGCTACATGTGCTATACTGTACTATGTTGCGCTATGTAAAGAATATTAGGGAAGGATGTAGTGTCCGGGCGTACGTTCGTCATGTTTACATAGGTCGACCGCCGCGGTTAAATTTGTGTCTATTTTGACGGCGATATTTTTGGTTATTTGCCACCTGCTGGCAATATATATAATGATGACAAAATGTCATGGGGGGGTGAGGGGGGGGGCAAAGCCTCCCCTCAACATATTATTGTATCCAACGGCAGTCAAAATAGACGGGAACATGATCGCAAGCGTCCGCCGCCGCCGCCACCTTCGCTGCCGCCGCTCCGCGTAGTGTAAACCCGAACACTACATTCTTGCCGAATATTATCATTGTACAATTGTTTAACCAGGCCACTGAGTTTGATACAAAACTCTAAAAGGACTAGCTGCTATGGTGTTATTATATGTTACTGTAGTCTATTGTGCTTTGGTAAGCTGTGTGTCCTCTCCTGGGTCACCTAGATATGTGTGAATTTGTTTTATTTTTGTGTTCATTGTTTTTCTTTTGTGTTATGTTGTCCCTGTTCGGGCTCTGTCTTGATTCGGCCACCCCCAGTTAAAAAAAAAAAAAAAAAAAAAAAAATGGGGAATGGGCCTGAGTAAATAGATAGATAGATAGATAGATAGATAGAAGCTGTGTTATGTTATGCTAGACTGCAGCCATACATGCTATTTGTGCTACACATATTTGGAACCATGTTATGATAATGCAAGACACAAATGTTGATAACATTTCTATACGTCCATCCAATTATGTGATGTTGTTAACATGATGTCAACGTTATTTGTAACATGTTTCCAATAACTTTTCTAGCATGTATGTATAATAGTGAAGTCCATATATATGTTGAGTTATGCTGTAATGTCATGATATGTTGTTATGGCTGAATATCTTTGACACTGGAACCACATATGACTGGAGATCTTACAGTAAAAGATACAGGTCCATCTTCCAGTTAAGAACCATTTACTTGCAATATTTAGACTAATAGTGTTGCAAAGTAATCATTCACTCTAATTCTACACCCTACTGTATTCCACTAAGCAGTATTGCCTCATTATTATTCACACTTACATCCTTATGTCTTTCCCTTAACAGTATTGCCAAGTTATTATTATGAAGAGTGGCCCATAAAACCAGTGTTACCAATGTGGCAGATACTGGCCAACCTCTGTTTACTATAGGATCCCCAATAAACACTTGTATCTTCTTTCAAAGGTTAATGTACAGTTTTTTCTGTGGCCAACTGTATAGAGGGTCCCCCACCTATGACTAGATCAACCGACGCAGTACACCAACGCCTTGACTCGATAAGCCAATTAGCTTCACTTTTTGAGCTCCTCCCAAATATGGTTGGGGATATGGACAAAACTATGACTGTTCAGCACTTCAATTAGATAACAACTTTCCTTTTATGTATTCCCGTTACCTGCAGAGGATTATACTCCATTTAGGAAGGAATTAGCATAGATTCATGAATACACTATATCGATTACAGATAATTATTTTCAACTCTCTGATTTCTAAAAGTTTCTTCTAAATGTAAATGGTTTACATGCCTGTGACTTAAAGGCCTGCATCCATGTGAACAAGTTAGGGCCTGAGTGTACCATATGACAGTTTTCCAGGAGGCACAGTCACTGCTCTCAAGAACCAAATCAAAGCAACAAGGATTTCAAGAGAGTATGGAGTAAGGTATTGTTTATAGCCGGTCCTTGTAAGAGAGTATGGCGTAAGGTATTGTTTATAGCCGGATGTCTTCCTGTCGCCAACCCTGTAACACAGACATGCCCTAGCCCTGACATCAAGGGAGTGTACGGCGTTAATAATTGCATCAAAGTGTGCTGCTGACTAAGGTGAAGAGTCCCACCTACCCGATCTGTACGGTTAACATCCCAACACTGTCAGCTACCAAGGGAAATGGTCTTAAGCTTGTAATCCACCTCAAGGACTCAAAGGGGTAAATACGATCTCAATAAACCCTCTGAATAACATAGGTAGTTTTTAAACTGCATACAATAGTCTAACTTTTGCCAGAAGGGGTTAAAGTGAGTGGATGATGGGTGCTCTTATATACCTACCACAAACTTGCATTATTATATCATCTGCTGATAACTGGAAATAATAAAGAGTTGTTATCATATTGAAGGGCCAAGCCTTAAAATAGGGAGGCGACAACTTGTATGTACATAACTACTGCAAAGATCGGCTACCTCAACTACTGTACAGTACTGTACATTACAAAAAGTATCGGTCTGTTTTTAAGTCCATTTTTTGTGCACTCACTGGCCTAGGGTTAAAAGTTAATGACTATGTATATATATCATTATATGCTAGTCTGACAGTTAATTAGTAAAAGCTAAAACCAAATAAGAGCAGTCCCATATGAATACTTATAAGATGTAACCATTACAAAACAAACTTATCAATATTAACTGGATATTGCCTTCCTTTACAAAAAAACAAAACAAATATAAAACAGGTAAGTAGTAGAGGAGAATATAAGTAAAATAATTCTTGGCACCGAGATAAAAACAAAACCGTATATTTCAGTATTGCTGGCGAGATTCTGATATTGAGAAAATCTTGGTGTTCCACCTTTGAGGCCGTGTCACACCAGTGCTTTTCCCAGCAATTCTCGATGAGCAAGTTTTCCCGCAATATTTAGTGGCTCTTTTCATTGATACCAGAAACTAGACTGAAGGCAGATGTAGTTAAGAGGCTGAATTTCGATAACGCTTCAATTTTGAAGATCTATCTACGGTATCTATCTACAGTATAAATAGATCTTCAAAATTTAAGCGTTATCGAAATTCAGCCTCTTGACGACATCTGCCTTCAGTCTAGTTTCTGATATCAATGAAAAGAGCCAATAAATATTGTGGGAAAAACTTGCTCATCGAGAATTTTGAAGATACCAGACCACAATTGTCAGAAAAAATTACCTGAAAAAACCCCACTCAAATGACACTGCCTCAGCCCCTTCAGTATAAGTTAATATTAGATGAGTATATTTAGACCAAGAAGTACCTACACGAGTCAAATTGGCAAAATGTATCGCTATTCAACCTTCTAAGACGCACAGGCCCTTCCTAAGCTCAATATAATCATGTAATGCTAGCCACAATACAATAATAATAGCTTTATCCTACTGAAGGGGATAACACCGAACTGATATGATACCGGCACATACTTTGCTGAATAAAACTAGACCAATATATAAAGTCCACCATCGTAAACCAATATACAGTATTCAGTAAGCAAATTATACTTACAATACCAAAGGTTGATTGAAATAAACTTGTCCACTCTTAATTGAAGATATGATGATTTGTTCTTAGTTAAGATGCAGACGTGGCGCACCTTGCAAGATTAATATAACCATAGACTACAGTAGATCTGGACTGGACACGAAAATGGAACTTTGCAGTAAGGGACCCAAAATCAGAGAACGAACCCCCAAGTTCGAACCTCGAAACCGCAAAAATTTGAAATGTTCGCGGTTTCGAGGTTCGAGCTAGAGGGTTCTTTCTCTGATTTTGGGTCCCTTACTGCAAAGTTCCATTTTCGTGTCCAGTCCAGATCTACTATAGTCTATGAACTAACATTTAATCATAAAACTTCACGCTTAGATATTCTGATGAAAAATTATGCTACCATGCAATAAGTTCTGCTTCAAAAATGTATCTTAGTATAGGTATCTATTAATGTGTGAATAAAGTAACAATAACTGTACAGTAAATACTAAGTAATGGGAACTCCATCTTTGGCTAACACTTTGACACGACACTAAGACACAAATATATCATATCCTAATACATAATTGGTACTGTACAGTAACTTAAGAGAAATATTTTGGTCCCAAACATGAAATAAGTATTGAAAGTAAATGCTGGTTGAAGAACTGTGCAAGGTAAAGGCTGAGCCAGGGTGTCAAACCAGACTATTATAAACCAGTCACAAAGCACTCCTTTCTTTTTAGTCATAAATGCGCTGAATTTTGGTGCGAGCATCCTAGGTTCGAGTCTTTGGAGTGCCACATGTAGTTGTTGATATCATTAATTGAGTTTTGAAGTAAAGTTGGTTGGTCAAAAATATGAATGTATAAAGTAAGAAATGTTTTTGGAAGTGACAAAATGGCCAAAACAGTAAAACTTCCTATAATGTTCCTGCATTCCTTCACATATTCCTTCCGGTCTTAAAATCAAATTGTCTTGGTTTGACACCAAGGTGGAGCCACCTTGAGAACAGTGTTAATTTTGGCATCAACAAAACTAAGCGTATGTGACTAACAAGCTCCACACTCGGCAGTAGAGTAAAGCCTTCAACTGATAAATATGCTGTGTAGTCTACTAACAGAAAAGATACACAGAACCTATAAACTGAATCTTCAATATATCTGGAAAATAGTACATGCATAAAGGCCATGTCACACGAGCGTATTCTCCGCCTATTTTCAACGAGCAGGTTTTTTCTTGCAAAATTTTAGGGCATTTTCATAGTCATCGGCATCTGGATTGAAGGTAGATCATTTTAGGAGACCGAAATATTATAAATCTTATCTCACCTTCTCTCGCCGTTATGCCAGTGTATATGGTTAATCAAGTAGTTGCCAGACCCCAATTGCCCCCAAAATATCCTTATGTGACACTGCCTTAAGCAAGTATCTTGGACAGTAATGGAGACACAAGGATGATGACAGAAGGGGATCTTAGCTTTTATAATGAAATGCACTGAATTAAACAAGTTAGTTCACCTCTGATGATATTTACAACTAACACTGAATATTCTCAAAAAAGCACAAAAGGCTCCTCTAAAAACTGCACCACAATACTTACTACAGACGCCGAGCAATGAGTGACAAATGTTTCTCTCACCCAAACAAATCTAGACACAGGGTTAAATTAAGCTGTCAGTTTCAATAGATGGTGATTTCTTTATACGTTATAGTGATATATTTAGGACTTCTAATTCCTTGCTCTAACTAGAATATACACAGGGATATTTTGTCTTTTCATCAAATGCGCCTGGATAGTTAGAATTCTAAGTTAGAGTGAATTTTCTTGTACTTTGTTGGTTTTCAAATACAGTACAGCACAATACTATACACTGAATTAGAAAGACTTTAACCAATCTGTTTTGCAACTACAACAAAATCCTTGAACACAAGACTTCCAACTTACACCACCCGGCCAAACTTCACACCCACGGCCATGCCCGGGAATCCCACTATCACTCGAAACCTTCATACCCAAACCTGGATCACTGCGGGATCATCTGGGTCACTAGAATGCCCAGACTTAATGCTAAATAACATCAACACCACCCAAGTCGCCTCTGCAGTTCTGTCGTCACCTGTCCTAAAAGTCACCAGCACTGCATACCTTCGGAAGCGACAATATTTACATCACTTCCATTTGAATTTTATGTCTCTAGCAATATTTGGGAGGTACAATCACCTGTAGTAATAAGTAAAATATTAATGATGAAATATTTTGATACACTCATTCTAGTTACATACCTCGATTCAGTGTTTTCCCTAAATAAATGTTCACTGTTTCAAGTTTTCCACAATAATAGTGTACCAGGTATTTGTGCAGGCGAATGTACATACCATACTTTAAGTGAGAATATTTAGGTTTCTTCCCTTAGATTTCATGACTTTAGTAATATTTGGGAAGAAGTGTCAGGTACCCAACTATTTACAATGATTTTTATGACAGCTGGCGACATTAATGCCTTGGCGACCGTGGTGCTGTTGACGTTGGCTAATGACCTACCGTAGAGGAGTGGTGGGTGTCAGACGTGGATGAGGATTACAAGAATTATACAGGTATGATATAGAAGAGAAGATTTTAGAGTATTAGCCCTTTGAGTACCTATGATGCTGTTTCACATTTCATTTTGGTTATCATTAGAGTTAATGCAGTACAAGAAGGATCACTAGGAATTAATGTTAAAAAAATTCAATTAACCCTTTAACTCCCACAAATTCTTCCCAAGCTGAATAATATGGTCTAAAGGTAATAAAATATAATAAAAACAAGTGTCTCAGTATACTGAAAGGGCTAAACAAATACCAAGGTTGTAAGAATGATGGAGGCAGTAATACAGCCAGTGCTTACTACACTACAACAGTGGAGGAAATAGAAAGGAAGGTTACCATACTAATGATGTCAGAGAGGGTGAACAAATAAACATGATTATGAATGGATGACTTGGGGAAAAGAAATGGCAGCTACTAGGTTAGCCAGATTCCAGAAGAAGGTTAATGCTACTGATGTGAGTGATTGATAATAAAATGTATATGGATACGAGCTAATGGACTGGGGAGAAGAAATGTAGGCTAACCAAATTCCAGAAGTACTGGTAGTAAGAGATATACAATAAACTCTTCTCGAGCAGTTGTAGATAATAATAATAAAACTATTTGTCAACAGCCTACTGGGCAGAAGCCCTCATAAGGCTGGGAGCAGTTGTAGAGATAGAGGGGAAGTTGAAATTAGTGATGGTGATGATGGAATGAAAGATAAACATTTGTTAGATGGTAAGCTTCATGTGGGTGAGAAAATAATAAGAAAAATTATATCCAGAATAGTTATGGAACCTACTACTGTACTGTATGAGGATGATTGGTACATAACATTTGATAAGGGTTCAGAAATTAATGAATGCATGAAAAAACTTAAAAATTATGATTCAGAAGGATTACCATAACAAGATTATAAAATGTGGACTGGATCAATAGCAAGTCAAGAATAAAGAAATTTGTCAACTACTGAACTGGTATAGTCTACTCAACTAAGGCAGTGGAAGGGGATGGAAGGGAGGACAGTAATCAAAGTAAATGAAGACAGACAGACAAAAGTAGTATATTGAACAAGTTGTTGATTGGATAATTTACTATGAAGTGGTATGGCAAAGGGATGCTAAAATTGGACATTACAAACTTTCAATTGGGATGAAATAGTGACCAAAAAAAGAGAGAAGAGCATGAAAATTATCAATAATAGGTACGCATATGACATCCACTTCCTTCAGCACTCCTTGGGGCTTGATGCTAGTAGAAGTCTGATGATTCGAGCGTCTTGCACTGCTTGGAGAGCGTGGCATACTGTCCGTGGTTGGGTCCGAGGGAGTGACTGTGGGAGTGGTGGTGGTGGTTGTGGTGGTGGTGGTGGTGGTTGTGGTCCCGGTTACTAACTGTACTGGGAGCTGATCCACCACCTCCTCCTCCACCAACCCCAACTGCTACTACTCCACCCCCGCCGCCGCCTCCACCTCCTACCACTCCTCCACCCCCTCCTCCGCCCATGCCGCCCATGCCGTCACTGTGGTAGAGCCGCCCGTTTCTGCAATAGCCGTGGCGATAACACATGACGTCGATAGCTCCAACAGGGGACCCTTTCTTAGTTTATAATTATTTATTTTTTTATTATGCACGTTTAACATTCATTCTAAAGCTAGGACACAAACTTTCCCAACAAAAAGCCAACCTCTTTCCTCCCTTTAGTCTCCCTTCTCCCTGGCGCCCTGGGGTGTAGAGGGGGCGGGAGGGAGAAGGGGTGCTGCGGAGAAAGACAGGGCATAACAAGAGACAAGAATGAACAATGATGAGAGAGAGAGAGATGTGAGAGATAAAGCAAGCACTTTATATGTCTCCTCACAGCTAATTGATTCTTTAGCGTCACTATAGTGGATGCACTTGCTCAAGTTGCTTTATAATCATCTGGTGACTGACTTTATACACAGGAGTTGGTCGCATTAAGGGGGAGGTAGTCGCTTTTTATGGACCCCCTTCTCCCTCATGTTTAGAATATTAGTTAGCATACTGTATTAGTTTTGAGATTTTAAGAGCTTCGTTCCAATAGTTTGGCAATTCTGAGAACTTTTGCCCCATTTCTTTGTCAATATTAAGACCTTTTGTGTCATTTAGGTGTTTTCCTGGCTAGCGATAGCGAGCCTGTAATTTTGGAAAGAACT
Organism: Paralithodes platypus; assembly: GCA_032716605.1. NCBI lineage: Eukaryota > Metazoa > Arthropoda > Malacostraca > Decapoda > Lithodidae > Paralithodes > Paralithodes platypus. Next base: position 50,396,928 of record CM064518.1, read on the forward strand.
GGCGTTCGGCCGGTACATTTTTCTACCGAAAAATGTACAAATTTATCTTGAAAGGAGGTCTAGGGGTCTTTCTTTAAGCTTGATGGAGGTCTAGCAAGGAAACTAAAAAATAAATGAATAAATATATACATAGACTAAAAAACAAGTACTCCCCCCTTAACAACACTAAATTTGCCACTTCATATATTTTGCCCCATATAGAGTCGTGAGCACCAATACATTTACACTAATTTGACTCAATATCCACCAACACAAATAAGGCAATACAAGATTTATCATATCCCAAATGCTTCAGAGTTTGGCTTTAAAGGTTTAGGGATTCAAATGGGTGAAACCTTTTGGTGTTCACAACTCTACATTAACATACTACATTAATAATCTAAACTACTCTAGTATTTCTCTTGCCGTTTCATATCTATAAGTGCAATTATGTGAGTATCCTAGGTTCGATTCCTTGGAGTGCCACATGTATTTGTTGATTTCATTAATTGAGTTGATTGGTGAAAAAATATAATACCAGTGTAGTTGCAAGTTTAGTGTTGTATACGCTCTTTGCATCATCAATTTCAGAAACTTCAATTACCAGCATCCAGCAATCGTAATCTGTGATGAGACAAAATGGAAGCTTGAACATGAGACTTGGCCTGCATTAATACTTGGATCTTTTGATATAAGGCAACAGAAGAAAAAATACAAGCCTGCTGCAGTATTCCAAAAATAAGAAACTATTGTTGGCAGTATTTCACGGAGAAAAATATTTGATTTCTGTAAAACTGGACAAGGGTGTGTAGAAAAATATCAGAGATTTTTTTTATGGCTTTAAACCATTCAGTCACATGATGATTTCTTGACTTTATTAATGATACTGCCAGACGATGTTACTCAGCTATAGAAGGAAATGTAGGAATCTAAAGGATAATGGTGACTAGACCTGTTGAACTCAATATAGAGAGATCAGCATCTCCATATAAGACAAGGGTTTAAGTATATCTAAATTAACCCTGTAACTCTAACATGCTCTTCCTAAGTTGAATAAATTAGTCTCCATGTAAGACGAGGGTTTAAGTTGATCTCAATTAACCCTGTAACTCTGACAGGCTCTTCCTAAGTTGAATAAAATCATCTGGAGGTAGCTATAATAAAGCCAAACCTAGCATCATGTGACTGAAAGGGTTAATGTTTTGATGAGCACAGCCTGGAGGTGATAAAGAATAGGGGCCGTTTTTTCAGGCAGGTGTTTTCGGGTGTATCCTCCTACAAAGCAAATGATGGTGTCTCTTTTATTGCTACAGTATTATCAACAATAACATATTCAGTTATAAATGCTGTACCTTTACTTGGGACTTCTTTGTGAATATTCAAAACATTGCTACTACTGTAAACTAATTTCTGTGTACAATATGCTACTACAGCATTAGTACTGTATACTGTACAGCATTACTGTACACTGTATTAATAACAAATTCAGTTTTAATTACCTCTACTTGATATTTTGTGGATAATCAAAAACAATTCCTAGTAAATGCTACAATAGGTGTACTGTATTATGCAAAACAAATTCAGTTATACGTCTACTTGTTCTTACGTAAATAATAATCAAAACAATTCCTACTGACTGCTACAATTAGTGTATTATGCAAGACAAATTCAGTTATATATACCTCTACTGATGTTTTGTGAATAATACTCAAAACAATTCCTACGGACTACATACTTCCCAAAGAAAGATAATGCCTGGTTTGAAATACTTGTATTTTCAAGTACAGTACTAAAAACGAAAAATCTGTTTGAAAAAATGGCCCTGGGAGGTAGGACGAGACACCGACGTAGGACTCGGGGAGGTGTGAACATCGGAGGCATAACAAACACACGCACCATTACGCGCACTCAAATTCAATAACGGAGGATATTTACATTTATTAAACTCAAAACCTGGCCCAACTCTACCTAAGCCTTTTTGCTAGCAGTGTCGCATTTGGTATGATCAGTAAAGTGCCACTGAAATCAAAGACAAGAACAAAAAAATCACAATGTCATGAACATTTGAATGGAAAAAAATATATAATTTTTTTTTGGAAAAAGTAGTGTTACTTGTAAAATCATGACAGTTTTTACTTTTATAGTATCCTCCTCAAATCAACTCTCATCTTAAGAGGGTCAAGAAGAGTAAAAACTGTTGTGTCTATAAAATAAACATTCCTCTCGTCATGTAGGTATAATAATCTCCAATACGTAGTGAACTCTGTATTTCCTTACCAACATAAAATCCACATGAAGCACTTCTAATGGCAAATGATGAGGACGTAACTTAAATAATGTGGATCATGCTGGCTTTTTCATGGTCAGAAGATAAAATGTTGTTAACATCAATAGAAGGCTGTCTTCTGCATGGTGTTTTACTTAAGATCAGCTACCAGTTTCTAAACAGCATGATATCATATATATAAAACAGCCTTACACATCATTGCATAAGTGAACTACAGGTATTTCATAAAATAGCCTCATATGCTATCAATGAAAGTTCACAAAGTAGATCATTATTTAGAGAATACTGTACTGTTAATTAGTGAGGAACAAAGGCATTTGCATCAAGCGTCCTTATAAATCCAAACCGATGATAATAATAAGTTAAGGCTCAGGTAGACCGTGTTGTCAGCGTAGTTATAGTTGAACAGATGTAGGAGAAATATTGACTTTGACTGCACCACACTTTGATTGTCGGAAATGGTCTGGAAATTCAAACACTTAAGGGGAGACTGACCGTTTGTTTGGTCTATTAATTCGATTATTCATATATTTTTATTTTTAGTTTCCTCCCTAGACCTCTATCAAGCTTAGAAAAACACTCCCTAGACCCCCCTTCAAGATAAATTTGTACATTTTTCGGTAGAAAAATTTCCCGGCCAAAGGCCGGTTCCTCTTAAAATTGCAGGCTCGCTATCGCTAGCCAGGAAATAATCGATGCATAAATGGCATGAAAGATCTTAAAATTGATAACGAAATGGGGCGAAAGGTGTTAAAATCGCCAAACTAATGGGCCGAATGTCTTATAATCTCAAAACTCGTGGGGTTAAACATTAGGGAGAAGGGGGTCCAGAAAAACGGTCTGCCTCCCCTTAAATAAATAGGTAGCTTGCAGCATCCCACTGGGTAATGATGGGTGGGAAAGGGAACAAAAATCATGCATGGGCTTCACTGATAAAAAGAGACAATAAAAGTTGACCTCAATGAACATTATAAATATATATTACAAATCAAAATATGGCAATCATTAAGTGTGAATGGGAGTTTTCAAAATATGCATTCCAAAGAAAAGGCCGAGGCCTCTAATACATATATTCCCTGGCATGATTAGTATCAGACAAGTGGAAACTTACGCAGAGAATCCACCAAGGTTTGCCGAGAGCGATTGGGAGAAGGGGGGAGAACGAGACCATCAATAGTTACAGTCCAAAGTTAGTGTGGCGGTATTGGATTTGCAGTAGAGAAACCCGTCATCCATATTTGTAAATACTGTATCAGCAAACTCAGTCGTCCTCTTATGAGATTCACAAATAAGGAGGTTCAAGCTGTAGGCATTGATACTTAACCAAAAATTCAAGCTACCAAATTTCCTGGCCTAAAAGACTCACCCTAGTGGAAGCCTTACAGTTGTCCTCATGAATTTGTAGCCAGTCTTTGATTTTATGTAAGGATATTTAACTAGTATGATTGACTTACAAGGTTAATTTGCAACAAAGTAAGTAATCATATGAACGAACTGCATAACAAACTACGCTCGTAATTCAATCACACTATTTTTAATAATTACAGAAAATAACAGAGTGGGTAGGAACTCAATTGGCCAGCTGTACATACAAATTACGCAATGAAAACTTTAAATATAAGGATTGATGGTGTAATGGTTAGAGCGTGTAAGTTCTGTATGTGATATCCTAGGTTCGAATCCTGGGAGAATCACATGCTTTCATTAATTTAATTTGGTGTGTTATTGGTGTTATACACAAACCACACAAAGTACGGAGCACTTCCTCTAGAGCTACTCAGTCTTTAAATATATATATGTATGTACAGTATGTATGTATGTAATGTGTCCTGTACAGTAATTTTCAATTAACCCACACCTACATACAGGTATTTGATTTTGGGCTAAATATTTGATGTCTACAGCTTTAACTTCTTTACAGCTCAAACTTGGCAAGCGGTCAATTACAGACAGTACAGTATCTATAGGCCTCAAGTTATTACTCATGCTTATATTTTAGGTGTGATCAATCAGATGACCCACTTGAAGCATTTTGGCTTTATTTATACAGGCATACTGTATGTTACAAATTTAATTACTGTAAACCTTCTTTGTCAGGATTTTGTTTAGAATATTTTTTTAAGGACGTATCTTCTTATTACAATACAGGTATTTTAATAATATCTATTATTTATGTATGTAGCCTACCATTCAGTCTTCAAAACTAAGTACTGTAAGTATGTACTGAATATGCAAAGACAAATTTAGAATTTTCTTTAAATGTCATAGCCTAACAATTCACTATAGGTAGTGCCAACGAACTTGACAATAATTTCGACCCCTGACCTCTTCATAACTTAAAAGGACCTTGAGCAAACTGGCTGTAAATATCCACACCTATATTCTGGTGGACTCTTCCCAAATGATAGAAATGTCAGCCCGATTGCTCTCATTTATTTTGAGTTATGATAAGTTAAGGGGTCAAAATTATTGTCAAGTTCGTTGGTGCTACCTATAGTATAGAAAGTGGAAAATCAATGGATGATGGGATTCCTACTGCAAGGTGCTTTATCTTTATTTACTCTCTTCTTCTTCCTTCACTATGGGATCATTAATTACTACACATCCAGGTGTGGCTAGGAACTCTAGTTTCTTATATTTTGTTTTATTAAAGATAAGAATCACTAGCTGAGGTGGATGCCTGACAATATGTACAGCATACAGAACTTTAGGTGGTGTATATATTCATCATTATCTTAATGCAAAATAATAAATTAACTAAAAATGTTGTCAATATCTGCTCCATTATATCTGTTCAATATTCTGTTTTGTTTTTTAAATAATCAATAATGACACAGTTTATGTACGGAGTATTCAATCATTTAGCCTAAATTCACCAGTGTATCAATCTAGACAGACCCATAAAGGTTATGCAATTGTGTTCGTTGTGGGTTTTGGCTGGTGTTTCGGGAGTCGAGGGTGCTTGTTTCTAATCACCTGCTACACCCATACATTCACACAAGGGCAACATTTGTTAATGATAATATAAAAGGTGGACTAGTTATACTGCTCTCTCCTTGGCTTTTGCTTAGGCCAGCCCTATAAGAGTTACACGTTGTAACTCAGTGGTCTGGTTAAACTATTTATGAACAAAAATATATACTGTATACTGTATACAGTATATATATGTTGCTCTCTTCACTGCAGGCCAGGCTACAGTTGTGGGGAACATCCCTGTGGGTCACCAAAGCATTAGCCTAGCTAGGCTGCAATTACCGGGGGTACTCATCTCTGTATCATTGCTCTTTGAAGCCTGTGGTGGGTAATTTAAGTGAATTATTCAGCCTGGTATACAGGTGCTACTGTATAATATACAAGTTATCACAGTTTAATCCCCCGGATGGGATGTCACAAATATCCACTAACTCCATGTTTCTGTTTACCCATAGTTGAACAGAGGCATCAGGCATGAGTAGACTGCACATATAATTTGCAATCTGGGAATCGAATCTGGGACTTTTCTATTGTTAATCAAACACATTACCATTGTGCCACAGATCACAGTGTAACAGTGTTAACAAATGGCCTAACTTTACTTTGGGCAGGTTTCACCAATTAACCAATAACTGACACAATTATTCTGAAGCTTTTCCAAAAATCTACTGGTAATCACACATTCACACATACAGTACTATGAATCTGGAAAATTATAAGTCCACTAGCTACCTTCTTGTATCAAAATACGGTAATACAGTACTGTACCCGGAAGAACAAGAACACGCCAGCATTCTAAAAGCAACACTTCTCTAACTATTGTCTAGGCCCCAATTGTACCTCATCCTGCCTTGCCTTCATGATTCACCAACCTAACCCCTTGTTCCCCTTAACCTAACCCTCAGTCCCTGAAACTTCAAAGTCAGAACTTTTTGTCCCACAAAGGAATTTCCAATTATTGTACATGTATCATCAGCATCCTTCAGTTTTAAATAACTTCAAAGTTAACGTTTTTACTCGGAGATATCTTTCTTGATTGTTGATCTTGTAAGAGTTATATTCTTTTTTAAAGTTGCTAAAAGGATGATTACTTTGAATGGTTCTTGTAACCCATTTAATCTAAGAAAGCTCTTTAAGCTGAATGAAATTCCCTGTTTATGTGCAGTTACAATACAGTACAATACAAAACTGTTCTGCTTGAAAATGCTCAACCCTTTCAATCAGATGATGCCAATTTAGATACATTCTGACTTAATCCAGATGATTTTATTAAACTTAGGAAGGACCTGTCAGATTAAGATGGTAAATTTAGATATTCTTTAACCCTTTTAATACTAGAGGCTCTTCGTAAATTGAGTAAAATTTGCCTGTTCCACCGATAAAGTATAAAAATTGTCATCTTCCCAAATTGACTAATTCCTTGAACATGACGATGGTGCATTGTTATATGTGCGATTAGTTTGCTTGGGAACCAGATTGACTTGCTCATGTAGTGATGTACACCCTATGTGGTGGATTGTGTTCTTTTATTTAAAAACAGTTATTTTATCAAACGTTATTTCCACATAGCGATTTTGATTAGTTCTTTTGCATTTATCTTGTGTCGTGCCAGTTTTGGTTTGTTTATTTTGCAAGTTTTACATTATAATCTGACTGAAGATGTTATAAGTGCTGGCAAAGATTAATCTACTGTTAACTACTAGGAAAGGAATATGCAGGTGTTTGACTGTCAACATGTAAATGGGTTTACTAGTATTTTTAACTATTTTTACTTCTGCCCGGGTGTGTGTGTATACGTATCAGGTGATAAGATTGAACTACCTACACTCAGTATCACAGGAGAGCTTCTTCCCTCTACTTTTATTGAAATTAATGTCTGACAACTTATGAGTTAAACCTTAGCCAGAATGTTTTCACCTAAATTAATCTGTCTTCAGTCTAGTTTCTGATACCAAGCCAAAAGATCTAAGAAATGTTGTTGGAAAGAAAATTATTGTTGAAAATACTGTGCTAAAAAACTTGCTGATTAAAAATTGCCAGAAAAAAAAAAAAAAAAAAAAAAAAACGCATGACACCGCCTTTAACCACTTCCCTCATGTAATTACTTTTCATATTGTTCCTAGCTACTACCAGATGATATTAACTTTATTCAGCTTAGAATGGACCACTTAAAAATCAAAGGATTTAAAGTTAGCAAAGCCAACCATTAACTCCAAGAGCTCACTTCAAGGTTCAGCAAAATCACCCGGAGGCAACTAAAACATGATTAAAACAGAAGCATCGCCTGATAATGGGCAGTTGGGCTTAATCGACCCTCTCCCGTGAAAAGGAACAAGCTAGATAATCGAATCAGTTGTCTCGGCATATGGAAGCATATGAAGGCGGTTCATTTGTGGCCATCCTATTGGGGACTAAGGCATCTGGCAATAGATATATAGATAGATGGCTAGTTATCTGATTAAAAGGTAAAAAGGTATCACACAAGAGCTTTTATTTATAACTTTCCATAATCAACATTTTTCTGGCAACATTTCTGAGATCTTTACCACTGGTATTGGAAACTAGCTGCCGACCATGGATGGCTGCCGACCTCTCCCAGCCGGGGACAAAATCGCCGACCTATGGAGGACAGCCAGTTGCCGACCGTGGGGAGCAGTTCTTGGGAGCCAAACCGCCACAACAAACCCCTGTCGGGGCTGTTCGGCCAGGCACCCTAGGGAATGACAACAACAACTAGCTTGTATATGGATTACATTATGTGATGGGACTTTTATAAAAGTCAAACTCATGAGCCGCCAGATAATAGTTGTCAATAAATGTTGAGGGAAAACGCACTTATGTGATAACAGCTTAACCCTATTTGGTCTTCAATAATAATTGAACAAAATATCATAATAAATCCACAAGACGTTGGACCAAATAGTGTCAGTGATATCAAAGAAGCCTTGAGCCCCCACCACCACCCAGAATCAACACCGCTAACATCGTACCACTAATGACTGATCAAAATGACGTAGCTAAACAATAAATTTATATCATATCATACTGGGAACTAGAGAGTCTATATAAGTTTCTACACCAATTAACTTTTTTATGTACAAGACTCAATATACTCGTAGCTACTCTCATTATGTTCTATATTTAAAGATACACTATATATATATATATACAAATATCTACATTTAAAAACTCCTTAAGAAGGTACTTATAATATATTAGCCAGTCTTTCATTAAAACAAAATAAAGTATAAAAATCATAATACTTCACAACATTTCAAACACAAACAAAAGTAAAAAATAATATTGTACACACACACTAAATACTGTACTGTTATTGTATTCACAGAAAGTTAAACATTAACAAAATATAACACATACATGACACACATCTGAAATCAAAATAAAATTATAACACATTAATCTCTATTGCACTCATAAATAAATAAAATACTGATACTGGACAGCTAATAACAACGAAGGTAGTAAAATAGCTAGAGGCTAAATCAGATTTTTGAAGCGATTGTAAATATTTCTTTCAATGATAGGACTTTCAAGCAGTTATGAAAGGGCAAGCTTAACCAATTCTGTACGGTGACAATTATCTAACTTTATTCAAGCTAACATTATATATATACAGTTCAAGGGGGAGGTGGTTGTATTTTCTGGACTCCCTTCTCTCTCATGTTTAGCCTATTAGTTTTGAGACATTACCGTTAGTTTGGCAATTATAAGAGCTTTCGCCTCATTTCTTTGTCAATATTAAGACCTTTCGCGCCATTTAGGTGTCGATTTTTTCCTGCAGTGTCAATCTCTCGTCCTAATGTGTCAGCAGTCCACGCAGACCTATTATGAGCTGCCCCACTTGTCGTTATATATTTGAGATGAGATTGTAGAACCTGATGCCACGTCTCTCTAAGTCGACCCCTCTGCACAGCTCCTTCCATGTTTATAAGGAATTGCATCTTAACACACATTAATCATCCATCCTTTCCACATACCCAAACCAACCAAGCCTGCTCCTCACTGATACTCTTAATACCTAACCACCTCCTCAATAACATCTAGCAGGGGACCCCAAATGGGCCTGGGTCTCTGGGTATTTCTCCTGGATGACCTAGATGTGTGTACATACATACTGTACAGTACTGTACATACATAGGCTACATACTGTACATCTTTCAGTTTAACCCCACAAATCCATTCTAACTATTCACATTTCTTGCTTCTCATTTTCATTTAGATAATTCAACCATGATTAAAAGATGCTTTTCAGAAACAAAAATGAAAATTTAATTCTTGATAGAAATTCAATGCATACAAAAGTTTCAAGATGGTAGAATTTATTATTTTCAGTTTTAGCTAAAACCTATTGATTGACTTGTAGAGTTTACTGTACAGGTAAAGGTGCATTATAAACTTTAGTATCTTTGAATAGTTACATTATTATGAGTGTAGAGTATTGTCTAAGCTTGTCCTCTCAATTACTGCAGCTCCTGCAAAAACTAAAACAATTGAAGAAATGTAATTTCAAGAGAACAGAATTTGTTTTACCTTGCCTCTCATTAGGTGCCTTCTTTGGTGCAGTTCAATTATGTGAACGATGGCTAAAAATGAGACAGGCTGACATATCATGGTCGGCCAAATCCCTTGCCGTTTTTACCTCTCGATCTTGGATGGCCTTGATTATTGAGGACCTTGATATGCTCCTGTGTCTCACTTCTTGACATCAATCCTATTATTTTAACTAATGACTATACAGTATTCCAAGACAAACCCCATCATAAAGTTTTGCCATATTCCTAGTCAATCAATTATTATGTTCTCTCCACTAACCAACTTTACTCCTAAACTCGATTAATGAAATTAACAAACACATGTGGCAGTCCGGGGATTCGAACCCAGGACGCTCACACCGAAAATCAACACACTTATGCATTGCACCACGAAGACAGTTAATACACTAGTTGTTGTAATTGCAATGATAATACTGAACTATAACAATAGTGGTGATGGGCTGGTCTATCAGAGTGAGAACTGAGCGATCTCTGCCATACCCATAGCTTACTGTGACTGTTCCTTTTACTTAAATATTTTCTAGATCTCAAGTGACGGCGTCTCTTCTGTGGATTGACCTCCCAATCTACCAAGATTGGAAGCCAAAGTGTCACATTTTTCCTTTGCCCCTCAACTTTCTCTTCATAATTGCTGAGGGGCACAGGGCTCTGGGTGGGGCTTTGGTTTCCCGGGCGTTTCCGCACCCTCCTCAGCTCCCCGCCATGGAATGGCTTCGGTCACCCAGGCTTTATTGTGGTCGGCAGGAAGGGTTCTGTGGGGGCGCTCGGTTATGGCCTTTGCCTTGCTCGGGGCCTTGGGATTGTTCGGCCAGGCAGCTTGGGGAACAACAACTATAACAATATTCCAGTACTTCTCATTGCATTTACAACAATAATTAGTGTATCATATTGATTGGTTAGATATGCGGAAAAACTCTAGTACAGGTAATTACCACTGACAACAATGGGATGCATCTCACAATACAGGCCATATTGTCTGCATCTGTGAAGGCACCGGTGCTATTGTTGTAGTATCTCACCAACAAAAATAAGTAAATAAATACAAATAATAAGCTAATTAAAATGTAAAACTTGCAAACTAAACAAACCAAAACTGGGACAAAGACAATATAAAGGCAAAATAACTAATCAAAATCGCAATAATAAAAGCAAGGAACTAAATATATAGGAAGATAAATGTGGTAATGTTGGGTGTGTTGCTGTACTCACAAGGTGCCAGGGAAGGGTGGAGTCTGCGGGGGAGTGTGTGAGTGGCGGGGTCGGGAGTAGCCGGGTCCGGAGAGGGAGGTGAGAGTGCCGCCCCGAGAGCCACGCCCCGGCAGGAACGGGTCGCGCTCCTCACACACCCCGGGCTCAGCTCTGTGGGGTGGTGGCGGGGTGGGGCAAGAGTCAGGTGGGGGGTAACGTAGGTGGGTGGGGCGGGGTAGTGAGAAGGTGGAAGGTACCATGGGAGATAGGGGTGGGGCCAGGGAAGGTAAAGGGTATGTCATGGGAGTAGGTTGGTGGCGGAGGAAGGTTAGGGGTAACGTGGGGGCAGGCTTAGGGTAGGATAAACCAGGATTAGGGTGGAGGAAATCAAGTGTGGAATTAGGTTTGAGGTAGGGAAAATCAGGTAACAGCAAGGTACATGGGGCAATAATCTGGTTGTGGGAATATGGGGGTAGGTTACGGGAACATTATGTTAGGTTAGGGAGCATGTAGTAGGTTAGGGAAATAAGGTTTAATGATTGAGGGAACATGGTATATGGTTGGGGAACATGGTAGGCTTATATGGTTGGGGAACATGGTATATGGTTGGGGAACATGGTATATGGTTGGGGAACATGGTATATGGTTGGGGAACATGGTATATGGTTGGGGAACATGGTATATGGTTGGGGAACATGGTATATGGGTAGGGAACATGGTATATGGTTGGGGGAACATGGTATATGGTTGGGGAACATGGTATATGGAGGGAACATGGTATATGGTTGGGGAACATGGTATATGAGTAGGGAACATGGTATATGGTTGATATAACATAGAGGAACATAGGTTAGGATAGGAACCATAGGATTAGGCTGGGGAACATATTATGGGATCAAGTTTGAGTAGGATACAGTGGAACAGTAATTTGGGTATCAGTGGAACGGTAACTTGGGTATCAGTGTTGAAATATGATTATAATAGGCAAAAAATTGGAAGGATGCACAAAATATATGAGGCATTTTAACATGGATAACAACGTGGCTGATGAAGGACTACTACAAACAATAGAACAACGAATCAAGAAAAATCAATCTGTTTGAGATGTAAAAGTAAGAAATCATCACATGAATAAAAGAAAGGGGCAACTGAGAAAGGAAAATACAGTAACTCCTCGCTTACAGTTGTGATACATTCCTGAAAAACAAGACTTTAAAGTAAAACAATCTTCTGTGGAGCAACTGTTTTCAAGTAATTTTTCACTACTGTATATTAATTCTTAATGGCAACTATATAATGAGGCAATACAGCTTCATGTGATTTTTATTTCCTAATGAACAATGTAATAACGACACAACGTAAAATGAGGAGACATTAACTTAAGAATGTCTGTATAGCTATTTCATTAACTCTTTTCAATCAGACGACACCTGTATTGTTTCAATCTAGCTACCCCCAAATTATTTGTAGTCATTAAGGGGAGGATCCTTCAGAGTTAATGGGTTAATTAAGAAAGACTTAGCACTTTGATTTCTATATAATTATATCCTAATCTGCATAACATCATCTGGAAGTACAGTAGTCAGAATAAAACTAAATTGGCATCATATGACTGAAGGGGTTAAGACAGAGCATTTATGAGGTAAAGTCAGAAGTCAAAGTACCTTCCCAACCTCTTTGTTCTGAGTGAAGTCAATACCAAGGCTATTGAAATCTTGAATCCCTGAAAACTACTAATATTACTACTACTACAGTATATTGTAATGGCTCAGATATTTTGACTCTAACATCATGAATTTGGCTCTCTGGCTGGCTGGTCCTGTCTAGAGTGAGGTTTGGCATTCTCTACCCAACCTTAGCCGTTTATGTCCGTCTCTTTTCCTGTACTACTTTTCCTACTTGGGGGGCGGGCGGCTAGGAATCCTCCTCCCCTTCTATAATTCACCTACTAGACGAGACAAAGAAAGGGGCGAGGGAACGCAAAAGTGGTCCAGGACCCTAAGAATTGGAACTTTTTTGTTTCGGTTCGGGCTCTGTCTCGAGTCTGCCACCCCCAGCTGTGGGGTATTGTGCCCGAGTATACACATACAGTCTGGCCTGCCAATACGCAAGCTTTTAATACGCGATTCACCTTATACGCGAGGAGGGGGTCGAATCATACCCAAAACTTTCAAAACGCGTGATGTACCTTTAAAACGCGAATCCGGGGCCGATATAAGGGCAATTCTGGGGAGTTCAGCTAATACGCGAGGCCCCCCACCATTCCGCGCATCCATCTGCGCAGGGACGCCAGTCTACCCTCAGTCCACGCAGTCTGACTCGTGTGCAGTGATATAGTTTTTTGCCCCCATCATCATGCCCCCTCGCAAGAACAAACTTATTATTGTTATATTTTCTTATGATTTGGATGTTTATGTATATATGTACCTTTTGTGGCAATTGACGGAGATAAATAGGCCTAAAGTACACAACTTGGAGTCAGTGCCGCCCATATCGATTTATTCCCATATAATACTCTATTGCTAATACGCGAATTTCCATTCCGCGCCCTCGTGTGTCGCCCATATACAGTACTCGCGTATTGAGAGGCCTGACTGTACATACATATACTGTACATAATTCTTTCAACTTTGGGGGGGACACTTGCTACAGGCAGCTTTGCCTTTAAAAAAGGAGAAGATAGGTTTGTCCATAGACTACAGTAGATCTGGACTGGACACGAAAATGGAACTTTGCAGTAAGGGACCCAAAATCGGAGAACGAACCCCCAAGTTCGAACCTTGAAACATCGAAAATGTGATATTTTCGCGGTTTCGAGGTTCGAACTTGGGGGTTCGTTCTCCGATTTTGGGTCCCTTACTGCAAAGTTCCATTTTTGTGTCCAGTCCAGATCTACTGTAGTCAATGGTTTGTCTTTCATCAGTTGGATTGTGGTACAATAAATTCCTGCCACACACTGTCATCACTGTGGCTGATAATGGCATAGTGCTAACAGAGTTTCAGCTAAACTCAATATTCCCCCTGCAGCACCTGTATGGACCACTGCATCCTCAACAGTGCTACAACAAGAGTGTTACAACAAGACTTTGCTGTGCTGGATGACCATTGGCCCTGACTATCACCATCCCTTCCTTTAGTCACCTTGTATGACGCACAGTAGGATACATTGGCATATTTTTTTCCTCCACTAAATGTGTAACCCCCCTACTCCCATCATCATCATCAACCACAAAGGCCTCTCTCAAACATTTCCACTGCAACCGGTCAGATGTTAGTCTGTTCCATCTCACCCCAAAAAACCTTCGGATATCATCCCTCCATCTGGTTCTCTGTCTAGCCCTTCCTCTAGCTCCATCTCTAGGTTCCCATTCTGTTGCTCTAATTGTCCATCTGTTATCATCTCTTCTAAATATATGACATGCACAGGACTAGAATATCTTCCACATTTGTTTGTTCTCTTATCCAAGAGGCTCTCTTCTTATTTCTCCAAGTTATGCCTAACATTATCCTTTCCATTCCTCTTTGGGCACTCCTAAATTTACGTTCTAGACACTCTGTTATACTCCAAGTTTCTGATCCATAAATTACTACAGGGAGGACACATTGGTTGTACACTTTTTAATATAAGTGGTAGCTTGCTTTTCATAATGGAGCTCTGTTTACTTAATGCACTCCATCCCATGCCTGTCCTTCGCTTGATTTATCAAGAGTGATCTTGGTTTTCTTTTATAACCTGGCCTAGGTATATGAGAATATCAAAATAGTGAGGATGGGAAGGACTGAAGGAGGACAGGAGGGTTCATGTTGTTCAGGCGTTCTAGTATTTAATAGCCTTCCTTATTATTTCACTCGGAGCAAAGGTGGGAAGGAAATTTTGGGCTTGGAGTGTACACAAGATAAATTATGACCAAATGTAGGAATGAAGAGGTGGTAGAACATAAGGGAAATACTGCAGTGAGTTATCCCTTTCAGTAATGCTCAATTTTGTTTTATTTTAATTCTAGCTACATTTAGAGTTTGCAAACAGCTTAGGGAGGATCTAGAGAAGTTACAAGGATAAATTAAGATAGTTTATTGCCTTACACCGGTAATTACAAGAGATCCTTCCTAAACTGAATAAAACGTGTAATAGTAGCCACAATACAATTTAAAGTATGTCACCTGTACTGAAACTGTAATGTTGGGTGGTGAAAGGAATTTGGTCTCCCAAAAATATCCTAGCCTAGACAATCTTTGAATGCCGGTCACTGGCGTACCAGTTTCATGCTCTACGACTAGAGCCACACTCAGACGTACAATAAGGAAGCAACCTTAATTATAATTTGAAGAACCAGGTGGAAGGCTGTGTCTTCATACACATGGTAAGTTTATTAGACTTTCCACCATGACTATTTTACACTTCCCCAGACGTCACTTCATCATGGCTCTGTGGCTCAGGGATTTTTCGGGCACAAGGCAACACCGAAACAGTTAAGGAAACTTAATATGATGTGGTAGCCTGTGTATGGATTATATATAATGTGCAAACAAAGTTCCTACAGCCAACTGGGCTGGGGACCTCATAAGGCTGGAAGAATTGCAAAAATAGGAATGACCTTTTAAATATGCAACTAGTGAATATTCTAAAATATCATACAGATTTACCAATATCCACTTAAAGCAATTTCATAAAACTGCTGTGTTGAGTAAGGGTTTACATTGAAAACAGAAATCCAGTAATTGTGTGTGATATATGGTAGGGAGGCTGGAGTAACTTAGGTATGGTAAAGTGAAGTATATTGATGAGAGAGGTAAGCTTACGAGACACTTTAAGTCACTGTTACACCATGTGAGGATGGGCCTGTATTATGACAATGTTTCACTTTGTTTTACAACTTAAATTTACTCTTTATATTGAAAACAATTCTATCTATCTATCTATTGCCTGACGCCGTGATCCCCGAAGGGGTGGCCACGACCATGGCTCTCTGACCATTAAATAACTATCATCATTAATATTACAGCTTCTTCAGGTTGAACTTGTATAACAACCATTATGCGAGTGGTATATAAATGACTCCAATGTTCTGTTGTACCAGTTCAAGCTGATAAAGCTATAAATAATAATGTTGTCATAATATAGGCCTATATCATACTCACATGCTGTTTCTCTCACTACTACTTTCAGATGGAGACACAAGCACATTGTCTGTCAATTTTTGTTTGCTATCTCTATCTCAGGTTTTAATACACATTTTCACGTATAACAAACATTTTTAATTGAGAGTTAACTACAGTACATACTTTTCGTGTTTGAGCTAAGGAATAAATACTTAAATACTCACAATGCTGCTGGTAACTACTATATTATATAATTATATTGTATTTCCTAACCTTACTCCAGTACCATCTGATATATTTCAACGATATTTTAATAAGACAAGTATCAATGATTGTTTGTGCTTCTCCGCCCATTTTTCTTCTTCCCCAAATAACGCTACTTTCATTTCACACTATGAGAATAACTGAAAGCTACATACATCCACTAATAAATGCAAAAATGTATATCACTATCACATATAGGTGCCATCTACAAAAAATGTGAAGAATAAAGTGATCTTGTGGTGTGAGGTCAGAACTGAGCCTGGGCCCAGATTAACCAACCAATACAAACTACAATACAAACAAAAGTAACAGCAAAGGGGGAGGGGGAGGGGATATAAAAAGGAGGATTAACAGCTTAAGGGATCATAACTTCGTACTTGCGGTCAAATAGGTTTGTATCGCGGGTTGTACTGGTTAGTGCATCTGGTCCTTGGCTGCTTGCGAGAGAGAAAGATGAGGTGGGGCCCGGCTGGGCAGTACTTGGAACCCTGGGAGAGTTGATCATTCTGCTATGACCACTCCGTAATTATACATTTATAATAAATCAGTCACCCATAATAATCATCCTTCAGTCTGCAGTCTGTTTTTGTTTTTTCCTGGTGACGGTCGGTATATTGCCATATACTGTACAGTACTGTATCTTGATTATTCAGCTATTACGAAGATTTTGTAGCAAAGTATGTTGTTGATTATGAAAACTTGGTAATTATATGTGCAGATACACACTAATAATATATTATTTTATTAATGATCAAGAAATCAGTTGTTAAGGAATTTATGTTACCATCACCTAAAAACACAGACTATAGTGGCTGATGTGGATGAAAGTCACAAATTGTTACCACAGCAATTATGTCAATCGATAATTGCCAGAAAAAGTGCATATGTACCTCCAGCCTTAGAGATGTAGTTTTCTTTATATAAAATAGCAAAGGGGAAAACAAATTACAGTACATGAAAATCCCTGCACTTAATGCATGACTGGAGAAGAGTTAAAGGTTAAGTCTGGTGTTGGAGTGTAGAGTGGTGAACTTATAGTACATAATATTAACTTAAGGAACGGTTAAATATACATACAGTAGGGTCTCACATAGAACGAGAAATTGGTCGATAAACGAGGCCGTTCTATGTGATTTCGCTCTATGTGATCGCGGCATTTTGGTGGCCCAATATGGTCAATGTTCACTGTAAGCGTAAATTTCCGTCAGGAGCGTACGATATTTTGTACGTTTTGTACGATATTTCAGCGCTCTATATGAGAACTCCTCGGATTTGCCCTACTTTGATGGCGAAATCGTTCTATATGATCACATTCGTTCCTAACGAAAATTTTGGAACAATATTTTAGGTCGGTCGTTCTATAAGCGACTCGTTCTATGCGAACACGTTCTATGTGAGACCCTACTGTATCTATCTATTGCCCGACGCCGTGATCCCCGAAGGGGTGGCCACGAACGAACCGCCCCCATGCACCTCTGTCCCTAGTCAGTCGACGTCCCTCCCCCCAACCAGCACCGCCCTCGTTCATATACTTCCTCACTCCATCCTTCCACCTCTCTTTCGGTCTACCTCTCCCTCTCTGTCCCTCCACCTTGCTCTCGTACACCCTCTTAGTCATTCTCCTGCTTTCCATACGTTCCATATGGCCAAACCATTTCAAGTTGTTCCTTTTCACACTCTCCAGCACATCCACCTCCACACCACACCTCCTTCTTACTTCCTCATTAGTCTGTCTATCCCTCCATGTAACTCCGCACGCACTTCTTAAGTAATTCATTTCCACTGCTCTCACTCTTGGTCTGAGTCTCTCAACCAACGTCCATGCTTCGCTTCCGTAAACTAACTATTTCAAAGAAATAACAAACTTTCGAGAACAAAGAAATACATTAATAAACAATACAATATTCACTACAGCAAACTGTCGCTAAGTTGAGCTCCAGAAAGCTGTAAGGTCGACAAATTACTTCTCCTATAACATTATCTGAAAATATTTGATTACTATAATGTTCTATCTATTTATCTATTGCCTGACGCCGTGATCCCCGAAGGGGTAGCCACGAACAAACCCCCCCCATGCACCTCTGTCCCCAGTCAGTCGACACCCCTCCTCTCAACCAGCACCGCCTTCATCCATATACTGCATCGACAATATGAACTGTAGTAAGTACTTCACTATCGACCAATCTAATTACACAAGGGGAAAGTTGCAAAATTATCGGTAAATCTTTTAACTCGCACGAATCTAAGAATTTCTTCTTCAATCGAGTTGTCAACTTGTGGAATGGGCTTCCCCGAGACGTTATAGACTGCAGCACCGTTGATTCATTTAAACTTCGCCTAGACAAATATCTTGCATCAAACCCACGACTGACTGCGTTTGTAAATGAATAATTTTATTTTATCCCACCCTCAGTTACTAACCCATCTGTCCCCTACTAACTTCCTAATCCTTCCACGGACATTAGTTCCAGGGCAGTAGTTCCCTTTTCCAATGTTCCCTTACCCACTCCAAACCACTGTTTGGACAATTGATCCTCAGTGTTTTGGAGGACAAGCAGCCTAGAAAGGTCACCAGACCTGTTGTTGCTTGATTTCCTTTGTACTCCTTTGTACTCCCTCAACTTGCAGTGACCTACATGTATTATTTTGCACAGGTTCTAGCAGTTCATGGGTTAAAGACTATGAGCTAAACATGTGTAGGTCAGTCTTTTTGTTCTCTTTTGGCACTCCAGGCAGCTCGGTCTCTGGCATCCCTCTTAGTCAGTCCTTTGGCTGCAAAATCAGTTGGTACAGTACTATCTGATCCCACATCTTTCTTAGTTTACCTCTCCTTGCGACTCCCTCCACGTTCATAGACTTACTTTTCTTACCCTAATCGTTCTCATCCATCCTTTCCACATGTCCCTAGTACCATACAATCTGTGCATGTTCCTACACATTTCCTCACTAATACCCTCAATGCCTAAACACCCTCTGAGTTCCACACTGGGGGCTCTATCTCTCATAGCAGACCCACATATCTATCTCACCATCCTCATTTCACTTTGTTCCATCCTATATGTCTTCAATCTTGTCTGGCCAGCTTTCACTAGCATACATCATCAGACTTCTAACACAAGTAGGCTACTGTACTATATAAACTTTCAGTCGTAGGGAGAGCCCTTTCATGGTCAGTATCTTATATCATCATATATCAAATTATATAATTAACTGTATGTATGCATGTATGTATGTTAACTGTCAGTTATAATCTAATCCCAGTTATTAATGTAATTCTTGCATGGTCAATTTCCAATAAATTACGGTACCTCCAAAGTTAGCTAGGTGAGGAACTTATGTCAGGTTAAAATTCACAAAGAATCAATAAATTAATCTTAGGAGGCTAAGATATATTCATGTATGCTATGATATGAGAGCCTTGGTGACCCAAAGGTGGCACTCTAGACAGTGGAGTAAGAAACAAGAATCCTCAACAGCGACACAGCAGTAAGTTGAGAGCCCCCGGGGCCCGGGTCAAGCACTATCTTCGACACCTTTAGGTAACCTGGGACAGTATGGTTAACAGTGGTGGCATTTTTTAGGCAGTATGGTATGTCCTAATATGGTTACCACCCACAAATGTCAATTACAATTTCCACCGAGGTTAATACTGTTAACTAATTGTGCCTGTTACTTGACACAGGATACACTGGTTTACAGGGATGATCTGTATAGGAGTGAGTACATGATAGGGGCCAACCACCTACCATCTATTAAGAAAACCTTAGGAACCTAAAGATAGGCATATTACCACCACCTTGTATTAGTATAGGGGATCCTAGCCAATTCACATGCAGTGGTTCAATTAGTATGCGATATACTGTAAATAAAAAATACCCACAAAAGATTAGGACTGTACTGTACTGTACTGTACTGTAGGGTTAGATTAATAAATACAGTACTGTACTATACTGTACATGGTCAAAAAGTACCTTAACTATCATACATTTTAATACTAAATTTGGTAGTCTAACTCTACTAATTTTGTGTGAGTACTGTTGTTATCAATTTTGCGTACTTATAATTATTAGACCACTGCTACGTGACTGCATATAAATTGGCTAGTTGACACAATGTTCCTTGATAGTGGGTTAGTCATAAAGCATAAATGCAAGTCACAGGGTTATAAAGAGGAGGTACATGGTGAATATGCATAAGTTTCCACTTTTACTTGGAATCAAATACCGAGAAAGAATAATACTGTAGTTATACAGTACTGTACTGTACTGTACTATGAAGCATATTTCAATACTACCAACACACAAAATATAATCTTAAAATCAACCAGAATTATTGAGATCATTTCAACAACAGTAAATCACACAAAGAAAACCTTTGCTATAAAACTGTATAGAAACAACACAAAACCAATTTGATAACTAAGAAACAAAACAATAGCCGTACAAAAAAGAACCAATACATCTACAGTACATGAAGTACTGAAAGACAATCCAAAGTGTGAGTCTCCTTTGTATTGAGATCGACCCAGAAACAAACAAGAAATTAACTGTGCTGTAGAATCAACATAAATCAATACAATGACAAGAAAATAAAGAGAGAAAAAAAACAAAAAAAACAGGACATAGAATATTTACTACGACGAAATGGAACATCGATAATACTAAGAAACAAAAACTATGTATGTATGTATGTATATACTCAGGCACATACCCCATTACTGAGGGTGGCTGACACGAGACAGAGCTCGAACAGAAACATTTAAAGTTCCTATTCTCAGGGTCCGGGACCACTTTCACGTTCCCTCGCCCGTTTCTCTGTCTCGTTGAGTAGGAAAATTATACAAGGGGAGGAGGATTCCTAGCCCCCTGCCCCAAGGTAAACTGGTGATTTACTATACATGTCAGGTTGTGACATTAATACAGTGGCAACTAGCATTGATTGGTTTAAACCATGACACTAACCTTTTATATTCATTAAAGATTTCATAGTAAATGTTTACACCCCCAACAACATCACTGTAATATTCATAGTAAATGTTTACACCCCCAACAACATCACTGTAATATTCTTTTTCTTAAAGAAGTGAAGTGGGTGGAGTACTGTTACTTGTGTACGCCCAACTGACAATCACAATGGGAACTGGACTCCCAAAATATAAAAATCCAAATCTTAGTACTCTCACATGTAGTTGAGATACCTTTGGAGACGGAATAGTAACATAGAATCAACATATACCTATAAAATTACTAAGAGGCAAAACATTCTGGCATAGGGATGCGGCGACCCCACCGCCTGCCACTTTGGTGGTGCAATCAGCTTCTGGAGCAGTGGACCACTGGTTCCCATCTTTAAAAAATTCCTGTGCTTGGTATGCTTCCAGCCAGGGCCCCACTGGGGTAAATAAAATAGCAAAATAGTGGTGGAACTGCCATCAGGGTGAGGGACTGCTCTGGGTCTGCTCCTTCAGTATTAATGATCATAATCCACTCAGTGGAAATGGCACTGTGGAGTGGGTCAGTTGGGGCATGTTTGGGAGCCTGGAGGCAGTTTCTGTCATGGCCATCCCTTTTTGGGGCGCTTTCTCTGGAAGCGGAGCGTCAGATTTGATTGATTGATGATTGATTGATTGATTGAAGAGGCAAAAAATAAAGTACTAAGCATTACAAAAATCAAATCAATACAATAATTTGGACTCCTCAAAACCCAAAACGTAAAGCGTAGAGTTTTGCATATAGATGAAGTAGATCTCAGGAACAATACAAAAACAATGTATCCACCACTAGTTTTACAGTACAAAGAAGCAACAGAAACCAATAAAAATACAGAAGCAATACTATAGAGGCAACAAGAAACAATAAAGGACAGAGGCAAAAACACAGCAAATATATATGGCCTCCCAAACTTCCAAATGTAGATGGTGGTCTCACTTATGGTTAAGGTTGAGGCCTCCATCTTTCCTTTTAAAATCCAATGTACAGAGAAGCAACAGCATCAATAATAGAATAATGTGACTAAGAAGTACAAATTAATAGCACACAGAAGCATCATTAATCACTAAAGCAACAGAAGCAACAATTAACATTAAAAACAATCAATAAATCTGAAATCTCAAAAATCAAAACAAAATAATGGTGGTCTCACTTATGGTTGAGGTAGATCCAGGTGTGTGACGTGAACCAGACGAGGATGGTGAAGAGCAGGGCACTACTGGCAGCCGACAATAGCAGGTACACCACACCTGACCTGTAACAAACATATTGAGGAGTAAAAACATAATTTAATAATTGTGGTGCATGGTATGATATAAACATAGAATAATAAGTGCCAACTTGCATATACAGTAATTATTTTGCAAAATGCAATGACACTGAAATACATATTTACAATGTCGTGGGCAGTGGCAGGGTCGGTAGAGCGTCTAACTACTGATCAGAGGGTCGGCAGTTCGATCCCACACCGTGCCAGGTAGACATCAAGAGTCTGGACACTCACGTCTAGCAAATGTCTAGTAAAGTCCCTGTAACAAGGGCACGCCCTAACCCTGTCAATTAAGGGAGTGTACGGCGTTAAAAACTGCATCATCAATACAGTACTATAAATTATTTTGAGGATTGGGTGGTGCATCATTTACACCAGAGACTACACGGCATGTGACATCACAGGGGTCATGTTTATCAGGAGGAAGGTGGGACATAGATATTGGGTGGTGCATCATTTACACCAGAGACTACACGACATGTGACATCACAGGGGTCATGTTTATCAGAAGGAAGGTGGGACATAGATATTGGGAGAAAAAACAAATATTAATACAATAAGGTAATGCTTTGCAAGTGGCATATAACTAGGATATCAATACTGAATTGTTCTTCATTTTTGCAAACTAGTAACTTAGAAATAATGCTTTATTACTCTTTATAGGAGTGAAAATCCAAGGTAAAATCCAATGGCCAGCATTCTATGTTGAAATGTATATGAAAATGAGACAATGGTATTCATATACAGTACTGCTAATTTTGTACAAACATACTAATTTGAACATTACTGTATATTAGTTTATAAATAAATAATTCACTTCAATGGGTTATACAATATCTGTAATAATGCCATGTTATACTGAAACTTCAATAAGAGAGGTAGCCTAGAGTACTCACATGGCCTGGTGGCACGTGGCGGAGAGAGCAGTGTTGTAGTGGTGGTGTAGAGACTGACACTGTAGCAGGGCCGCCACACGACCCAGACTACGCTGAGATTGGTTCACATACGCACTAAGGTGGTCCAGGCGAGGGTGAATCTGCGGGAGAATTAGTGGTTAAGAATGTGATATTCTAACTGCGTCCCCTGATATTCTCTGTTTCCCCCATAAGCATTTTTATTATTCAGTACATATACAGTATACAATTTCTAAAGGTTGATATTCAAGGCTTGTATACTCAAAGTGGCCAATAGGTTATGGCATAGTAAGATTCATAATAAATGTCATAAATATTTTGAGTATCAGGGACAGATTGAGAAAGTGTGTGCTCCAATACCTCTACAAAGGCCAAACTACAATAGCATTTTTTCTAGCATCTTTACTCGGCAACTCTTGTCAACAAGCTTCAAGGTTTATAATTATCAATAAATTATAACAATCTTCTACCATATCAATGTAAAATAGGCTAAATGTATTAGGGCCACTGGAATAATTATGAAGCCTCATAAATCTACTTATGCAGTTTTATAATAACCACATAATGTGTTTTCTCCATGTGAGCAGTGTACCGCCTGAGCAAGGTGGCCTACACATGCATAAAATGGCAAGAAAAATTGACAAAAGAATCAGAAAGAAAAAGGACATTATAATTCACATACCTGCACACTGTCTGCTACTAATTTTGTTGCCAAAGGTACAATTAACTAATTTATTAGCCATTTCAGTTATGTTGTCGAGTTTCTAAAGTTAACTTAAATATTAGAGCAAGATATGGGAGACAAATCATAAAAGAAAAAAGAATTACACCTCATATTGCTTACCTCTTTCTGTTTATAGAGGACATCAGATAACGAAGAACAAAGAGTTACAACCTGCTCACCTCTTTTCGTTCATAGTGTACATCAGCCAGTCGAGTCACGTTAGTCAGGGATTCCAGCACCACATCGGCGGCCTTCTGTGCGTGGGTGAGGTAGCGGGTGAAGGGTGAGGGGTGGACATGGGGGTCACAACGCAGGTAGTAGCGCACCACCTCCCGAGACACCACACCACCCATCTGGTTCTCAAGGAAGGGGTTCGGTTCTGTGCACCAGTCAGAGAGGCCCTGGAGTTGGTATATCCCATTAGTACAGTCAAAGTTAATAGTTTCCCAACATTATCGCTAAAATAATATTCTACATTCCTATCACTTTTCCTTAACAGTCCTTGCTTGTATTTTTATAGTCTGCGATTAGTATTTTTGGCTTCATGTCCTTGACAAATGGCCAAACCACTGCAGTTTTACATTAAGCATCAAATCACTGCTTAGTTTATACCAAGTCACTTTATGGTAGATGGAGATGCCCATCATCCACATTCTGTGGCTAATGTGTTGGTTAGAGAATACATCTTAGTTGAAAAGTGTATAGAATCAATGACAAGTTATACTTTGCAGCATTATGTCATGGTGGTTAACAATATATGACCCTGTAGTTGGGAAATTTACATTGCTCCAAGCAATATCATATAGTCCAAGGAGGTGGTGGAGTGGTGCTGGAGCCGAGCACATAACTGCTGTGTTGCAGTTGGGCATCTTGGGGTTACTACAACAACAACAACAACTCTTTCCATCCCTAGGCTCAGATTGGATATTCCCACGGCATGCATCACAGGTAAAATAAGCCATGATCAGTCTGTCTTTGTCTTTATATTGTCTCGTCATAGTTTTGTTTTGTTTTTTTGCAAGTTTTACATTTTCATTTCACACCAGTGAAACTCAGTAACCCTTTCTGACTACTGGGATGCATACTCCTATTTAATTCTAGCTATTATTAGACTATTTTCTTAAGATTAGAAAGAGTCTATAGGAGCAGGAGGGATAATGGAGATAAATTTTACCTCTTCAATTTCTAGAGGTTCTTCATAGGCTAAATAATATTGTCTAATGTTATCCAGAATAAAATGTGAAAAAGAGTCATAGGTACTCAAGGGGTTACTATCTCAATAGCAGGATCTGATCAATACTCAGCGCTGTAATAGTAAATCATGTTCCAGCTGCACTTGTATGTATATACTCAGGCCCAATCCCCACTTTTCCTATTTTTGTTTCTTTATTTTTGTTCTTCTTTTTTCTTTTTCCTTTTTTTTCTTTTTTTTTTTGGGGGGGGGGGGCTACACTTGGTAATGTTAAAATACGAGATAAGGAGGATAAATTAAAATGTAAAACTTGCAAACTAAACAAACCAAAACTTGGACAAAGACAATACTAAAGGCAAAATAACTTATCAAGTATTATAAGTGTACTCACAACAGAAGCCACCAGGTAGATGGAGGTGAGGCCCCAACACAGGATCATGGCCAGCAGACCCAGCACAGAGAACCTGCAGGCATAATGTATGTCAATAGATTTTTGGAACTCATGGCAGACATCATTTATGGCAGTTAGAAACAGTAAATGCACAACATTTCTTAAATTGTAATGTATAGCCAGAATTTGCTTTGCACTCCTTTTAGTATGCATCTATATAATGGACATCATGATCAGAGTACTCAATCAATTATTGTACATGAACTTTTTTCCTACCAGAGTGTGATTTTATCCATAGTCTTGCAGGTCACAAGGACCCCCCCGTTACCACTGTACCAAAAGGATTATATATAGTGTACTGCCCAGTTGGTCAAGACTGATCATGTGTATTTAATATACAAGGTCTCTCTCAAACATCAGATTAAAGAATATCATAAATAATTTCATATCATACAGTATCATATGTAAAAATTACAAAAAATAACTCATACCTCATCGCAGTAATTGTATATTATTGTCCCTTAATCTCTGCAGTGTTGAGATAGGCACACACTTTACGTCTGTATAAATGTTCATCCTGTACTCTGTTTTCATACCAATAAGCCAGTAAAATGTCATCATTGACAATACTTGAGCATTAATAGAAGTAGCAGTAGTAGCAAAGTAACTGAGGAAATACAAAATAATTTGGAATGATAAGACAGAAAGAAAAACAGATTAAAATAGAAAAAACACTGAACATAAAGAAGCAAAATAATGAGAAGTGCAAATGGAATGACTAATCCAATGGTTATAATGCTGGCAAGTAGAACAGCAAGGAAAATAAGAATAGAAAAAGCAGAGAGAGTGAACCCCAGCTGAGGAGAGTACTGACGTTATGAGTGTACATCGAGAGTGTCGAGCAACTCCGACCACCACCACCAGGACCACCATCATGAGCAGGCCCGTCATACCCAGCGTACCCACCCAACGACCCAGCTCACACACACTTCCCAGACGCACCAGCCCTCCCATCTCTCCACCAGACACCTGAAACACACAAATGGAGGGATGGGTTAGTGGATACAATAATGTCGGTATCATATGAGCATTTTGTCCTTCAGCATGTATCCTCAATATTGGTTTATCAGCTTATGTTATAAACCTGAGGCGGGTGCCCAACCCCGAAAGGGGTTGAAATAGGGGAGCTATCCCCCCGCCAAAGGCGGCTTTCTAGGGCCTTTCCAAGCTGATGCTGAGAGGATTGGGTTCTAGTCATGTGGTGATGGGCTGGTCTATCAGAGTGAGAGCTGAGCAATCTCTGCCATACCCATAGCTTACTCTGACTGTTCCTTTAACTTATATATTTTCTAGATCTCAAGTGACGGTGTCTCTTCCGTGGATTGACCTCCCAATCTACCAAGATTGGAAGCCAAAGCATCAAATTTGTTCCCTTGCCCCTCAACTTTCTCTTCATAATTGCTAAGGGGCACAGGGCCCTGGGTGGGGCTTTGGTTTCCCGGGCGTTTCCGCACCCTCCTCAGCTCCCCGCCATGAAGTGGCTTCGGTCACCCAGGCTTTATTGTGGTCGGCGGGGAGGGTTCTGTGGGGGCACTCGGTTGTGGCCTTGGAATTGCTCGGGGCCTTGGGGCTGTTCGGCCAGGCAGCTTGGGGAACAACATCAACAACAACAACCTGTCAAATAATGCTGTCACCTAATTGAATCTATCTTCAGTCTAGTTTCTGATACTAGCGCAAAAGATCACAGTAATGTTGTCGGTAAACTGTTAACCATAGAAAGCTGATGATACAAGCTCTTATGAGATACTCTTGTAACGGGCAACAATACAGTAATGGGATGTCTAACCATGACAATTTGGTGTACAGTAATGACTAACATACATTAAAGAAGGAATACATGAAACTTTTTATGAAATTGCATTGTTTTAGTATACCGTATATCATTTCCAGAGACTTAATAAGTATTGTACTGAAAAGCATAACTTAAACTTTGATTGTTGAATCTATCTATTTATATATTGCCAGATGTCTTAATCCCCTTTATGAGGGTGGCCATACACAAATGACCCCCAAGAAGACATCTACCCCATGAGAAGGATAACTAATGCCAATTTATTCAGGACTTCTAGAATTGACCACTCTCAACTTAGGGTACATCCAACTCCAAGACCCTCTATGTATCTTATTAGCATTATGTTTTCAGCAGTGGTGGCTGGCTTGTCCATCACTCTAAAGAAGTTAGGCAAAAAACTAAGCTGAACAGGATTAAAGTTGTTATTCCAGATGCAAATAGAAATAACAAACTCTTCTATAACTTTCATCAACTTCCTTTGGCAATAAGTTAAATATTAGTATTGCTGGTACTCTGGGTGTTTGAAAATGGCTAAGGAGGTATAGGGGAGCTATGTGGAGGTTGAGAGTCATGAGAAAGTATCACATATATAATGTCTTGACTGCTGCCAGATGGACATGCACCATTGTGCATGGCTTGTATGCCAGATGCCACTCAAAGCCAGAAAAAGGCAGTAAATATAGTTCAAAACTATTGATGTGACCTGGAGCTTGGGGGTCAAGCTATAGATATGCCCTACGCAAATAAAATAACAACACCGATATATCTACACTCTACAGTCAGGAATTCAGTAACAACCTCCAGCGTAAACAAGCCTACCATAGCATTAATGTCTTCCACATTAATAAGGAGGATCTCTGAGATGTTGCCCTGCATGAAGTGAAGGCTCTCCAGCAGGTACATCTCCACAGTCTCGTTCTCCACGTGGCCGTTCTGGATGCTCTCCTTGAAGAGGTTGAGCTGTGGCTGAAGGTTGTGGCGGATGGTCTCATCAAACATCTTGGTCTGAGGAGAGAAACGATATTTCATTAAGCATGGTCTAGAAATTATCATATTATCTTAATTTTAGAATATCACACAATTTTTCAACAAGAATAGAAATATTGGCCAATCTACCAGAGGGTGACAAACCTGAATACCAGGTATTACATAAGCCCAAAGGATACATACTATACAAGTATACATATTACATACACTTTCAGGACTGAGAGACCCACAAGAAGCACAGTTTCAGTCTCAAGTCCTAATAGCTGCATTTTATATATTATATATCTATAATACCAGTAATGTCCTCTAAATTCATACCCCTACCCTAATACCTGTCTTATATAACCAGGGGCGGGGGTAGGCCATTCCTCATATAGTAAAATATAGCTTAACCAGACCACTGAAGTCAGATGGTAGAATCATATACACATAGACTATTAGGAATATTACTTAAGGTTGCACATTGGTAAAATGTATGTGTTTATACGAGAAGCCACTGGTATTCAATTCAGGAATTGTATGTCAAAGCCAATCAATACTTATACATACATAATAATAGTAAGATCTTTTAGTAAGTTAAATTTCTCTCCTTTGAGATTCAATAGCGCTGTAATAGCCAACAGAGACCATTACCCCCATCACCGTGCTCAAGGGAGACGGTAGCCAACCAAGGTTAGTTAAAAAACCTTCACGCCCGACCCCTGGGAAGGAAGTCAAGATGCTATCCACTCAACCAGTCGGCTGGCTACATACTGTACATACCTACACACAGTTTATTCAAATTAATTATTAGCTCTATGTCTATTATAACAATCACTGTCCTAATGTAAGTCTTGCAAGGTCAATTTCCAAGGCAAGAGATCACTTTCTATATTTGTTAAAACAACGTTAATGATTGTATATAATGTAGCGCTAGAACTTTAATATTAGTTTAAACACTATTTGTCATAACACTTAAAGGTCATAATATTTTACCCCTTCTGTATACTGTAAGTGATGTCTGATTTTTAATTATTCTGATTGTGGTTAAATTTAGAATATTTCATGCAGATTACGAAGATGTCTCTAGTCAAAAGGTTTAAAACTACCTAAAGTAACTCATTCAATATGATGATGCCTTGATTTCTTGTATCATGGTTAATACTAGACTAATTAATTAAATTTTGAAAAGGCCTCTTATACATATATTCATACTGATACAATGGGTTTAACATCCTTTTCTATTACACTGTAATGCCTCAGAAAGGGTTGCCTTCTAGCTGTCCTGCCATAACATTGCCTCATCAAGTCATCATTGTGGCTGATATTGACATAGTGCTAATAGTGCCTTATAGTAAGAGTTTATAACAGACCTGGTTACTGAGAGAGTGTACTAAGCTGTTGATGTTGTCCAGGGCCCGAACAGTCTTGGTCACTCCCTCGTGCACTTCCTCATTACCCCATACACTCACACCAAGTGCACCCCTGGAAAACAAATTCATAAGCTTGGGTTTTGTCAAATCATGAACATAAATGGAAGTAAAGTCATTCACTAAAATTTAACAACTTAAATGGAATGCTGGCTTTTTGAAGCAAGATAATGAACTTCAATATGTCTATTGAGTCAGAGTTTGTTACAACTTTAGAAATTATAAATTATTATATAGGCTTCAGTGAATAACTAAAATAGTATTTTAAATACATGTAAAGTACTGTATATACAAGGGGATACTGGTTTCAAACAACACAGTCTTTAGACTCCTCTCACATTACCATAATAAACAATACAGTGATATGAAGATGTCATATATTCTTGACTGTACTGCTATGAATGGTAAAGGTTTCACAGAGTGCTGCCCTCAAGCACTATTTAGCCATTAAGGTTCTCATACGGACTGTCACCCAGGTTAGGGCCTTAGGTCAACCAGGTTATGGCAGCATTAATAGGAAGACCTGTCGGCTGCCAACCCTGCGTTCCCTTATTGAAGAGAGGCATTAAACACTTGCAGTCATGTAAAAATAAAAAAAAAATTACACATCTTCAGCAGGGCACAAACAAGGGACCATTGAGGTAGGACTGCATGACGCTAAGCACTACATCAGCGAGTTGTTGCCTCAATTAAGTCCAGTTTTCCTTTCCTTTCAATAAAGTTTATGATTCCCCTCCCCATTATGGGAAATAGGTAAATTGCAGAGTAAATGATATACTGTATCCGCCCAAACATATACCCCAAAACAAGACTGGTAAAAGTTGCTTTACAGAATTAGTATGGTAAAATGAACATTAAGGAATTACTGTAGCCCAAACACGACTGGTAATAGTGTCACAGCGTTAGTATGGTGAAGAACAATATTAATGAGGAATTACTGTAGCCCTAACACAACATAATATCTAACTCACAGCGTTAGTATGGCGAAGAATACGAGTGTGACCTTGAGGCAGGTGATGGAGGCGGGCTTACGGGGTCGGTTGTCACAGCACCGAGTCAGCAGGTACATCAGCAGCACCAGTAGGGTAATGATCAGCAGGCCCGCCGGCACTGACCCGATGATACCCAGGCTCTGCACAATACAAGTAATGGTTATAGTCTGTTTAAATTACCTTAGCAGCTCATACTTTACTCACCGGCACTGTCCTGATAATACCCAGGCTCTGTACCAAACAAATGACAGAAATATTTTGTTTAAGTTACCTAAATACCTAATACCTTACTCACCACCACTAACTTGATGATCCACAGACTGTATGGATAATAAACATAATACTTTAAAGTCTGTTCAAATTACCATGGCAAATCATACTGTACTTGTCCTCCTAGTACTTCCTGATTGGTGCCAATTTTCCCTATTTTGGATTTATTATAGCATTTCTTTAGTAATTTTCTATGACCACTCGACGCCACACTGCCAATCGCCATCATTTTCATCCACAATCATACCTAAGGGATGAGGACTTGCAGTACTAAGTTAAACTAAACAATTATACAGTAGAGTGCAAATTCATCTCCCAACCTATCTGCAATCATAATAGATCAAAATTATAAACACACGCATACAATCATGCAGATGCAGCCAATGGGCAACCTCACACAGAGCACATATCCACCTTTGTTTGTCCAATTAGTTTGATAGATGGCTAGACCAGGGCCTTAGCGGACACTACAAACATTTTACAAGGGCCCAATAATGTAATTTATAATCCTTAGCCATACCATATATATACTGTATTAATATGCTTATCCATCTTGTACACATAGCCATACCATTGACATCTACAGATAGCAAACTCCTCAATTATGTTCCTATAATCAGTACGCCTTCTAAGATCTTCACCAAAGGAATCTGTCTCTCACAGTGCTCCATCACATCCATCTACCCTTTATTTTTACACTTTACTGGAGCCAACTTATACCTTTTGTATTTATTGGCTAAGTTTCACAAGCATACTTCATCCCACTTCTGACAGATGTGGCATATAACCTCCCCTTTAATCACAGGGAGGGGCCGGCCCTTTCATGGTTAGTACAAGCAATATCTTTTACTTCCATCTGCTTCAAACTCTTGAAAACAGAGCCTCTGCACAATCATCCACAGCAACTATATTACCCATATGATAGAACTTATCAACACATTCCAAAGATACATCCCCTTTAATCAATAATCTACATAGCAATAAACTGTGATGGACTCATCCCTCTT
The DNA here is from genome assembly GCA_032716605.1 of Paralithodes platypus. Classification (NCBI taxonomy): domain Eukaryota; kingdom Metazoa; phylum Arthropoda; class Malacostraca; order Decapoda; family Lithodidae; genus Paralithodes; species Paralithodes platypus. Next base: position 50,429,289 of record CM064518.1, read on the forward strand.
CTTACAGAGCAAAAGTGCTCCCAACTATATTCTGTGGTACTATGACCTCAGCCTCTGACAATAATCTTTGTCTTGTCTACATTTAATCTTAAACCCCTACCTACCATTCAAACTCACCACCTTTTGAGTTTTACCCTAGCATTACTCGCTGTGTCTGTGATCAGCACTAAGTTGTCTAAAACAATAATATATATTTTTTGTAAATCAAATAAAGTACCTCCTGTGGCAAGTTGGTCCTGAACTCATTCTATATTGCCTCCAACATCTAGACAAATAAAAACAGTTTCAAAACTGACTGTGGATATACTCCTAACTTTGCACTCCTTGTCCTCTCACTTCGCTGCTCATGAACCATCATTGCCAGTTTGACACAAGCATCAGCCACTCTTACACCCCAATTTACAGTCCAAATGTCTCTTTGAGCATTCACTCCAAAACTTTCTCTAGGTCAATGGAAACATGATAGAGCACCCTATTACCCATATTCTTTTTTCTGTATCTGTATAACTATTGAAATTTAATTATTGCCGAGATATAAGTGAATACAAATTTCTGGAATAAAATTACAGCATCAATCATGAAATTATTAATGCAATTGACAAGACATATCTAGTAAATACTGTAGGCTACATCAATAATCTTGTGCATGATATATGACTGAAATTTTGAAATGGTCAACCTCCTTTCTCTAGGATGTATTGAACAGTGAGCTCACCATTCTTGAAAAATATGAATACAGACAGTAAGATTTTAATTTGTTTCTTCTATATTTCAACTCATCAAAAACTAAACTAGCACTCTCTAGCCTATGGATTCAGAGCCTGGTGGAAAACAGTCAGGAGAGCAATCAACAGATGGCACTGGAAGGGTGCCTGTCACCACCATACTACTTTCGGTGCTAGAATGTCTGTATTCATAAAACATACTACCAGCAAAGAACAGTAATTACTGAAGTATTACCTCCTGGTAGACTGGAGAGAAGGGGTTGAAGGTGGAGTTGACGGGGTGGAGGGTGAGGTTGATGTGCGGGGTGAGGTGGAACCATTGTACCCAGAAGACCCGCCGCACCATCGCCTCCTGAGTCACCTCGCTATAGGCCTCCATCTTGTGTGCACCACCACCTCACGCTACCTCTCTCACGCTCTTTCTATCACGCGTGCAGGCCCCCCCAGCTTTACCCACCCAAAGCCATATTCAAACTGCAAGAAAATTAGGAGTAATTAGTAATTTCATCTAACAATTGTTCATATTGGTAAAGCTATGTGTATGATAGATGTGCATGAAGATTATGGATTATGCTATGTTGGAGTGGCAGAAATTGTGTGAGAATATAGTCTGCAGGACATTTGGAAGGTCTACACCTGTTGTGAGAAGATGAGAAAACAAATGAGGTCACACTAAAACATCTAATTTTAAGGAGGAAAAGGATGACCAATGTAGCGAACAACATATATATTTTCAGACTGACGCTTCGACATTGGTCATCCGTTTCCTCAAGTTGCGGTTCCCTACGAACACCCCTATATCTAATCAACTTTTAACGTTTGCCCATCATTGAGATCGAACCTTTGTAAAACATAAGTACAGTACAACATCAAACGTCTACTGGATTACAAGGGTTCCGACAAATTAAAGCAGCACCCCACAAGTGCTTTATCTGGTACCCGGTAATTAGATTAATCAATAACCCTGCAATCACACAGGACCT
>CM064518.1:50433496-50515996 GCA_032716605.1 Paralithodes platypus
GTAAGGATCTGTGGGAGTTAAGAGGGTTACTAAAGACTTTCTCAACCAACTCTATTACTCCCATTCACCCTTCCTAGTCTGAATAAAATCGTCTAATGATAGCCAGGCTGAACTGCGTCATAATCCTCAAGGGGTTAATGAGTGTGTGTGTGCTACAGTACATACATGTGTGCACGCAAGGATGAGTTTGTGTGCGTGTGTGTCTGTGAGTGAATCCTATTATCCAGCAAAATTATTATCATAACTAAAAGTAATTGCCAGGCTATAACACTTTGTCATCAAGAGTTACACAGAAGGAAAGATATTTACTCACTCTCACTCTCTCTCTCTCTCTGTATATACTACACAATTTTAATACGTCATAAGTCTCCTGTATATTTCATACGCCCATACGCTTATCCCTTCTAAACTCTATGTCATTTGCCCCCCCAAAAAATAAAAATAAATAAATAAATAAATAAATAAATAAATAATAAATAAAATAAAATATATATATATATACACAGTAAATAAGTAAAAATAAAAACATGTATCACAAGTTACATCTACACATTTTACGTTTACGGTCGCTCGCTCTTGCTCTCTTCTCTTCTCTCTCTCTCTCTCTCTCTCTCTCTCTCTCTCTCTCTCTCTCTCTCTCTCTTTCCCTTATCCCTCCCTCCTTACATCCTTACCTCCTCTCTTCCTCCCTCCCTACCTCCCCTCCCTCCTTCCTTATTTCCTCCCTTGCCAGTACCTTCCTAAACTTCTAGCATCTTATTTCCTTCCAATCTCACTAACCTCCTCCCTCTTTCTAACTTCCTCCTTGTCTGTCTCCCACCTCTCACTACCTCTCAACTCTTTCTCCCTGATCACCACCCTCTCTGTAACTGTTCTCCCTGCCTGTCTCTCTTCTCTCCCTTCCTCCCTACTCCCTCTCTCTCATCACCCCCCCTCTCTGTAACTTCCTCCTTGCCTGTCTCTCTTCTCCCCCTACCTCTCTACTCTCTCTCCCTGATCACCACCCTCTCTCTAACTTCCTCCCTGTCTGTCTCTCTTCTCTCACTACCTCCCTACTCTCTCTCTCTCTCTCTCTAACTTCGTCCCTGCCTGTCTCTCTTATCTCCCTATATCCAGTCTCTCTCTCCTTACCTCTAGTCTCTCTCACCCTGATCTCCACTTTCTTCCTATAACATCTCCCTACCGTGTTCCACCATTTCCACCACTGTCTGCCTTCCACCCTTCCTTCCCTCTACCTACCTGTCTGTCTGCCTGCCGTCTACCTTTCCTCTCTTCCTGCCTGCCTCGTTTTCTGTCTAATTTCTACTCTCTCTGCCTCGCCTCTCTTCTTATTTCTCTTTGACCTTCATTTCACCCCCTTCCCCCCCCCCCTCTCTCTCTCTCTCTCTCTCTCTCTCTCTCTCTCTCTCTCTCTCTCTCTCTCCTTCCCCTACTTGATCCCTGGCCCTTTCCTCTTGTTTACTAGCCTCCCTATTTCCCCTTTATTATGTTCATTATTGTTGTTATTATTATTATTATTATTATTACTATTTTAATCCTGTATCTCCCTTTCTCCCTGACTACCCCTCTCCCCTCGTCTCTCTCTGTCTCTCTAATCCCATCCCTTCCTCCCTCTATATTAATGCTTCTCTCTCTCTCTCTCTCTCTCTCTCTCCCTGTTCTCCCTGCCCCCCTTCCTCCCTGCCTGGTGTGCGGGGATCGATAGGGAGGGAGAGCGTGCAACATGCAAGCGCTTCTTTAATGTTAGGCTCCTTCCTCCCCTCACTCTCCCTCATACTTTCCTCCCATCCCTTCCCCTCACACTCTACTACCCCTGCTCTCCTCTCACACTTCACTCCCCCCATTCTCTCTCACACTCCCCTCCCCTCACACCCCCACACTCTACTACCCTGCTCTTCTCTCACACTCCCCTCCCCCCATTCTCTCTCACACTCCCCTTCCCTCACACCCCCACACTCTACTACCCCTGCTCTTCTCTCACACTCCCCTCCCCCCATTCTCTCTCACACTCCCCTCCCCTCCCCTCACACCCCCACACTCTACTACCCCTGCTCTTCTCTCACACTCCCCTCCCCCCATTCTCTCTCACACTCCCCTCCTCTCACACCCCCACACTCTACTACCCTAATTAACAATAACGACATTAATACATCTTGGAAGTCATTCGAAACCACTTACCTAAAAGCAGTGCAAGACTGCATACCATCGAAAATACGGCGTCCAGGCCATAATAATAAGCCCAAATGGTGGAATAAAGATATTTCAAACTGCCTGCTTGCTAAAAAATTTGCTAATGATAGATTAAAATCCTCACAAAATGACGAAGAACGGGTGAAATTTGTAGAGCTACGACGCAAAGCCAAAAAGTTAATTAAGCAAAGTAAAAAGACCCTAGAGTTGCATATTGCGAATCAAAGTAAAACAAACCCGAAAGAATTCTATAGTTATATCAGAAAGAAAAAAGTAGTTACTTCAACTGTTGGACCGTTAGTCGATGAAAATGGAGAATACACCAAAGACGAAATACAAATGAGTAATGCCCTCAATACCTTCTTTGCATCAGTTTTTACAACAGCAAACCTCAGTGATATCCCTACACCATCGCCGATTCAGATTGATAATTCAGATGTTCTAAGCAATATCACCGTTACAGAGAGAGAAGTATTGAATTGTTTAGATAAACTCAAGGTAAATAAAACGCCTGGACCTGATACAATCTCGCCTAGAGTTCTAAAGGAAGCTAAGGATGAGCTCTCCAAACCACTGACATTACTATTCAATAAATCCTTGCAGTCGTGAACTATGCCTGATCAGTGGAAGATAGCCAACGTAACACCGATATTAAAAAAAGGCAGCAAATCCCTACCAAATAACTATCGTCCAATTAGCTTAACCTCAGTTGTTTGTAAAATGCTAGAAACGGTCATAAGAGACAGACTCGTAAATCACTTAGAGGAAAATAACATACTTAAATATACTCAACACGGCTTTCGTAAAAAACGTTCCTGTTTAACAAACCTCTTAGACTTCTTCCACGATATCCTCAACCTCTACGATGAGAGTAAAGCTGTAGATATTATATACCTTGATTTTCAAAAGGCCTTTGACAAAGTTCCCCACAAACGTTTACTGCTAAAACTAAAAGCGCATGGAATACAAGACGGTGTGTTGAAATGGATAGAAAATTGGCTCAGCGACAGAAAGCAAAGAGTAGTCATAACCGGTAAGGCATCTAAATGGACCAATGTAAGTAGCGGGGTACCCCAGGGATCGGTACTAGGACCAATTCTCTTTCTAATTTACATCAACGACATAGATGAGGGTCTCACCTGTACAATCTCAAAATTTGCTGACGATACAAAAATTGCAAATAGCGTACTCTCAAAAGATCAAGTTGACGATATGCAACACAATCTAGATAAATTGTCACATTGGGCCCAAATTTGGCAAATGAGTTTCAATGCGGATAAATGTAAAGTACTACATATCGGATACCTAAATGAGAAAGCAAACTATTCGATGAATGACACTCAGCTTAAGAATGTAAACAGAGAAACCGATCTGGGAGTAACAATATCGAGTAACCTAAAACCGAGTCAACAATGTTCAGAAGTTGTTAAGAAGGCAAACAAAATAATTGGCTTTATAGGCAGATCATTTGAACATAAATCCAAAGAAGTAATCCTAACCCTTTACAATTCCTTAGTCCGCCCTCTTCTGGAATACTGCGTTCAATGCTGGTGCCCTTATTACCAAAAAGACATAAACAAGCTAGAACGAGTTCAACGTAGAGTTACCAAAATGATACCTAGCCTAAAGAACAAACCATACGAAGAGCGTCTTAGAGAATTAAATCTATTTCCTTTAACCCAGCGCAGATTAAGAGGTGACTTAATTCAAGTGTTCAAAATCATCAAAGGCATCGACAATATGAACTGTAGTAAGTACTTCACTATCGACCAATCTAATTACACGCGGGGAAACGGTTGCAAAATTATTGGTAAATCTTTTAACTCACACGAATCTAAGAATTTCTTCTTCAATCGAGTTGTCAACTTGTGGAATGGGCTTCCCCGAGACGTTATAGACTGCAGCACCGTTGATTCATTTAAATTCCGCCTAGACAAATATCTCGCATCAAACCCGCGACTGACTGCGTTTGTAAATTAATAACTTTATTTATCCTCCCCTCAGTTACTAACCCATATGTCCCCTACTAACTTCCTAGTCCTGCCACGTTAGTGGCAGGGCAGTAGTTCCCTTTCCAATGTTCCCTTACCCACTCTGAACTACTGTTTGGACACTTGATCCTCAGTGTTTTGGAGGACAAGCAGCCTAGAAGGGTCACTAGATCTGTTGTTGCTTGATTTCCTTTGTACTTTGTACTCCTTTGTACTCCTTTGTACCCCTGCTCTTCTCTCACACTCCCCTCCCCTCACACCCCCACACTCAACTACCCCTGCTCTCCTCTCACATTCCCCTCCCCCCATTCTCTCTCACACTCCCCTTCCCTCACACCCCCACACTCTACTACCCCTGCTCTTCTCATCACCTCCCCCCCATTCTCTCACACTCCCCTTCCCTCACACCCCCACACCTACTACCCGGAGGGCTTCTCACACTCTCCCTCCCCCCAGGAGCTCACACGCACGGACACCCCCACACTCTACTACCCCCGTCTCTCACACACACCGCCCTCATTTTCTCTCACAATCCCCTTCCCTCCCATTCTCTCACTATCTTGCACTTCACTATCCCTGCTCTCCTCTCTTCAGCTCCACCCACCTTCCTCTCACTCCCTTCGCACCACAACTCGCAAAGGCCTTCCTTCCTCACTCTCACACACACTCCCCTCTCCTTCTATCCTCTCACTACGCCCACTTTCTCACACTCCCCCTCCACCTCTCTCTCACACACTAGCTTGCCCTCTCACTCTCTCTTACGCTCCCTTCCTCTCACTCTCACATTCAATTCCTCTTCCTCTGTCATTTTCACACTCGCTTGCCCTATCACACTCCCTTCCTTCTCTTTCACACTCCCTTCCCCTCACACTCTTTTCCCCTCTCCCACACACTCCCCGACACTCAAATAATACGGAAGAAACCCAAAGAGAGAAATGGAAATGTGATGAATATGTAAATAAACAGAGAAAGGAAACGAAACCTGTAAACTAATAACGAATAGAATGGAAGTAAATATACAATAATCATATTATGGAGAGAGAGAGAGAGAGAGAGAGAGAGAGAGAGAGAGAGAGAGAGAGAGAGAGAGAGAGAGAGAGAGAGAGAGAGAGAGGAGGAGGAGGAGGAGGAGGAGGAGAGGAGAGGGAGAGAGTAGTAGTAGTTTTAAAATGTGCCTAGAACCAAAAACATCAATTAAACTCACTCTCAAACATATACCCTCTCTCTCTCTCTCTCTCACACACACAAATTACACCCATAACATCTATTTAATGCACCGTTTACCTATCAGTGGCGGCCATACTTTATACTTCACACGGAATGCTTAATGTGTTGTAGTAGTTGTGGTAGATGTGTTGTGGTAGTTGTGGTGCATGTGTTGTGGTCCATGTGGTGTGGTCCATGTGTTATGGTAGATGCGGTAAATGTGTTATGGTACATATGCTGAATTGTGAACTGGTGAGTGTGTGTGTGCATAACAATATAAAATTTTGGTTTATTGTCCACTTGCAGCCCTGAAGCTGAAAATCTACAGATATTCTTAACACAATCACTGCAACTGACAAACAGATACATCCTATGTAAACAATATATTGGCTACAGGTGACATACCAATATGTTTTGGTATTACCGGCTGACTTGGTAGTACTGGGCTGCTCTGTTTGTTGCCAGACGTTTCCATTACCTTCTAACCTTCCCTCCCATAACAATATCAGTCTGCTACAAGCATCGGTTGTGAGAGGTGAGTGTCCAAGCAAGAGGTGTTTTTGAAGCTGTAATTCAAAGAAAACAGGTCCACTTCTACATGTATTTGTGAGATACAATTGTGAGGTTTATTTCATGTTACAGGCCATAACTCATACTGTCTTCTAAACACAAAACTTGATAAACTAACAATTTACTTCATCAAGTTATTGAGTGTAAAAATATAAAAGAGGGAGAAAAAGACAGTTATAATATCTTTGGTAATGGACTGGGCTGCGCACTGTAAATAGGAAAGTTTCGCTTAATATTTCCCAAGCCAGAAAATTGCACAATGCATGAAGTAGTTATTTGTAGGGAGAATTCAACCTGATCTTTCCATTGGAATTAGTTTGGATTCGCTCGGGGCTATGGATATGGTGCAAAGGTGACGTATATTGAGCAAAATTATCTACTTAAACAGAACTTTCTGCACAAAAGTGTTAACATAGGTACAGTACAGAAATTATTCTACCTAAACTACGAGGTCACAGGTGACCGACATAAAGCTGGAGTTCAGATCACAGTACATGTGCATATGTACAGTACATTGCACTAGTGGAACGACGAGGACACTAACACAGCTGATACGTGAGCAGCTATGCTAGGGAGGGACCACGCTACAATCCTTCTCCATTGGGATAACCGAAAAACCTTTTCAGATACTTGGAGCTCGAACCCTCGACACGTAGTGTGGCGCGCGTGGCACTGTAAACCAACGGAGCAACCCGACCCATGGGTGTGAGAGTGAGTGTGTGTGAATAAACATGCGAGGAGAGGGTCATAATAAAACGAAACAGATACGTATGAAGATACATCACACACACAAACGAAACTATCCACTCTACGATTCTACGACTATCATTGACATAAGTATATTGTGTATATACAGTATATATATATATATATATATATATATATAAAGAGAGAGTGAGTGAGTGAGTCAGTGTGTGTGTGTATACGTGTGTGAGTGGGGGGGGGGGGGGGGGGGGTGTAGAGGACAGCGGCCTACTAATGTATTATACAAGCATCTCTCTCTCTCTCTCTCTCTCTCTCTCACTCACTCACTCTCTCTCTCTCTCTACCTAGCAAGCTCTTGATAACTCTAATTTCCACTCTCCCTTATTCCTTGTCTTCCATCCTTCTATTTTACGCTTCCTTCCTACCATACAACCTTCCATCACATCCTCTTCCCTTCCCCTGCCTCGTCCTTCCCACCTTCGTCCCCACCTCCCCTTTCAGTCAGTCCTTTTCATCCGTATTTCCTTTCCTATCCTTCGTGTTTTCCGCTTCCTTCTTTGTCACCTTTCTATCCTTCCTCTCCCATTTTCTTTTCCTTCCCACCTTCTCTTCTCTCCTGCTCCACCTTCTATTACGTTCTTCCTTTCCTCTCTCTATTCCCCCTTTCGTCCTTCCCTCTCCTTTCAATCTTTTCTCTCTTCTCCTTCCAATTGTCACCTATTGTAAGGTTTACTATGATTTGTTTTCTTCAAAACACAATTTGTTTAGCACACACACACACACTATGCACATTTATGATGACCTTGGAATATATCTATGGATCAATTCATTCCACACTATTTCCTCCTTTAATGAGACCTTTTGCATCTAATTATGTTAACAGCTGTTGGTGACATACCGGTATCCTTTTAAAGTTACACAGGGTTACGAAAAGTTTGTTTTTAGATGTGGAGCTTTCAAAGTTGGATTTCAGTTCCTAAAGAATGAACAACTCTTACGGTAATATTTATTCAACAAAATAGCATTATTGTGATACACTGATTAAAAGCGAGTTTATAGTTTTCCAAACCTAATCAAATAATAATAATTTGAGAGGTCCCGTCTCCTAAAAGTGGTGAGCGGAGTGCGGGGGGGGGGGGGGGGGGAGGTCCTAAATGCAATGACCTCTATGATGGCACAACAAAAGGTTATATTCCAAATATAGTGTTTGTCCATTAACGTGTTCTTTGAGATATCAGGGTTACAACATGCATCAAAGTTGATAATTTCTCCTCAAATCTACCTCAATGTGAATAACCAGTATGGATAATTAAGCAGTTTGTAAAACAAATAAACGCATGTTAACCATTGTTTAGTAGTTAAAGAAGCACTGGATTTACTTTTCTCATTTAAAAAAACCAAAATGCTAGCTGACCCCGTTAAATGGCATTAAATTCGGTTGCACGGAGAGGCCAGCTGATACAGAAGCCCGCCGAATTAAACCCCTGGCCTCTTGTTGTTTAGCTGGCCTTCGCGGGCTTTTGGGGGAGAACACTGAATTTTGCATGAGGGCGGGTCGATGGGCCCAAATGGAAAAGGGGAGAAATATGAGCGGGTGTGTGTTATAATGTCTCCAGTGCTGGGACAGTAGGCTTCTCAGTAGCCTGTTACTCTCACCAGGCTCTAAACATATGGAATGGAACTTTAGAGTTCTTGGTTGTTTTGTTTGTTTGATTGTTGCCTCATTAGATGACAGTACCTTATTTACACATGTCACGTTTCCACGCACAGACACACACACACGTGTGTGTGTGTGTTCCTTTAGTGTGAGTGAGAGAAACAAGGGAGGAGGGGAGAGATTAATAATTAAAGTGGATGTGATTGGGAACACGTCGAAGAGAACTGGCTATATTGCTAAAATGGTGATTGAGAGACTAACATAGAGCCTACCGTACTCTATGTGACAGTCAGATGGATGGGAAGAGGAGAGAGAGGACAAGCATATAATATTATATTATAACAATTGAGTAGCCTACTCAAATAGCCAAGCAACTATAGATATTAATCTTTATGAGGCTGCTACTCTACCTTAAGTGAGAGAAACCCAAGGGATAGGATAATATGAAGAGGAAGGAGAAAGTGGCAAACTTTGTGATCGAGAACTATACGAAGAGGTTGTTAAAGCCTGGCAATATAAGTAATACCATACAGATTATGTGGATTATTATAAACGATACCCGGTACTGCAATCAACTGCAGGTATGATAGGTCATGCTTATTTACTATCAGTTTTGATAATGCAGAGGTGATTGGATATGGCTGCAATTTCGTAGAACTCAGTTAATTTTGGGGTAAAATAATGCCATAATCTTGTATCATTTATGCAGCAGGTATACCTGTAGGCTAGTGACCAAAGTTTGCGTAAAGCCATGGAAAAGTTTTGTGTTTTAGGCAACATGTGACATCGAGCTCGCTATCATCATTTGGGTGGCTAGTAATCATCATAATTTGAAAGTGAATCCCCAGGTTCATAACATCCCTGGTGAAAACCGTACAACAAAACAAATAATTTAGTGAAAACCAAACACAAATACTTCAACGGTCTGGTAGATAAATATCCAGCATATATATATATATATATATATATATATATATATATAGATATATATATATATATATATATATATATATATATATATATATATATATATATATATATATATATCATATATATATGTATATATATATATATATATATATATATATATATTCCTCTCGTAGATTCGATCCTGCACACTTCCAACCACTACTGACAGACCTCCATAGTTCTCTGCCCTCACTGCTACAACATCTCCAAGAAGCAGCAGCAGCAGCAGCAGTAAGACAGAGAGCATCCTCCTAATCCCCAGTAATGTCGTGGCCCTGGTGTGACTGTGACTGAGCCTCCCGGGGTCCATAACCTGTGAGGGTCGTGAGCACGGACAGGCTGCTCAGCATTTGCATCTCATTTACCACCGTCATTGGTTGAGCCGGAGCAAGGGACGGTGGCAGGCGTGGGGTATTGCATGCAACCCAAATGGCCTGTCCTTACATACGGTATAACAACACTCTATTTGTCAATTTTGTTCAATCAAACCCTAACCTATCCTATTCGAGCCTAGGGAGAAAGGGGGCCAGACAAATGAACCAGCTCCCCTTAACGTGTTTCCCTTGGAATGTATACAGTTCTCTCAGCAAGGTTGTCACAAGACTTTTGGCTTCGGGTGAACAGTAGGAGGGGCGGGGAGTGGGTTGCGTAAACAAGTGTGGCAGAAAGAAGGATGGCCATGTGTTGATTTATTGTGGGTGAGCGGTTGCAAACCTGCAATTTAGGAGAAACCTGCCATGGGTCACTATAGAGGGTCAGGTGTCGTAGCAGTTTGTTGTTACCTCTGGGTTCACACAGGGCTGGGTCATGGCACCAGTCCTGTTTAAGGGGGGAGGGGATGGGCGTATTTATTTCCCCATTTATATATAGTTTTATCATTTGTTTAACTTTCCTCCCTAGACATCCATCAAGCTTAAACCCCCCCCCCCCCCCACCCCCCCCCCCCCCCCCCCCCCCCCCGAGCCTCCTTCAACATAACTTTGTAAATTTTTCGATAGAAAAATATCCTGGCCGAAGGCCGGTTCCTCTTAAATTACAGGCTCGCTTTCGCTCACCAGGAAAATATTGACACCTAGATGACACGAAAAGTCTTAATATTGACAATGAAATGGGGTGAAAGGTCATAAAACCTCCAACTAATGGGCCGAACGTCATAAGAACTGAAAACTAATGGAGCTAAACATGAGGAAGAAGGGGGTCCAAAACAACACCCATCTCCCCTTAACATGTACTTGGCTTAACGTAAATTCTAGATTGGACGGCAGTGTATTGGACGGCAGTGTATTGGACGGCAGTGTATTGGACGGCAGCGTATTGGACGGCAGCGTATTGGACGGCAGCGTATTGGACGGCAGTGTATTGGACCGCAGTGTATTGGACGGCAGTGTATTGGACGGCAGCGTATTGGACGGCAGTGTATTGGACGGCAGTGTATTGGACGGCAGTGTATTGGACGGCAGTGTATTGGACGGCAGTGTATTGGACGGCAGCGTATTGGACGGCAGCGTATTGGACGGCAGCGTATTGGACGGCAGCGTATTGGACGGCAGCGTATTGGACGGCAGTGTATTCATTATTAAATGATTCCAGGCAAGATCTAAAATCCCACTAGACCATATGTGTGTTCTGAAGGTGAACCACAAATATAATGGAGAAAAAACCCCGAAAAGAAACATATATATTATGCAAACATGTTATACTGTAGATGCCAGATAAATAAACATATTGTTTAAATATATATATATATAGAGAGAGAGAGAGAGAGAGAGAGATATATATATATATATATATATTATACAGTATATATATAAAACGTTTAATATTCATGCCATGGATAACAAAATACATATTAGATGGCAGCTATATAATATCCGCATCTAAACACAAGTACTATTAATGTCATAGACTTACTGATAATACGGTAACATTATTCGACTTATACAAAAAAAAAAAAAAAACACGTCTCCTAACCTAGCCTAACTTACGGGGGCAGGGTTTATTTATTGGTCGATTTATATATTTATGGGGCAGGGTTTATTTATTGGTCGATTTATATATTTATGGGGCAGGGTTTATTTATTGGTCGATTTATATATTTATGGGGCAGGGTTTATTTATTGGTCGATTTATATATTTATGTATTATGCCTTTAATTTCCTCCCTACGCCTTCACCAAGCTTTTAAAAAATCCCCAAAATCTCCTGTCTATATACATTTGTACATTTTTCGGTAGGATAAGATCCCGGCCGGTTCCTCTTAAAATTACAGGATCGCTATCGCTCGCAAGGAAAACCTGGACACCTAAATGGCACGAATGGTATTACAATTGACAACTAAATGGGGCGAAAGGTGTTAAAATCGTTAAACTAATGGGCCATACGTCTTAAAATCCTCTAATGGTAGCAAAAATTTCTTGTGATTGAAAAAGTTTGTCAGGGCTCTCTCTCTCTCTCTCTCTCAACGTTTTCTTCCGTGCATAATAAACACCTGAATTTCTCTTTTATCTACCCGCTCTCCCCCTACACACTCTCTCTCTCTCTCTCTCTCTCTCTCTCTCACTCCGGTAAATGGTCTATAATGGGTTTCTGAGAGCAAGGTTAAAAGGCCGCGCTGAGAACTTGGGGATATTATTACTCAAAGTTACATTGAAGGAAGGAAAAGTAAAGCATTTCATTATATCAACGGAATGAGGTGTGAGGAGAGATTTACATAGATTTACAAAGATACACTGGCCACACAGATTTTACGATCCCTGCAGAGAGAGAGAGAGAGAGAGAGAGAGAGAGAGAGAGAGAGAGATGAATACAAACTGAAACTTATCAGTATTTATGAAGAGTTTAAAGAACTCTGCTACAACACAGAGAGATATATTTAAATTTAAGTCTCGTGGGAGGAATGTAATAGGATAATCTCTTACTTGTCTACTGGCTAAGATCATAATAGTTTGTTTTATTGCAAATGCAAATTTTTGCTAATACAAAATTAATAATCTAATTAGACTATTACTATAAGCTTAACCAAGAGTTCTCATAGTAAATGTATACCGGGTATATATTTTATCTCGCGTTATTCAATTCAATAGTATCTTAATTGATTCTATTCTGGATTAATGTAGACCATTTTCTATAGCTCAAACACTAGAGACAGTTTCATAGCACTTTCATATCCAGAAGCGTCTCTAAAGCTGAATGAAATCGTTTGGAAGTAGATGGTATAAAAATAACATTAGATGACCAGGTTAAACAACTTTTCATTATAGTTTATGAGGGTGAAGCTGGGAGTTTGAATATCTGAAAATGTGAGATTAGCAGTATTCTCAAAGATCTTTAACAAACCAATGTTTACTGTATGCAAGTATGTATTGTTTTTGTTTTTGTCTTTGTGAATGGGTGAGACAAGAGGCAGAACTACCTGTAACGAGTGCCTCCCCCTTAGTTGAAAAAGTGATAGGGCCAAAATCAAGGGACGTTCGAGCCAAAATGCCTGGACACACGGAGTTTGAAGCAATTTAAGTCATAGGAAGAGGGAAAGACTAATTCTGGGAGAGTTCCAGAGCTCAGCAGTTGAATAGAAGAAAGATGCATGTATGTATGTATGTATGTGTCAGCCTGTGTATGTTTAATCTATGCGTCTTATTCTCTATTTGTATTCCTACCTGTGTGTGTGTCTGTCTGTTTTTCCGTCTATGTGTGTGTGTGTGTGTGTGTGTGTGTGTGTGTGTGTGTGTGTTTCCTTGACTTTAATGGAGATCTACGAAAAAAAAGCCAAAAAATAAGTGTTCACTACCATAATGTACCAGTACTTCCAAATTGGTTATGTTGCAAGCCAAGGCCATTGTAATATAGTGAAGGATAAACTATAGGTTACACTGACAATACAGGAGGGTAAATTATAGGCACACACCAATTACACCTTAAAGGACCAGGCACAAACAGGACCCAACACTAGGTTATATAGGAACGCCCTTAACAACATTGACGATAACAACTATAACATAAACAACAACAGCAACAAAATACTGTACACTGATCGAAAATACTCCCCCCCCCCCCAACAAAAACAATGGAACCTATGTTATGTAATGTAGACTTACAGTACATGTTCATTAATGTATAAAATATCACTAATCAACATTATATTTATAGAACAGAGGCAACATTTAAACATATAAGTACATTTTTATTTTTTAACTTGTTTAAATAGCGATTTAGAACGTATTATGAAGCTCATAAGACAATCAAATATTCATACATCAGTAACTCAATAAATAGCAACGAACTCCCCAAAAACATAGGACAGCGTATAAAGAAAACTAAAATTCAAAGGTATAGCCAGAAATGTGTATTGTAAACCCCAGACGAGGCTTTAATATTCATCACCTACTCTTTTATTCCACTTTTTTCTCTTTACCGTCCCGAGAGCTGGGTGAGCCTCCCCCTATAATGTAGAATAAATATATATAAGACAATCTCATGAATATCTAAAGAGGCTCCCTTCCCTGTGAGAGGAGGCTGGCAGGGGGTGGTATGGTATGGGAGAGAAATAATAGCTGATGGTGGTGGTGGTATGGTATAGGAGAGAAATAATAGCTGGTGGTGGTATGGTATGGAAGAGAAATAATAGCTGGTGGTGGTGGTGGTATAGGAGAGAAATAATAGCTGGTGGTGGTATGGTATGGGAGAGAAATAATAGCTGGTGGTGGTGGTGGTATGGTATGGGAGAGAAATAATAGCTGGTGGTGGTGGTGGTATGGTATAGGAGAGAAATAATAGCTGGTGGTGGAGGTGGTATGGTATGGGAGAGAAATAATAGCTGGTGGTGGTGGTGGTGGTATGGTATGGGAGAGAAATAATAGCTGGTGGTGGTGGTGGTGGTGGTGGTGGTATGGTATGGGAGAGAAATAATAGCTGGTGGTGGAGGTGGTGGTATGGTATAGGAGAGAAATAATAGCTGGTGGTGGTGGTGGTATGGTATGGGAGATAAATAATAGCTGGTGGTGGAGGTGGTGGTATGGTATAGGAGAGAAATAATAGCTGGTGGTGGTGGTGGTGGTGGTGGTATGGTATGGGAGAGAAATAATAGCTGGTGGTGGTATGGTATGAGAGATAAATAATAGCTGGTGGTGGTGGTGGTATGGTATGGGAGAGCAATAATAGCTGGTGGTGGTGGTGGTGGTACGGTATGGGAGAGAAATAATAGCTGGTGGTGGTGGTGGTATGGTATGGGAGATAAATAATAGCTGGTGGTGGTGGTGGTATGGTATAGGAGAACAATAATAGCTGGTGGTGGTATGGTATGGGAGAGAAATAATAGCTGGTGGTGGTATGGTATGGGAGAGAAATAATAGCTGGTGGTGGTGGTGGTATAGGAGAGAAATAATAGCTGGTGGTGGTATGGTATGGGAGAGAAATAATAGCTGGTGGTGGTGGTGGTATGGTATGGGAGATAAATAATAGCTGGTGGTGGTGGTGGTGTGGTATAGGAGAGCAATAATAGCTGGTGGTGGTATGGTATGGGAGAGAAATAATAGCTGGTGGTGGTATGGTATGGGAGAGAAATAATAGCTGGTGGTGGTGGTGGTATGGTATGGGAGAGCAATAATAGATGGTGGTGGTGGTGGTGGTATGGTATGGGAGAGCAATAATAGCTGGTGGTGGTGGTGGTGGTATGGTATAGGAGAGCAATAATAGCTGGTGGTGGTATGGTATGGGAGAGAAATAATAGCTGGTGGTGGTGGTGGTATGGTATAGGAGAGCAATAATAGCTGGTGGTGGTGGTGGTATGGTATGGGAGAGAAATAATAGCTGGTGGTGGTGGTGGTGGTGGTATGGTATGGGAGAGCAATAATAGCTGGTGGTGGTGGTGGTATGGTATGGGAGAGCAATAATAGCTGGTGGTGGTGGTGGTGGTATGGTATAGGAGAGCAATAATAGCTGGTGGTAGTGGTGGTATGGTATGGGAGAGAAATAATAGCTGGTGGTGGTGGTGGTGGTGGTATGGTATGGGAGAGCAATAATAGCTGGTGGTGGTGGTGGTATGGTATGGGAGATAAATAATAGCTGGTGGTGGTGGTGGTGGTATGGTATAGGAGAGCAATAATAGCTGGTGGTGGTATGGTATGGGAGAGAAATAATAGCTGGTGGTGGTGGTGGTATAGGAGAGCAATAATAGCTGTGTGGTGGTGGTGGTATAGGAGAGCAATAATAGCTGGTGGTGGTGGTGGTATAGGAGAGCAATAATAGCTGTGTGGTGGTATGGTATAGGAGAGCAATAATAGCTGGTGGTGGTGGTGGTATAGGAGAGCAATAATAGCTGGTGGTGGTGGTGGTATGGTATAGGAGAGAAATAATAGCTGGTGGTGGTATGGTATAGGAGAGAAATAATAGCTGGTGGTGGTGGTATAGGAGAGCAATAATAGCTGTGTGGTGGTGGTGGTATAGGAGAGCAATAATAGCTGTGTGGTGGTGGTATGGTATAGGAGAGAAATAATAGCTGGTGGTGGTGGTATAGGAGAACAATAATAGCTGTGTGGTGGTGGTATAGGAGAGTAATAATAGCTGTGTGGTGGTGGTGGTATAGGAGAGCAATAATAGCTGGTGGTGGTATGGTATAGGAGAGAAATAATAGCTGGTGGTGGTATGGTATAGGAGAGAAATAATAGCTGGTGGTGGTATGGTATAGGAGAGAAATAATAGCTGGTGGTGGTATGGTATAGGAGATAAATAATAGCTGGTGGTGGTATGGTATAGGAGAGAAATAATAGCTGGTGGTGGTATGGTATAGGAGAGAAAAAATAGCTGGTGGTGGTATGGTATAGGAGAGAAATAATAGCTGGTGGTGGTGGTGGTATGGTATAGGAGAGAAATAATAGCTGGTGGTGGTATGGTATAGGAGAGAAATAATAGCTGGTGGTGGTGGTGGTGGTGGTATGGTATAGGAGAGAAATAATAGCTGGTGGTGGTGGTGGTGGTATGGTATAGGAGAGAAATAATAGCTGGTGGTGGTGGTGGTATGGTATAGGAGAGAAATAATAGCTGGTGGTGGTATGGTATAGGAGAGAAATAATAGCTGGTGGTGGTATGGTATAGGAGAGAAATAATAGCTGGTGGTGGTGGTATGGTATAGGAGATAAATAATAGCTGGTGGTGGTGGTGGTGGTATGGTATAGGAGAGAAATAATAGCTGGTGGTGGTATGGTATAGGAGAGCAATAATAGCTGGTGGTGGTGGTGGTATGGGAGAGAAATAATAGCTGGTGGTGGTGGTGGTATGGTATAGGAGAGAAATAATAGCTGGTGGTGGTGGTGGTATGGTATAGGAGAGAAATAATAGCTGGTGGTGGTGGTATGGTATAGGAGAGAAATAATAGCTGGTGGTGGTGGTGGTAGGGCAGAGGAGAGACATAATAGCTGGTGGTGGTGGTGGTGGTATGGTATAGGAGAGAAATAATAGCTGGTGGTGGTGGTGGTGGTATGGTATGGGAGAGAAATAATAGCTGGTGGTGGTGGTGGTATGGCAGAGGAGATAAATAATAGCTGGTGGTGGTATGGTATAGGAGAGCAATAATAGCTGGTGGTGGTGGTGGTATAGGAGAGCAATAATAGCTGGTGGTGGTGGTATAGGAGATACATAATAGCTGGGTAGTGGTATGGCATAGAACTGATCGAATAACTGGGTGGTGGTCAATTTAACTTCTAGTTTTGTATAGTTTGATCTCTAAACATAGTACAAACTGAAAAAGATGAAGAAGAAACAAAAGTCATGACAGAAGACGAATTTGGAAAAAGAAAGAAAATTCCATTAGACGAAATTATATATATATATATATATATATATATATATATATATATATATATATATAAAGAAGAATCTAAATAAAGTAATGGAGTACTGGTGAAGAAGGGGTCCAGTGTTCCTTGGTATAAACAAATGACTCACTCACCCTCTTGTCAGGCTCGTCACATCAATTACTATTCCTCTCTTTATAGACAACAGAGGGAGGGTGGTAAAGGTGGGATCATATTCGCTTCACAGTTTGTTGCTCTTGTAAACTTAGACGACCATGGCAGGACAGTATGAAAATAAATTGTGGTCAACTTTTTTGTTTCTGTGTATGTGCACTTGCCTTTATATCTTATAATGTTCTCTCTGAAAGACTGAAATAATCTGATATTGATAAATTGCGAGTATATAAATACACAGTATAATATAATTATTCAGTTTATAATATGCTTCTCTTTATTAAGACTCGGTTTAATATTTTCAAAAAGGAAACTTATTTCGACAGGTGAGAATATTATTATTATCGTTATTTGCCTAAATAGTCAATTGTATAACATTTTAAATAGTATAATGGTCTTGACACTGTTCATATTATTGAATTATTTATTACGAAAAAGTATAGCATCATATAGTCTTTCTCTTCCTTCAATACAGACTTAATAACAAATGTGTACCCGAAGAAGACGTATACCCTACGCGATGTGTACAGTTCTTAGATTGAAACCAATTTTCTGCTTAGTAAAGTATACCGGTAGAGATAATAGAATATTGATGATGATGATGCTGCTGCTGCTGCTGCTGTCTCTCTCTCTCTCTCTCTCTCTCTCTCTCTCTCTCTCTCTCTCTCTCTCTCTCTCTCTCTCTCTCTCTCACTTTGTAATCTCACTGAATCCTAAAGCCTGGAATTTCCTGAATAGATTATTGACTGCCCCCACCCCACCCTGTATCTCACTCTCTCCATTCATAAACTGCTGATATTAATACGATAGTGTAATAGTAGTCTTATGCATAATATTTTGAATGCACTTAGACTACTATTACAAGTCTAAGTGCATTCAACATATTATGCATAAGACTACAATTGCAATAGCCCCTTATAATTGTCATAATTTCTACATGTCCTTACCCATTGTAATATACCTAATTACATAACATGCAAAAAGTCGTACTCGTGTCATCCTCCTCCTAGTTATTATTTTCACGTATGTCAAAGTCTAGAATATGCCTCTCTTTCCTTATTATGTCTTTGGAAGTGCTAAATTGGCCAAATCATATAATTTCCAAGTTAGTCTTCTAGCATAATTGCTCACAATCATTTCCATTTTAGAAGTAAATGGTCATGTTTTGTCACCCTGTTATTTCGATATCCTATGTATGAATCATACATAAAGGTAGTCCTGTAATTTACTGAATACATAATGTTACTGTATAAGTAATTTTGTTCCCTCACCCTTCTGCAATCTCTCTCTCTCACACACACCCACACTCACTCACTCACTCACTCACTCACTCACTCTCTCTCTCTCTCTCTCTCTCAGTACAGATTTCACCAAACCCGATAACCTGTTCTCGTTCTTCCACCAACTTTTGTGTGCTCCCCTAAAGACCACCACAATAGCCATGTTGGAAGGTCGTGAAGACGGAGTGGAGATAGGGTGGTAGGATATACACACAAACCCTGCGGTATATACAGTGTGGCCTATTGCTGACATTATGCATCCTTCATGTGTCATTTGGTCTGTCTCTCTCTCTCTCTCTCTCTCTCTCTCTCTCTCTCTCTCTCTCTCTCTCTCTCTCTCTCTCTCTCTCACACAATAACCCGTTCTCGCTCATTGATAGACACCACCCAGAAAGTTTATCCCCTTCAGTACCGGTGACGTCCTTTTCATTATAGAGTCTGGCAACTAACTATTAGACGGCATCATTCAGCTTAGGAAAGATGTCTACCCGTTCAAAGATTACGTTACCTACGATCTCCATTAATCCTATCAGCTACCATATATCCCTCCTAAGCTTCATACAATTGTCTAAATGCTGCTGAAATACAAACCAAAAGACGTCGCCGGTACTGTAAGGGTTAAGGGGAGATATCCACTTGAGGGATTTTTTGCTTGACCCCTTTCTCCCTCATGTTTAGCCCCATTGTTTTTGAGATTTTAAGACAGTCGCCCCATTAGTTTGGCGATTTTAAGAACATTCGCTCCATTTCTGTCAATTTTAAGACCTTTCGTGCCATTTAGGTGTCGATTTTATCCTGGCGAGCGATAGCGAGCCTGTAATTTAAGAGGAACCGGCTTTCAGCCGGAACAATTTTCTACCGAAACATGTACAAATTTATCTTGAAAGGGGCTCAAGGGGGTGTAATCTTAAGCTTGATGGATATCTAGGGACCAAACTAAAAATCTCCCCTTAAACCATCTGGAACCCCCACAATAGGCTTCACTGTTCTGTCCCTGTATATAAACCACACTATTCCCTGTACCAAATTACTAGTCCATAAATAGTGTGTCCTAACCTCTATAACTCAAAAAAGGGCTGAAGCAAATGGGCTGTACATTTCCACACCTGTTTCCTGTGTGCCAACTCCTCCCAAATGGTAGATTATACATTAGCTTAATAATTACTTCCGTCGTTTGTGGGTTATAGAGGATAATGTTCAAGATATGTTTGTGAGTTATAGAGGATAATGTTCAAGATATGTTTGTGAGTTATAGAGGATAATGTTCAAGATATGTTTGTGAGTTATAGAGGGTAATGTTCAACAGTTTGTGAGTTATAGAGGGTAATGTTCAACAGTTTGTGAGTTATAGAGGGTAATGTTCAACAGTTTGTGAGTTAGAGGGTAATGTTCAACAGTTTGTGAGTTATAGAGGGTAATGTTCAAGATATGTTTGTGAGTTATAGAGGATAATGTTCAAGATATGTTTGTGAGTTATAGAGGGTAATGTTCAAGATATGTTTGTGAGTTATAGAGGATAATGTTCAAGATATGTTTGTGAGTTATAGAGGGTAATGTTCAAGATATGTTTGTGAGTTATAGAGGATAATGTTCAAGATATGTTTGTGAGTTATAGAGGGTAATGTTCAAGATATGTTTGTGAGTTATAGAGGATAATGTTCAAGATATGTTTGTGAGTTATAGAGGATAATGTTCAAGATATGTTTGTGAGTTATAGAGGATAATGTTCAAGATATGTTTCCTACGTATTTGGAATAGGGTATATAATAGTTGTAGGTTGTGGAGGCCAGAGTGGAGATAAAGGTTGATAACATCATACACACACCTTCTGGTAACACGACGCTGGACATTCTACAACTGCCTACAATTTGTAATTATTTGTTATGCGTATTAAGGGGGGATGAGCGTATTATATATGCGTATTAAGGGGGGATGAGCGTATTATATATGCGTATTAAGGGGGGATGAGCGTATTATATATGCGTATTAAGGGGCGATGAGCGTATTATATATGCGTATTAAGGGGGGGATGAGCGTATTTTATATGCGTATTAAGGGGGGATGAGCGTATTATATATGCGTATTAAGGGGGGATGAGCGTATTATATATGCGTATTAAGGGGGGATGAGCGTATTATATATGCGTATTAAGGGAGGATGAGCGTATTATATATGCGTATTAAGGGGGGATGAGCGTATTATATATGCGTATTAAGGGGGGATGAGCGTATTTATTTGCTTATTTATTCATCTTTTTATTATTATTTTAATTTAAAATACCCCTCCTATGGTATTTATATTCATGATCTACTGAAAGGTTTAATTCGTCTGTTTTGGAGGTTGAGTATTACGATGACAACTATTGGAATAATGTTCCGAGTATCAGAAACAATCTATGTTGTAATTAAATCCATATCCTGGGTGTGGCCGTACTATGCACAGAGGCAATAACAGCTGTGGATATATAGCTTTCATGCATTTCAACCTTTTATACTAGAGGAGTACAAAGGAAAGCAAGCAACAGCAGTCTACTGATCCTTACTAGGCTGCTTGTAACTGACACTACCAGTACCTAACCTATGTGTAAAAAGGAATCTGTACAATAAAGAGCGGTACTATTCACTTTTAAACGCAGTTAATCGGGGCCGAAGAGCAATATATTATCTAGTCGAATTTTTAAAGTGTCAACAGTACTACACTCAATGACATTACTATATGAGAGTCTTCTAAACGTCTTAAAACAGTTGGCTGAATGGGGCCGAATGGATACAAGCCAGGGAAAAAAAAAAAAAAAAAAAAAAAAAAAAAAACCGGTGACCCCCCTTAAGAATAGCGTCAGAGTACTGGAGCCCCTTTACGAGAACCCCAGTCCCTTGTGGTGGAGAGAGTTGTCCGATACTGGCGCGGGTGTGTAAGTGTAAGAGGATCCGGAGCCACTTCACCTCTTTTACTGAATGAAGCCGTTTGTGCCCCTCCATAGTGGTCCTGGTGAATGGTGGTACTGTCTCCAAGACTATTGTGGGGGTGTTGGCCAATCACCGCCCAGGAAGAGGGGGGGGGGGGGGTTCACAACTGTTCTCCATAACTACCCCAAAACACTCTATTACTGAACTCCAAACTAAATACATGCATTAAGGGAAGGTTTTTAGTGTGTTTCCTAAACTTCCATCAAGCTTGAAATTACACCGCCTTGAGTCCCTTTCAAGATAAATTTGTACATTTTACAGGCTCGCTATCGCTCGCCAGGATAAAATCGACACCTGAATGGCACGAAAGGTCTAAATATGGGGTGAAAGTTCTTAAAATCGCTAAACTAATGGGGCGAACGCTTTATAATATCAAAAGCAATGGGGCTAAACATGAGGATGAAAGGGGTCCAGAAAAAATCCCTTAATGAAGGAGACTCATGTTTAGCTCCATTATTTTTTCAGATTTTAAGTCCAATAGTTTGACGATTTTAAGACCTTTCGCCCCATTTATTTGCCAATATTAAAACCTTTCGTGCAATTTAGCTGTCAATTATTTTCCTGGCGAGCGATTTCGAGCCTGTATGATGGTAGAAACCGGCCCTTTCTATCGAAAAATGTAGTGTAAAATCCTATCTTGAAGGGGATCTTAGGGTTTTTTTTAAGCTTGATGGAGGTCTAGAGAGGAAACGAAGAAAATGGAAATACAATATATCAGTAAACAAATGAATACGGCCATCCTCCTCCCTTAACCCTTTCAGTACCAGCGACGTGCGTTATCTTTTATTCTAGCTATATTTAGACGATATTATGCAGCTTAGGAAGGACGTGCAGTCGTTAAAAGGGTTGGTTGAGATAGTTTGAAGCCTTGTTAGTGCTAGAGGTCCTTCCTAAGCTGAATACAATCGTATAATAGTTGCCTCAATATAAAGAAGAGGACGCCACCGGTACTGTACGGGTTAAGGGGAGATCGCCACTTGAGGGATTTTTTTCTTGGCCCCTAACCAGAAAAAACAACCGTCTCCCCTTAACTCTCTGTGTACCGACGAAATCTATATAATTTTATTCTGGCTATTAGTAGTCTCTCTCTCTCTCTCTCTCTCTCTCTCTCTCTCTCTCTCTCTCTCTCTCTCTCTCTCTCAGCGAAGTAATCCCTGATGAGTTATTAATTAAGGATGGTGGAGGACGGGCGCTAATTAATTCTTTCAATCAGATTACAACTATTTTAATTACAGTCCAGGTACCCCCACAACATGTTCCTAGGCTTAGGATGGAACTCTCTCTTTGGAAATCAGTTCAAAATGTTTATATCATATAGCCTACTTAGATGTGTGTGAATTTGTGTTTTGTGTTTGTGTGTTTATTGTTTTCTGTTGTGTTGTGTTGTGTTGTCCCTATTGGGGGGTTCTGTCTTTAGTCGGCCACCCCCAGAAAACAAAAAATATATATTTTTAACAATAAAATACAATATAAATATGAAAAATGGGGAATGGGCCTGAGTAAACACATACATACATACATACATACATACATACATACATACATACGCCTACATATACTATTTCAAGTAAACACATACATACATACATACATACATACATACATACATACGCCTACATATACTATTTCAAGTAAACACATACATACATACATACATACATACATACATATACTATTTCAAGTAAACACACACATACATACATACATACATACATACATACATAGGCCTACATATACTATTTCAAGTAAACACATACATACATACATACATACATACATACATATACTATTTCAAGTAAACACACACATACATACATACATACATACATACATAGGCCTACATATACTATTTCAAGTAAACACATACATACATACATACATACATACATACATACATACATAGGCCTACATATACTATTTCAAGTAAACACATACATACATACATACATACATACATACATACATACATATACTATTTCAAGTAAACACACACATACATACATACATACATACATACATAGGCCTACATATACTATTTCAAGTAAACACATACATACATACATACATACATGCATACATACATACATACATACATACATAGGCCTACATATACTATTTCAAGTAAACACATACATACATACATACATACATACATACATACATACATACATAGGCCTACATATACTATTTCAAGTAAACACACACATACATACATACATACATACATACATACATACATACATAGGCCTACATATACTATTTCAAGTAAACACACACATACATACATACATACATACATACATACATACATACATAGGCCTACATATACTATTTCAAGTAAACACACACATACATACATACATACATACATACATACATACATACATAGGCCTACATATACTATTTCAAGTACTTCGAGACCATTTAAAGAACAATATTAAGCGAAAACGATAACAAAATGTATTAATAAGAGAATAGTTGGATTAATAAATATAGTGTAGACAAGTACGACAGTTCATATAAATTTGATCATGAACTATAATTTCCGAATAATACTCATTGTTTGCGTCTCGTATGTATTTGTATTACAATTGCGTACAAACAGGAGTATCACGTACAAACTGGGCACTCTACTACACTACAGACATGAGAGAATATGAAGCAACAGACAGATTTCCTCATCCAAACAGATCTCCAAGAACGATGACTATTGCAAACCTAAAGAACGACTCATTCTGGGAAACGACTCGACCGGCACTAATGAACGACAAATTAAGGGGGTCAAGTGCTTTTTTTTTATCTTTCTCTCATGTTCTCTCTTTCTCTGGCTTGTATCCATTCGGCCCCATTCAGCCAACTGTTTTAAGACGTTTATCCCCATCCAGGTGTCGATTTCTTCCTGGCGAGCGATAGCGAGGTAGTATTGTATGGAGAAATCAGGTTTCGCCGGAGAAATTTTTCTATCGAAAAATTTACAAATTTAGCTTGCTGTCAAAAACAAATATATATACAGTATATATGCTGGCTCGCTACCGCTCGCCAGGAAAATATTGACACCTAGATGGGGGTAAACATCTTAAAATAGTAGGCTGCATGGGGCCGAATGGTCTGCATTGATTTTTTAGTAGAACTTGCTTTTCAATTAATAGTGTATGTAGGTTTGCAGTTGATGTATAAACAAACATATTCATTAATTGGTGTCCAGAGATATACTTCCCTAATTAGAAATAGGTGAAGTGTAGGTCCGAGTGTACTGCGATAAACTGCACCTAATGAACTAAGGTGAAATAGGTGAAATAGGTGAACTAAGGTGAAATAGGTGAAGGTGAAATAGGTGAAATAGGTGAAATAGGTGAAGGTGAAAAAGGTGAACTAAGGTGAAGGTGAAATAGGTGAAAAAGGTGAAATAAGGTGAAATAGGTGAAGTCCTCAAATATTTCTAAGTGGGCTAGAGACTATAATGTCCGAGTGTACTGCGATAAAGTGCATTATCCTCGTATATTCAATGTTATATATGGGGAACTACAACCTATATTGCTAACGAGCGAAACATGAAGGGAAGACACACATCAACTCGTTATGTGTGTGTGTGTGTGTGTGTGAGTGAGTGTGGGAGAATGAGATTGAGTGTGTGTGTGTGTGTGTCTTTGTGTGTGTATGTTTGTGTTTGTGTGTAAGTGTTTGTGTGTGTGTGTGTGTGGGAGAATGAAATTGAGTGTGTGTGTGTGTGTGAGAATGAAAGGTTGAGTGTGTGTGTGTTGTGTGTCTTTGTGTGTGTGTGTGGGAGAATCAGATTGAGTGTGTGTGTGTCTTTGTGTGTGTGAGTGTGGGAGAATGAGATTGAGTGTGTGTGTGTGTGTGTGTGTCTTTGTGTGTGTGTGTGTGTGTGAGAGAGAGAAAGAGAGAGAGAGAGTTGTGATAAATGTGAGGGGTGAGGGTCGCACACTAATATTATGAGTCATGATAGAAGGGGAGCGCCTGTGTAGAGAGAGATGACACATTATGGCAGGAAGGGTACCGTATATATTATGGCAGGAAGGGTACCGTATATATTATGGCAGGAAGGGTACCGTACCGTATATATTATGGTAGGAAGGGTACCGTATATATTATGGCAGGAAGGGTACCGTACCGTATATATTATGGTAGGAAGGGTACCGTATATATTATGGTAGGAAGGGTACCGTATATATTATGGTAGGAAGGGTACCGTATATATTATGGTAGGAAGGGTACCGTATATATTATGGTAGGAAGGGTACCGTATATATTATGGCAGGAAGGGTACCGTATATATTATGGCAGGAAGGGTACCGTACCGTATATATTATGGTAGGAAGGGTACCGTATATATTATGGTAGGAAGGGTACCGTATATATTATGGTAGGAAGGGTACCGTATATATTATGGTAGGAAGGGTACCGTATATATTATGGCAGGAAGGGTACCGTACCGTATATATTATGGTAGGAAGGGTACCGTATATTATGGTAGGAAGGGTACCGTATATATTATGGTAGGAAGGGTACCGTATATATTATGGTAGGAAGGGTACCGTATATATTATGGCAGGAAGGGTACCGTACCGTATATATTATGGTAGGAAGGGTACCGTATATATTATGGTAGGAAGGGTACCGTATATATTATGGTAGGAAGGGTACCGTATATATTATGGTAGGAAGGGTACCGTATATATTATGGCAGGAAGGGTACCGTATATATTATGGCAGGAAGGGTACCGTACCGTATATATTATGGTAGGAAGGGTACCGTATATATTATGGCAGGAAGGGTACCGTACCGTATATATTATGGTAGGAAGGGTACCGTATATATTATGGCAGGAAGGGTACCGTACCGTATATATTATGGTAGGAAGGGTACCGTATATATTATGGTAGGAAGGGTACCGTATATATTATGGTAGGAAGGGTACCGTATATATTATGGTAGGAAGGGTACCGTATATATTATGGCAGGAAGGGTACCGTACCGTATATATTATGGTAGGAAGGGTACCGTATATATTATGGTAGGAAGGGTACCGTATATATTATGGTAGGAAGGGTACCGTATATATTATGGTAGGAAGGGTACCGTATATATTATGGCAGGAAGGGTACCGTACCGTATATATTATGGTAGGAAGGGTACCGTATATATTATGGTAGGAAGGGTACCGTATATATTATGGTAGGAAGGGTACCGTATATATTATGGTAGGAAGGGTACCGTATATATTATGGTAGGAAGGGTACCGTATATTATGGCAGGAAGGGTACCGTATATTATGGCAGGAAGGGTACCGTACCGTATATATTATGGTAGGAAGGGTACCGTATATATTATGGTAGGAAGGGTACCGTATATATTATGGTAGGAAGGGTACCGTATATTATGGCAGGAAGGGTACCGTATATATTATGGCAGGAAGGGTACCGTATATATTATGGCAGGAAGGGTACCGTATATATTATGGCAGGAAGGGTACCGTACCGTATATATTATGGCAGGAAGGGTACCGTATATATTATGGCAGGAAGGGTACCGTACCGTATATATTATGGTAGGAAGGGTACCGTATATATTATGGTAGGAAGGGTACCGTATATATTATGGTAGGAAGGGTACCGTATATATTATGGTAGGAAGGGTACCGTATATATTATGGTAGGAAGGGTACCGTATATATTATGGTAGGAAGGGTACCGTATATATTATGGTAGGAAGGGTACCGTATATATTATGGTAGGAAGGGTACCGTATATATATGGTAGGAAGGGTACCGTATATATTATGGTAGGAAGGGTACCGTATATATTATGGTAGGAAGGGTACCGTATATATTATGGCAGGAAGGGTACCGTATATTATGGCAGGAAGGGTACCGTACCGTATATATTATGGTAGGAAGGGTACCGTATATATTATGGTAGGAAGGGTACCGTATATATTATGGTAGGAAGGGTACCGTATATATTATGGCAGGAAGGGTACCGTATATATTATGGCAGGAAGGGTACCGTATATATTATGGCAGGAAGGGTACCGTATATATTATGGCAGGAAGGGTACCGTACCGTATATATTATGGCAGGAAGGGTACCGTATATATTATGGCAGGAAGGGTACCGTACCGTATATATTATGGTAGGAAGGGTACCGTATATATTATGGTAGGAAGGGTACCGTATATATTATGGTAGGAAGGGTACCGTACCGTATATATTATGGCAGGAAGGGTACCGTATATATTATGGCAGGAAGGGTACCGTACCGTATATATTATGGCAGGAAGGGTACCGTATATATTATGGCAGGAAGGGTACCGTACCGTATATATTATGGTAGGAAGGGTACCGTATATATTATGGTAGGAAGGGTACCGTATATATTATGGTAGGAAGGGTACCGTATATATTATGGTAGGAAGGGTACCGTATATATTATGGTAGGAAGGGTACCGTATATATTATGGCAGGAAGGGTACCGTATATATTATGGCAGGAAGGGTACCGTATATATTATGGCAGGAAGGGTACCGTATATATTATGGCAGGAAGGGTACCGTATATATTATGGCAGGAAGGGTACCGTATATATTATGGCAGGAAGGGTACCGTACCGTATATATTATGGCAGGAAGGGTACCGTATATATTATGGCAGGAAGGGTACCGTACCGTATATATTATGGCAGGAAGGGTACCGTACCGTATATTATGGCAGGAAGGGTACCGTATATATTATGGCAGGAAGGGTACCGTACCGTATATATTATGGTAGGAAGGGTACCGTACCGTATATATTATGGCAGGAAGGGTACCGTATATATTATGGCAGGAAGGGTACCGTACCGTATATATTATGGCAGGAAGGGTACCGTATATATTATGGCAGGAAGGGTACCGTACCGTATATATTATGGCAGGAAGGGTACCGTATATATTATGGTAGGAAGGGTACCGTATATATTATGGCAGGAAGGGTACCGTATATTATGGCAGGAAGGGTACCGTATATATTATGGCAGGAAGGGTACCGTATATATTATGGCAGGAAGGGTACCGTATATATTATGGCAGGAAGGGTACCGTACCGTATATATTATGGCAGGAAGGGTACCGTACCGTATATATTATGGCAGGAAGGGTACCGTATATATTATGGCAGGAAGGGTACCGTATATATTATGGCAGGAAGGGTACCGTATATATTATGGCAGGAAGGGTACCGTACCGTATATATTATGGCAGGAAGGGTACCGTATATATTATGGCAGGAAGGGTACCGTATATATTATGGCAGGAAGGGTACCGTATATATTATGGCAGGAAGGGTACCGTACCGTATATATTATGGCAGGAAGGGTACCGTACCGTATATATTATGGCAGGAAGGGTACCGTACCGTATATATTATGGGTCCATTTATTTACTTTTACGTATAATTAATTAATTGTTTATTTAAGTTCCCTCCCAAGATCTCTATCAAGCTTTTCAAAATACCCCCAAGACCCTCCTACAAAATATATTTGTACATTTTTCGGTAGAAAAATGTCAAGGCCGAAGGCAGATTCCTTATAAGTTACAGGCTCGCTATCGCTCGCCAGGAAAAAATCGACACCTAAATGGCACAAAAGGTCTTACAATCGACACCTAAATGGCACAAAAGGTCTTAAAATCGGGCCAAACTAACGGGGCAAAACATGAGGGAGAATGGGGTCTAGAAAAACCAGATCTCCCCTTAAGGGGGGTGACCTGCTTTTTTCTCTTTATCTCCTTTTCTCTCTTTCTCTGGCTTGTATCCATTTGGCCCCATTCAGCCAACTGTTTTAAGACGTTTATCCCCATCCAGGTGTCGATTTCTTCCTGGCGAGCGATAGCGAGCCAACATTGTATGGAGAAATACGGCTTCGCCAGAGACATTTTTGTATCGAAAAATTTACAAATATATATATGCTGGCTCGCTACCGCTCGCCAGGAAAATATTGACACCTGGATGGGGTAAACGTGGCTGAATGGGGCCGAATGGATACAAGCCAGAGAAAGAGAGAAAAGGAGATAAAAAAAAAGCGGGTCACCCCCCCCCTTAAGGCGGTGTCACATGAGGGCATGTAGCCTATTCGGTACTAGGCTCGGAGTCACTTTATTCGGTACTAGGCTCGGAGTCACTTTATTCGGTACGGTACTAGGCTCGGAGTCCCTTTATTCAGTACTAGACTCGGAGTCACTTTATTCGGTACTCTAGGCTCGGAGTCACTTTATTCGGTACTAGGCTCGGAGTCACTTTATTCGGTACTAGGCACGGAGTCCCTTTATTCGGTACTAGGCTCGGAGTCACTTTATTCGGTACTAGGCTCGGAGTCCCTTTATTCGGTACTAGGCTCGGAGTCCCTTTATTCGGTACTAGGCTCGGAGTCACTTTATTCGGTACTAGGCTCGGAGTCACTTTATTCGGTACTAGGCTCGGAGTCACTTTATTCGGTACTAGGCTCGGAGTCACTTTATTCGGTACTAGGCTCGGAGTCACTTTATTCGGTACTAGGCTCGGAGTCACTTTATTCGGTACTAGGCTCAGAGTCACATTATTCGGTACTAGGCTCGGAGTCCCTTTATTCGGTACTAGGCTCGGAGTCCCTTTATTCGGTACTAGGCTCGGAGTCACTTTATCCGGTACTAGGCTCGGAGTCCCTTTATTCGGTACTAGGCTCGGAGTCCCTTTATTCGGTACTAGGCTCGGAGTCCCTTTATTCGGTACTAGGCTCGGAGTCACTTTATTCGGTACTAGGCTCGGAGTCACTTTATTCGGTACTAGGCTCGGAGTCCCTTTATTCGGTACTAGGCTCGGAGTCACTTTATTCGGTACTAGGCTCGGAGTCACTTTATTCGGCACTAGGCTCGGAGTCACTTTATTCGGTACTAGGCTCGGAGTCACTTTATTCGGCACTAGGCTCGGAGTCACTTTATTCGGTACTAGGCTCGGAGTCACTTTATTCGGTACTAGGCTCGGAGTCACTTTATTCGGTACTAGGCTCGGAGTCCCTTTATCACAATCACAATATACTAAAGAAAGGGATGTTATTCCACCAAGGTTTTTTCCATTTGGACGTAATTTTAACCCTTTCAAGCTCCAATACGCGTTGCTGTTGTTTCTGGCTACTATTAGACGATTTTATTCAGATTAGTAACGGTATATGGAAGTCAAAGTGTTGATTAAGATAGTATTTACCCTTTTAATTCCCACAGATCCTTCCTAAGCTGCATAAAATCATCTAATGATAGCCAAAATAAACTGCTAAAACGCGTCAGAGCTTCAAAAGGTTAAGGTTTGTAACCTAATGTCAGGAACAAACATCTTGGAGCACAATTAAATTACCCATATAATTAAAACAATATTGACTATCAAGTGTTTGCAGATACAAGACTCTGATACACATTATCAAATATATTATTATTGGTAAGGATCACTTCTTCACCGAATTTATACTTTTTGTTTTACCAATTGGGATCAATGCTTTGTTCTCGAGGGTTCTCATTCTTCTACTGAACCTGTAATACCTCGGGTCCCACAAGGCACTGCCCTGGGTCCCTTACTTTTCCTGCTGGGCTGGTTCTATCCAGAGTGAGGTTTGGCATCCTCTACCCAACCTTAGCCGTTTCTGTCTCTCTCTACTGCTGTCCTACTTTTCCTTCTGAGGGCAGGGGGCTAGGAATCCTCCTGTCCTTGTAAAATTCACCTACTAGACGAGACAGAGAAAGGGGTGAGGGAACGCAAAAGTGGTCACGGACCCTCTGTCTCGAGTCGGCCACCACCAGCTATGAGGTATGTGCCTGAGTATATACATGCATTATACATACATACATACATACATACATACATACATGCATACATACATACATACATAAATGAACTCGCACTATCGCTTACTTCTACTACTAGACTTTTCGCAGATGACAGCTTAGTTTACCGACCCATTTCTAATAGGGGCGATTGCCTTCAACTACAAAACGTCTTAACTGTCCTTGATGATTGGGAAGCCCAGTGGCAGATGACATTTAGACATGACAATTGCCACCATATCCGCTTCACCCGTTCGAACAAAATCATTCCATTTTCCTACAAACTACATAGCACTTTCTAGATACTGTTCCCTCTCACCGAACATGAGGTGGGCCATGCACTCACGTTAGCAGCATCAGAGCAAAGGCTAATAAGGCCCTGGGCTTCCTGTGCAGGAATCTCACCAAGTGTAATGCAGACATCAAAATTCTATGATTTTAAAACACTTGTTCGGCCACACTTGGAATACTGCGACACCGTCTGGGATCCACATACTCACAATAACATCAATACATTAGAGGCCATACAAAAGCTGCAAGATGGATCAGACGTGATTACTGACACACTACATCTGTCACTTTGCTCAAACAAGACATTACACTAGACCCACTTTCAACAAGAAGACAAATACACACACAACAAATGTTATATAAAATCACTAACAACTTATTAGACATAGACAATTATATAAATTTGCACCCTACAAGTATACAATTTACGAGGCATAGCCACAACCTAAAATACCACACCTATCAGGAAAGCACATAATTATTTAGACTATGTGTTCCCCCGCAGCATCCAGGAGTGGAATCACCTTCCATTTCATATAGTTAATAGTCTCACTCTTGATGCTTTAACAACTAGGATCACCTTACCTTACCTTAGGTTACCTTAGGTTGTGTTCGCCACTCTCCTAGCAGCATCGAGGAGCGCGTCGCCCGTCGTTGTGGGTTGTGATTTGGTGCAGCAGACTGTTTGAAGAGACAGCCCACCAGTCAATGCATCCCTAATCTTGATCCTTCAACTGATCCTCTCCCTAATCATTAACCCCATGCACAACCCCCGAACAGTATGTCGCCAAGGATCGGCCCTCTGCGGGTCCCACACTGTAAACGTAAACAGTTCCCATGTGACACCACCTTTACCGAGGTACTCCACCCATGCTACCAATACCTACTAGTAAACTAGCCTCACAACGGAACAAGGGAAAGGGAGATAGGTCAATTGATAGGCTTGGAAGGGAGGGTAAATTGATAGGATTGACAAGACTAATTTAAGAATAAACTAGCCTTCCAACGAACAGGGAGAACAAGCTAGGTGAATAGACATACCCTACATGAACAGAAAGAACAAGGGGGAATATTGATCATATAACATATAGGCTAATCTACTTAACTATACATACTGTATATATATATATATATATATATATATATGAGAGACAGAGTGAGAGAGTGAGAGTGAGTGAGAGATTGAGAGTGAGTGAGTAGGTGGAGGGATTTATCACACCTGTCATGACTGGCATTAGCAATTACTACCATCAGTCTTTATCATATTATTATCATATATTCAGTGCCGGTATAATTAGTGATCAAAATACAAACGATACACGAAAGTAATAACAAATTATAACCATTGTAACGATTCCCGGACAACTCAACCAATCGACCACTTCAACCAGTAAATCTCAACCAGTGCCAAACCAACCAGACCCAATAAAATCAGTGTCAAATTGAATCTCTAACCTCACTTTACCTGACCCAATAGTAATGCTCAAGTTGGCACTGGTTGAGGGGTTCTGCTTGAAATGGTGTACTGGTTGAGTTGTTCAGTCGTGATATACAGCATTATCAACAGCATCAGCATCAGCAGTCATTATTATTGGTGACCGGTCAACTCAACCAGTAGACCATTTTAACCAGTAGCTCTCAACCAGTACCAAATCAACCAATACGGTTAGGTTAGGTTAGGTTAGGTTAGTACTATATTTTGGCACTGGTTTGGTTGGTCTGGGTTAATTTGGCACTGGTTGAGAGCTACTGGTTGAAATGGTATACTGGTTGAGATGACATGGAACCTAGAGAGAGGGAGTGTGAGAGAGAGAGAGAGTGTGTGAGTGTGTGTGTGTGAGTTAAAGAGTTAAGGAATTAGAGAGTTAGAGTTAGAAGGGATAAATGCATGTGTTGAGATTAGGAGCCAGTGTACTGAAGTAAAGTGAATGATAAGACGGTGCGCGGCTCTTGGTTAGCTTGGTGTTATCTTTGGAGCCACCACGGTAATCTGTTCCTATAATCAATCATACAGTCAGTCAGTTCTTTACTACCTCATACAGTTACTATACTCACTCACTGGTACACTGATTGACACATACACATTTACATCAACACACACACACACACACACACACTCACACACACACACACACACATACATATACATACACAAACACACACGCTAGTTAATTCACATCCACACATTATCTTTATCTCATCTCTAGTTTTACACACACACACACACACATACTCTCACTCACACACACACTCACTGACTCCCATTCATTCATTCTCTCTCTCTCTCTCTCTCTCTCTCTCTCTCTCTCTCTCTCTCACTACGGTACCCTCTAATCATGTAGGTCAACACAGACTGGGTGGAGACGGCTAGGGCGGGGCAGACATTGATGGGTATGGGTTGGGGTATTGATAAATAAAGGCGGGGCATTGATGGGTAGAATGGGTATGGGTTTGGGTATTGATGAGTGAGTTAGGCATTGATGGGTTAAATGTGCATGGGTTGGGGTAGTGATGGTTATAGGCGGGGCATTGATGGGTGTCGGTTGGGGAATTGATGAGTTAGGAATTGATGGGTAGAAGAGGCATGGTTTAGGGCATTGATGAGTATAGGCGGGGCCATTAATGGGTATGAATTAGGTATTGATAAGTCATTGATAAGTTAGCCAATACAACCCACAGCGTTAAGGGGAGGTATTTACTTTGTTCCCTAGACCTCCATCAAGCTTAAAATGATACCCCCTTGAGTCCCTTTCAAGATAAATGTGTACATTTTTCGGTAGAAAAATGTTCCGGCCATAGGCCGGTTCCTCTTAAATTACAGGCTCGCTATCGCTCGCCAGGATAAAATCGACACCTGAATGGCACGAAAGGTCTTAATATGGAGTGAAAGTTCTTAAAATCGCTAAATTAATGGGGCGAACATGTTATAATATAAAAATCAATGGGGCTAAACATGAGGGAGAAAGGAGTCAAGAAAAAAATCCCTCAAGTGGAGATCTCCCCTGAAGTCCAACTATTAATAGCGTTTCTACCTGCCTTAGAATGTATTGGTCCATGGGGTGGCGTTCACAGGGAGAGAGAGAGCGGTATGTGGGCAATAATAGGGGATATATTGCTAATACACATAATATTAATAAACATATGTATTACAAAAGGGCTTGTTCTGTTTACACAAATGGAATGGAAGCGCACGTATGGATAGGAGAGAGAGAGAGAGAGACACAGAGAGAGAGAGAGAGACAGAGAGAGAGAGAGAGAGAGAGAGAGAGAGAGAGAGAGAGAGACAGAGAGAGAGAGAGAGAGGAGAGAGAGAGAGAGAGAGAGAGAGAGAGAGAGAGAGAGAGAGAGAGAGAGGGGGGGGGGGATGGAGTTTACATTGGTGTGGACGAATAAGGTGTTTGCTGTCTCCCCCCCCCCCCCCCCCCTCCCTCCACCTTCTCTCGTCTCTTCCACATTCTTCATTTTCTCACACCCGCCCAAAGTCAGTGTGTGTGTGTGTGTGTGTGTGTGTGTGTGTGTGTGTGCTTTAATTATATTGTTAAATGATATGTTATATTATATTTATCTGTGATTTTGCCCTTTTAATTTGACGACCACAAAATTCCATTCTAGCTTCCACCACCTCCTTATTTTAGGAAGGATCTTTCGGTACTAAACGGTCACGAACAAATATCCTAATTTGAGACAATCATGTGCATGATTTTGTTGTTAATGTTAATATTAGTCAAGTATAACTTGGATTATAGATTCATATACTATTTATTCACCAATACGTCAATTTAGAAAACCATAATATAATGTCTTTATACAAAATACATCCACATATCTAGCTACCTTCTAATTTATACAAAATATATCCACATATCTAGCTACCTTCTAATTTATACAAAATATATCCACATATCTAGCTACCTTCTAATTTATACAAAATATATCCACATATCTAACTACCTTCTAATTTATACAAAATATATCCACATATCTAGCTACCTTCTAATTTATACAAAATATATCCACATATCTAGCTACCTTCTAATTTATACAAAATATATCCACATATCTAGCTACCTTCTAATTTATACAAAATATATCCACATATCTAACTACCTTCTAATTTATACAAAATACATCCACATATCTAACTACCTTCTAATGTTCCATACCGTACGTAATAATAATGAAATAAGTGGGTTGAGGAGGCACTGCCTCAGTGCCTCCTCACCCCACTTGGCTGGCTAAAATGCATGGCTTTAATTGAACTCTCTTCATTTATACCACCGCTTAGAATTTTCCCAGTAATCTTAGGACAGCTTGCAAAACTTATAAAATAACAGTTAATAATTTACATATATACATTCCATCACACAAACACGACAGGTAGACAGCAGACATATAGACAAACACGACAGGTAGACAGCAGACATATATTCCATCACACAAACACGACAGGTAGACAGCAGACATATATACATTCCATCACACAAACACGACAGGTAGACAGCAGACATAATATAGACAAACACGACAGGTAGACAGCAGACATATATTCCATCACACAAACACGACAGGTAGACAGCAGACATATATACATTCCATCACACAAACACGACAGGTAGACAGCAGACATAATATAGACAAACACGACAGGTAGACAGCAGACATATATACATTCCATCACACAAACACGACAGGTAGACAGCAGACATATAGACAAACACGACAGGTACACAGCAGACATAATTATACATTCCATCACACAAACACGACAGGTAGACAGCAGACATATAGACAAACACGACAGGTACACAGCAGACATAATTATACATTCCATCACACAAACACGACAGGTAGACAGCAGACATATAGACAACAAAAATAATAATTATAAAAAAAGAAAAGTAAAAAAAAAGGTCAGGCATAATTCAGACCGAGAGACTAACCAGAGTACGGAGCCTTAACCAACCCATCCATCGAGCAGCAGCAGCCGTGTTATTAGAAGAATTACTTCCTTTCACTTGGTACTGGTGAAGATTAGTGGTCACGTCGTCAGTCCGTCATGTTTTGTGTTCCACCCTGTGTTGACCTTTCACCCCCAACGACCGTACATCTACACGCGCGCTCTCTAACACACTTTACCATGAGCAACTTTATTCTGACTATAGTGTGTTAAAGAAGGGGAGGGTTTATTTGTTGGTAGATTTATATATTTGTTTACTTTCCTCCCTTGACCTCCATCAACCTTAAACAAAACATCCACAAGATCCTCCTTCAAGATAAATGTGTACATTTTTCGATAGAAAAAATTCCTGGTCGAAGGCCGCTTTCTCCCTAAATACAGGCTCGCTATCGCTCGCCAAGAAAGTAATCGATACCTAAATAACACGAAAAGTCTTAATATTGACAAATAAACGGGGCAAAAAGTCCTACAATCGTTAAACTAATCGTCCAAGCGTTTTAAAATATGAAAGCTAATAGGGCTAAACATGAGGGAGAAGGGGGTCCAGAAAAAACAACTACCTCCCCTTTAGCTAACCTGGCAGATTTTTATTTTTTTTTCTATATTCCAATACTCCCTCTCGGGCATAGGCTGAGAGCCTGTACATTCCACCGCTCAACACGGTGAAGCCCGTGAGGTCTTGTTCCAGTCTGGGGAGTGAGACATGTGAAGCATCCATCATGGCTCGAAGCAGCTCCATCTCTGAAGCGGCCGGTTGCTTCGCTCAAGTGCTTCACCGTCTCACCCTCAGACTCAGACCCTCACTCTCAGAAAGCCACCTATTGAGCAGTGAACTCACTAGGCATTGTCCCCCTGTAACATATTTTGAATATGGGAATATTCATACAGTGTTATTTAATCAGGGAACAATGAGGGTATTTTTTTGGCATTTCGGTGGGCTTTGTGGTAATGCACTGATACTAGGTACAGCACAAATTCAATCCCAATAATATCTTCCCATTGACATATCGGGATTTGAACCCGGGTCCATTGGATTACCAATCCAGTGGCATGACCACTCCACCACACCTCCCCTAACACTGGTAACACTGTCTTTCTATACTTCCTATGCTGCCTTTCTAAACTGCTCCTAGTGTGATGCCACCAATATTTAAGGGGAGGTTTTATTTATTTTTTCCCTAGACCTCCATCAAGCTTAAAATCACACCCCCTAGATTAATTTGTACATTTTTCGGTAGAAAAATGTCCCGGCCGAAAGCCAGTTCCTCTTAAATTCCAGGCTCGCTATCGCTTGCCAGGAAAAAATCGACACCTAAATGACACGAAGGGTCTTAAAATTGACAGAAATTGAGCGAAAGTTCTTAAAATCGGCAAACTAATGGAGCGAACGTCTTAAAATATCAAAAGCAATGGGGCTAAAGATGAAGGATAAAGAGGTTCAGAAAAAATATCTCAATTGGAAATCTCCCTTAAATATTGGTTATAGAAATATATAGAAAGGCAGCGTTACCAATTTCTGCCAGGTTAGCTTGCATACACTTTAACACCAATTGAGGAGGTTTATAGGTATTTGGCATTGGCGACGGTGACTCTATAGACTCAAGGTACATTATTTCAAGAGACTGAATTCTTACTAAGGTGGATTTCCGAAGATGTCAAACACGAATTAGCGAAGTAAAGTTGATAGTAAAAGCCGTGGTGTGAATCCCGCCTTAAACCCTCACGTCTGACCTCTTGCCTCACACTCTGCCTCACCCTTCTTCACTCTCTGCCACTCTATATAGTCCATCTTCACTCTGATACCTATCTTATCTTTCTCTAACTCACCCTTCATTCTCTTTCACTTTTAAATCTAGTTCCATTAACCCAGCGCAGTTTAAGAGGCAACTTAATCCAAGTGTTCCAAATCATCAAAGGAATCGACAATATGAATTGTAATAAGTACTTCACTATCGACCAATCAAATTACACGCGAGGAAACGGTTGCAAAATTATTGGTAAATATTTTAACTCACACAAGTCCAGAAATGTCTTCTTCAGTCGAGTTGTCAACTTGTGGAATGGGCTACCCCAAAACTGGAGTACAGTTGATCCTTTTAAACTTCGCCTAGACAAATACCTTGCCTTAAATCAGCGACTGACTGCATTTGTAAATTAATAACTTTTTTCCCCTCAGGTTCATCAAGGATTATTACGTTTATATATAACTAAGATGTTACTCTCTATTATTACGTTTATATATAACTAAGATGTTACTCTCTATTATTACGTTTATATATAACTAAGATGTTACTCTCTATTATTGCGTTTATATATAACTAAGATGTTACTCTCTATTATTACGTTTATATATAACTAAGATGTTATTCTCTATTATTGCGTTTATATATAACTAAGATGTTATTCTCTATTATTGCGTTTATATATAACTAAGATGTTACTCTCTATTATTACGTTTATATATAACTAAGATGTTATTCTCTATTATTGCGTTTATATATAACTAAGATGTTACTCTCTATTATTACGTTTATATATAACTAAGATGTTACTCTCTATTATTACGTTTATATATAACTAAGATGTTACTCTCTATTATTACGTTTATATATAACTAAGATGTTATTCTCTATTATTGC
Organism: Paralithodes platypus; assembly: GCA_032716605.1. Taxonomy (NCBI): domain Eukaryota; kingdom Metazoa; phylum Arthropoda; class Malacostraca; order Decapoda; family Lithodidae; genus Paralithodes; species Paralithodes platypus. The sequence goes on from CM064518.1 coordinate 50,472,723, forward strand.
GTTTATATATAACTAAGATGTTATTCTCTATTATTGCGTTTATATATAACTAAGATGTTACTCTCTATTATTACGTTTATATATAACTAAGATGTTACTCTCTATTATTACGTTTATATATAACTAAGATGTTACTCTCTATTATTACGTTTATATATAACTAAGATGTTATTCTCTATTATTGCGTTTATATATAACTAAGATGTTACTCTCTATTATTACGTTTATATATAACTAAGATGTTACTCTCTATTATTGCGTTTATATATAACTAAGATGTTACTCTCTATTATTGCGTTTATATATAACTAAGATGTTACTCTCTATTATTGCGTTTATATATAACTAAGATGTTACTCTCTATTATTGCGTTTATATATAACTAAGATGTTACTCTCTATTATTGCGTTTATATATAACTAAGATGTTACTCTCTATTATTGCGTTTATATATAACTAAGATGTTACTCTCTATTATTACGTTTATATATAACTAAGATGTTACTCTCTATTTATATATAACTAAGATGTTACTCTCTATTCCCCAGATACACGAAAGATCACTTATGTTACTAACCCAATTGTCCCCTACTAACATCTCGTAATCATACCACGAGCATCAGCCCCAGGGCAGTACTTCCCTTTCCAATATTCCCTTACCCACTCTAAACCACTGTTTGGACACTTTGACCTCGGTGTTCTAGAGGGCAAAAAGCCTTGAGGGGTCGCTAGATCTGTTTTGCTTGATTCCTTTACACCTTTGTACTCCTCATCCCACTGCTCTTCCCCTGCTCCTCTCCTCCTCCTACTCCTACTCTTCCTCCTTCCGTTGCTCTTCTTCTCCTCCTTCCCCCGCTCCTCCTCCTCTCCTCCTTCTACGCCTACTCTTCACCGCTCCTCTCCTCCTCCTACTCCTCACCGCTCCTCTCCTCCTCCTCTTCCTCTTCCTCCTCCGCTGTTCTCCTCCTCCTCCTCCTTCCCCCGCTCCTCCTTCTACGTCTACTCTTCACCGCTCCTCTCCTCCTCCTACTCCTCACCGCTCCTCTCCCTCCTCCTCTTCCTCTCCCTCCCCCGCTGCTCTCCTCCTCCTACTCCTTCCACTGCTTCTCTCCTTATTCTCCTCCTCTTCCTCCTGCCCCCCCCCCCCCCCGGCCACAATATTATATTGGAGGACACATTCTCCACCATCTATTTACTGATAACGTAGGGACGACAACAACATATTATCACATTTCCTACATTCTGTCTACCTCTGTATTCATATGTCGACATATTTTCACATTTATGACATTCTATACAACATATTTATACATTTAACAGTGTATACTATTCATATTACAGCATATTTTCACATTTATCACACATTCTACCACAGTTTATTCATATCACAACAGAATTTCACATTTATCATACATTATATCTACATTATTATTATTCATGTATATCTAACTGACTTGTCCATCTATAAATACAGTATGTATACCTTCCTATCTATGTATTTATTCATATACAGTATATCAAATATACTTGCCTGTTAAATTACTTAGCTACCTACCTATTCTCTATCTATTTAATTATTATTTATGTATTTATTAATTATTATAATTATATCCACATACTGAACCCGCCACACGCAGACACATACAGATACACACACCAGACACACATAAATACGCACATAGCCACGCACATACACATACTGACACACACACACACACACACACATAAATACATACAGTCACAGGTTATTAATATATTAATATCAGCCTAATAGATGACTTGCAACATATAACACACACACACACACACACAGGTTATTTATATCAGCCTAATAGATCACTTGCAACATCACACACACACACACACACAAATTATTAATATCAGCCTAATCGATTCCTTGCAACATCACACACACACACACGTACACGCACACACACACACAGGTTATTTATATCAGCCTAATCGATTCCTTGCAACATCACACACACACACAGACACACAAATTATTAATATCAGCCTAATCGATTCCTTGCAACATAACACACACACACACACACGTACACGCACACACACACACACACACACACACACACACAGGTTATTTATATCAGCCTAATCGATTCCTTGCAACATCACACACACACACACACACAAATTATTAATATCAGCCTAATCGAGTCCTTGCAACATCACACACACACACGTATACGCACACACACACACACACACACACACACACACACACACACACACGTTATTTATATCAGCCTAATCGATTCCTTGCAACATCACACACACACACACGTACACGCACACACACACACACACACAAACACACACATACACAGGTTATTTATATCAGCCTAATCGATTCCTTGCAACATCACACACACACACAGACACACAAATTATTAATATCAGCCTAATCGATTCCTTGCAACATCACACACACACACACACACACACATATGGATCCTATTAATAACCATATTAATACCGAAGGCTTGCAACACCACCTGATTCCCTCGCTACGTACAACACCAGGCAACACTTTTAAGGGGGAGGTAGTCGCTTTTTATGGACCCCCTTTTTCCTCATGTTTAGCATTTTAGTTTTGAGATGTTACGACGTTCTTTCCGTCAGTTTGGTTCGCTGTCGCTCGCCAGGAAAAAATCGACACCTAAATGGCACGAAAGGTCTTAATATTGACAAGGAAATGGGGCGAAAGGTCTCAAAATCGCCAAACTAGTGAACAAATGTTTTAAAATCTGAAAACTAATGGGGCTAAACATGAGGGAGGCCATCAAAACCCAGCCCATCTCCCCTTAATGCCACCCCCACACCTCCAAAACAACAACACCAGGACCCACCCACCCCATCAGTCACCCTAACCTAACCCAACCCGCCACAACCACCATGATGATGATGATGATGATTGAAGACCAACCACAACACATCCCCTCCCTATAGTCCTAAGGGGGAGGTAGTTGCTTTTTTGGACCCCCTTCTCCCTCATGCGCTTTATCAATTTGTTCGAATGCCGACCCGTGGTAATAACGTTCTTGACATTGTACTTGCAACAAAAGAAGAATTGATAGAGAATTTGAATGTTGGTGATGAATTCAGTAACAGCGACCATCGTACGATAACTTTCACTTTAAAGTTTACTAGTAACGAACCAAATAGTAGCATCGAAAAAGTCCCTAATTTCAAGAAAGCAAACTTCCATAAACTTAGAGCTATGTTTAAAGAAACTGACTGGAGCTTTTTAATTAACAATAACGACATAAATACATCTTGGAAGTTATTCGAAACCACTTACCTAAAAGCAGTGCAAGACTGCATACCATCGAAAATACGGCGTCCAGGCCATAATAATAAGCCCAAATGGTGGAATAAAGATATTTCAAACTGCCTGCTTGCTAAAAAATGTGCTAATGATAGATTAAAATCCTCACAAAATGACGAAGAACGGGTGAAATTTGTAGAGCTACGACGCAAAGCCAAAAAGTTAATTAAGCAAAGTAAAAAGATCTTAGAGTTACATATTGCGAATCAAAGTAAAACAAACCCGAAAGAATTCTATAGTTATATCAGAAAGAAAAAAGTAGTTACTTCAACTGTTGGACCGTTAGTCGATGAAAAAGGAGAATACACCAAAGACGAAGTACAAATGAGTAATGCCCTCAATACCTTCTTTGCATCAGTTTTTACAACAGAAGACCTCAGTGATATCCCTACACCATCGCCGATTCAGATTGATAATTCAGATGTTCTAAGCAATATCACCGTTACAGAGAGAGAAGTATTGAATTGTTTAGATAAACTCAAGGTAAATAAAACGCCAGGACCTGATACAATCTCGCCTAGAGTTCTAAAGGAAGCTAAGAATGAGCTCTCCAAACCACTGACATTACTATTCAATAAATCCTTGCAGTCTGGAACTATGCCTGATCAGTGGAAGCTAGCCAACGTAACACCGATATTCAAAAAAGGCAGCAAATCCCTACCCAGTAACTATCGTCCAATTAGCTTAACCTCAGTTGTATGTAAAATGCTAGAAACGGTCATACGAGACAGACTCGTAAATCACTTAGAGGAAAATAACATACTTAAAGATACTCAACACGGCTTTCGTAAAAAACGTTCCTGTTTAACAAACCTCTTAGACTTCTTCCACGATATCCTCAACCTCTACGATGAGAGTAAAGCTGTAGATATTATATACCTTGATTTTCAAAAGGCCTTTGACAAAGTTCCCCACAAACGTTTACTGCTAAAACTAAAAGCGCATGGAATACAAGACGGTGTGTTGAAATGGATAGAAAATTGGCTCAGCAACAGAAAGCAAAGGGTAGTCATAAACGGTAAGGCATCTAAATGGACCAATGTAAGTAGCGGGGTACCCCAGGGATCGGTACTAGGACCAATTCTCTTTCTAATTTACATCAACGACATAGATGAGGGTCTCACCTGCACAATCTCAAAATTTGCTGACGATACAAAAATTGCAAATAGCGTACTCTCAAAAGAACAAGTTGACGATATGCAACACAATCTAGATAAATTGTCATGTTGGGCCCAAATTTGGCAAATGAGTTTCAATGCGGATAAATGTAAAGTACTACATGTCGGATACCTAAATGAGAAAGCAAACTATTCGATGAATGGCACTCCGCTTAAGAATGTAAACAGAGAAACTGATCTGGGAGTAACAATATCGAGTAACCTAAAACCGAGTCAACAATGTTCAGAAGTTGTTAAGAAGGCAAACAAAATAATTGGCTTTATAGGCAGGTCATTTGAGCATAAATCCAAAGAAGTTATCCTAACCCTTTACAATTCCTTAGTCCGCCCTCTTCTGGAATACTGCGTTCAATCCTGGTGCCCTTATTACCAAAAAGATATAAACAAGCTAGAACGAGTTCAACGTAGAGTTACCAAAATGATACCTAGCCTAAAGAACAAACCATACGAAGAGCGAAGAGCGTCTTAGAGAATTAAATCTATTTCCTTTAACCCAGCGCAGATTAAGAGGCGACTTAATTCAAGTGTTCAAAATCATCAAAGGCATCGACAATATGAACTGTAGTAAGTACTTCACTATCGACCAATCTAATTACACGCGGGGAAACGGTTGCAAAATTATTGGTAAATCTTTTAACTCGCACGAATCTAAGAATTTCTTCTTCAATCGAGTTGTCAACTTGTGGAATGGGCTTCCCCGAGACGTTATAGACTGCAGCACCGTTGATTCATTTAAATTCCGCCTAGACAAATATCTCGCATCAAACCCGCGACTGACTGCGTTTGTAAATGAATAACTTTATCCTCCCCTCAGTTACTAACCCATCTGTCCCCTACTAACTTCCTAGTCCTGCCACTAACGTGGCAGGGCAGTAGTTCCCTTTCCAATGTTCCCTTACCCACTCTAAACCACTGTTTGGACACTTGATCCTCAGTGTTTTGGAGGACAAGCAACCTAGAAGGGTCACTAGATCTGTTGTTGCTTGATTTCCTTTGTACTCCTTTGTACTCCTTTGTATGTATAACCCCTTTAGTTTTGACATTTCTAGACGTTCCTTCCATTATTTGGCGATTTTGAGACTTTTTGCCCCATTTCTTTGTCAATATTAAGACCTTTCGTGGAATTTAGGTGTCGATATTTTTCTGGAGAGCGATAGCGAGCCTGAAATTTTCGATAGAACCGGCCTTCGGCCGAGATATTTCTCTACCGAAAAATGTACACATTTATTTTGAAGGGGGGTCTAGGGTGTGTGTGTGTGTGTGTGTGTGTGTGTGTGTGTGTGTGTGTGTGTGTGTGTGTTTTTTTTTTTTTTTTTTTTTTTTTTTTTTTTTAACGTGATGGAGATCTAGGGAAGAAACCAAAACAAAAATAAACAATTAACACATAAATAAATATATAGGCCTAGACCACAAAGCAACCACTACCCCCTTAAACGTGACACAAAGACCACCTCCACCACAACTACTAGATCATCATAATCACCACCGCAAGAATAAGAACATTAAAACTCTCCTTATCAAGCAACTAAAATACAACGAAACTCCTAACAACAACACCACCAACAACAACAACAACAACAACAACCACACCATTCACAGTACCATTATATTCAACAACAATAACAGGGCGGGTGCCCAACCCCGAAAAGGGTTGAAATAGGGGAGCTATCCCCCCGCCAAAGGCGGCTTTCTAGGGCCTTTCCTAGCTGATGCTGAGAGGATTGGGTTCTAGTCATGTGGTGATGGGCTGGTCTATCAGAGTGAGAACTGAGCGACCTCTGCCATACCCAGGCTTTATTGTGGTCGGCAGGGAGGGTTCTGTGGGGGTGCTCGGTTATGGCCTTGGCCTTGCTCGGGGCCTTGGGGCTGTTCGGCCAGGCAGCTTGGGGAAAAACAACAACAACAACAACAACAACAATAACAACTACAACATGACTACGACAAACCAACCACAGCACTCACGACAACGACAAATCACCAACAACAACCATACCCCTCAAAGCACTATTATATTCAACAACCACAACCACAACACACTCGACTACAACTACCATAATATTTAACAACAACCACAACACTCACAACTACGACTACCATAATATTTAACAACAACCACAACCCTCACAACTACGACTACCATAATATTTAACAACAACCACAACACTCACAACTACGACTACCATAATATTTAACAACAACCACAACACTCACAACTACGACTACCATAATATTTAACAACAACCACAACCCTCACAACTACGACTACCATAATATTAAACAACCACAACCCTCACAACTACGACTACCATAATATTTAACAACAACCACAACCCTCACAACTACGACTACCATAATATTTAACAACAACCACAACCCTCACAACTACGACTACCATAATATTAAACAACCACAACCCTCACAACTACGACTACCATAATATTAAACAACCACAACCCTCACAACTACGACTACCATAATATTTAATAACAACCACAACCCTCACAACTACGACTACCATAATATTTAATAACAACCACAACCCTCACAACTACGACTACCATAATATTTAACAACAAACACAACCCTCACAACTACGACTACCATAATATTTAACAACAAACACAACCCTCACAACTACGACTACCATAATATTTAATAACAACCACAACCCTCACAACTACGACTACCATAATATTCCCCCCTACCATTTGCACGAGCGGATGGAGAGAGTGATAGAGAAATGTCAAAGGCCCACTCTGTTTCCCCATGCCACTTAAACCTGCGCCATCACTAGAACAACAAGAGCCCCCACAAACACTTACACCACTACCACCATTATTACAATATTGACCTACACCACCTGCCACCTGTATCACCAACACCACACACACACACACAAACACTTACACCACTACCACCATTATTACAATATTGACCTACACCACCTGCCACCTGTATCACCAACACCACACACACACACACACATCACTACTACCACCGCAAACACACATACACTATTACCATCATCGCATTATTCACTAACACCACCTGCACCACCACAACAGCACTACAAACACCACCTGCACCACCACAACAGCACTACAAACACCACCTGCACCACCACAACAGCACTACAAACACCACCTGCACCACCACAACAGCACTACAAACATACATATCCACACCACTACCACCCTCAAATTACTCACCACAACCATAACAGCATCACACGCGCACACACACACACACACACAGCACTACCACCATCAAAATTATTCATCATCACCACCAACCACCTGGCCCACCAACGACACGAAGGGATGGCCAGAGATAGAAATGTCAAAGGGTGCCATGAGTTTTGTCCCAACCATAACACAACTACCGCCACACCACTCACCACCATCACACCCATAACACTACCATCTCCAACACCATTATCAAGGGTGAGGGCTGGTCCTATACAGAGTGAGGTTTGGCATTCTCTGCCCAACTTTAGCCATTTCTGTTTGGCTCTTTTCCTGTACTACTTTTCTGTCTAGGTGCTTGCGATATCGCCCGATTGGGTGGCACTGCAAGGGGTGCTGCGGTCGGTGGGGGCATTGACCAAGGGGTGCAAGCCTTGGGGCTGATGATCCCCTCCCTTGTTGCCCTTTCAGAGACAGAGCTCATCTCACCTTGACCCCTTCGGGGATCCGAGCATCTGGAGCGGCTGCGGTCTATTAGACTCAGGACTGTTCGGCCAGACAGTCTGGGGAACTACAACAACATCTTTATCACCCCCAGAACCACAAGTAGATGGACACAAAGCGAGAAATATCAAGAGACCTTCTCACACACTAGTTTATCCGTGCTCACAAAACCCTCAGCACCACTACCACAACTAACCACTTACACCACCACCAACCAGAACCACAAGAAGATGAACTCAGAGCGAGAAATGTCAAAGGCTTCCCTACACACCTGTTTCCCCGTGTTCCTTAAAGCTGAACCACAGACACCACACAAGTTCACAACCAACACCATCACCACCACCAACCATCAATACCACCAGGAAAAATAAAATAAAAAACACACACCATCATAATTATCCACAACCACAAGATGGCCACAGACACAGAGAGATAAATGTCAAAGGCCTCTACACACTTGCTTCCCTGTGCCCCTTTATCATAAAGTTGAACTAGAAACAATTCACAACTAATCACCACCACCAACAACCACAACAAACAGCACCCCGTTGTCCTTAAAGCTGCACCAAAACATCCAAAGCATCTTCACCACCACCACCACCACCACAACCAATAACATCACCACAACCAACAAAACCATCACCACCACACCACAAGAGGAAGATAAATATCAAAGGCCCCCCCCCCCTCGCATGCACTTGTTTCCCCGTGCCCCTTACAACTGCACCACAAACATCAACAAACATCTTCACCACCACCACCACAACCAAAAAACAGCACTACAAACATTAACACCATCTTCACCAACACCAACACCACCACCACAACCAATAACCAACATCACCACAACCAATAACCAACATCACCACAACCAATAACCAACATCACCACAACCAATGACCAACATCACCACAACCAATGACCAACATCACCACAACCAATGACCAACATCACCACAACCAATAACCAACATCACCACAACCAATAACCAACATCACCACAACCAATAACCAACATCACCACAACCAATAACCAACATCACCACAACCAATGACCAACATCACCACAACCAATAACCAACATCACCACAACCAATAACCAACATCACCACAACCAATAACCAACATCACCACAACCAATAACCAACATCACCACAACCAATAACCAACATCACCACAACCAATAACCAACATCACCACAACCAATAACCAACATCACCACAACCAATGACCAACATCACCACAACCAATAACCAACATCACCACAACCAATGACCAACATCACCACAACCAATAACCAACATCACCACAACCAATAACCAACATCACCACAACCAATAACCAACATCACCACAACCAATGACCAACATCACCACAACCAATGACCAACATCACCACAACCAATAACCAACATCACCACAACCAATAACCAACACCACCACAACCAATAACCAACACCACCACAACCAATAACCAACATCACCACAACCAATAACCAACATCACCACAACCAATAACCAACATCACCACAACCAATAACCAACATCACCACAACCAATGACCAACATCACCACAACCAATAACCAACATCACCACAACCAATGACCAACACAACCAATAACCAACATCACCACAACCAATAACCAACATCACCACAACCAATAACCAACATCACCACAACCAATAACCAACATCACCACAACCAATGACCAACATCACCACAACCAATGACCAACATCACCACCACCAATAACCAACACCACCACAACCAATAACCAACATCACCACAACCAATAACCAACATCACCACAACCAATGACCAACATCACCACAACCAATAACCAACACCACCACAACCAATAACCAACACCACCACAACCAATGACCAACATCACCACAACCAATGACCAACATCACCACAACCAATAACCAACATCACCACAACCAATAACCAACATCACCACAACCAATAACCAACACCACCACAACCAATAACCAACATCACCACAACCAATGACCAACATCACCACAACCAACACCACAAGAGGAAGATCAAATAAATGTCAAAGGCCCCCTCACACACCTGCTTCCCTGTGGTCCTTAAAGGTGGCCGCCCATCAAAAAGTTGTCCCCCTTCCATATGATGATCTCTTCCTCGCATTTACACCTCACACCCTGTTGTCTCAGTGGAGGGGGATTTACAACCCTATTCCTAAACGTGGGGTAAGGACAAACTATATAGAAGTGAGTGTTAATTTATGAGAGAGAACTTGATATCACTCGCTCTCCGTAAGCTTACATCGCATTCTAATTTTATTTTATTTTTTAACACAAGAGGAGAGGGGTGCGTTGCATCTTTAAATCCAATGACACATTTTTAGCTGTATTATTTTTCGTTGCGTTCAGATGATGTTCAGTGTCTTGGGAAGGATTGTGCTGACAAACGGGACATATGTCGACCCCCTCCTTCTTGTATATTCAGATTTTAGAATGATCTCTCCGTCACATTTACACGTACCTGTACCCCAGCATTCTCACAAATACATTATAGAGTTGTTCGGTTTTTGGTCGGGAGGTGGTGAGGTACCGTATCGAGTTGTCTGATACCTAACCAGTCTCATATGGAACTATGAGCTCGTGCATAAGACATATTGTATTAGACACTGGACTGAGGCTGCCACTTTGGCTAAAGAAAGAAACAAATGTAACATCATAATGCATAATATGAATAAGGGTGTGTCATTTTTTTTGTCAAAGTAAAATGAGATGAGTTACCATTATTCATATTATGATTAAGCATATCACATTTCTTGCTACATTCAAGCGGCTGCCAATATCTACCAACAATTATTTCGTGAAGAGGAGTCCTTAAAATAGGAATCCCATATTGAAGTGAAGATGAGTATCTCGGTGTTGTTTCTTAGGGGTGCCCACCTCGCTTTTTTATCTTTCTCTCCCTCTGTGTTTGGCTTGTATCCATTCGGCCCCATTCAGCCTACTGTTTTAAGACGTTTACCCCCATCCAGGTGTCAATATTTTCCTGGCGAGCGGTAGCGAGCCAGCATATATATGTATTTGTTTTGACAGCAAGCTAAAATTGTACATTTTTCGATAGAAAAATTTCTCCGGCGAAGCCGGATTTCACCGTACAATGCTGGCTCGCTATCGCTCGCCAGGGAGAAATCGACACCTGGATGGGGATAAACGTCTTAAAACAGTTGGCTGAATGTGGCCGAATGGATACAAGCCAGGGAAAGAGAGAAAAGGAGAGAAAGATAAAATAAAGCCGGTGACAAAAGCTGTACGAATTTCGTGTATGTAGGTGATGTTTTTAACTGTAGTATCCTTTAGGAAGTAGGTTCATTATGGATGAAGTACACTGTATAGTACACGATTGAGAATGGATGAAGTACACTGTATAGTACACTATCATTATGGATGAAGTACACTGTATAGTACACGATAATTATGGATGAAGTACACTGTATAGTACACGATCATTATGGATGAAGTACACTGTATAGTACACGATAATTATGGATGAAGTACACTGTATAGTACACTGTGAAGTACACTGTATAGTACACGATAATTATGGATGAAGTACACTGTATAGTACACTGTGAAGTACACTGTATAGTACACGATAATTATGGATGAAGTACACTGTATAGTACACTGTGAAGTACACTGTATAGTACACGATAATTATGGATGAAGTACACTGTGAAGTACACTGTATAGTACACGATAATTATGGATGAAGTACACTGTATAGTACACTGTGAAGTACACTGTATAGTACACGATAATTATGGATGAAGTACACTGTATAGTACACTGTGAAGTACACTGTATAGTACACGATAATTATGGATGAAGTACACTGTATAGTACACTGTGAAGTACACTGTATAGTACACGATAATTATGGATGAAGTACACTGTATAGTACACTGTGAAGTACACTGTATAGTACACGATTGAGAATGGATGAAGTACACTGTATAGTACACTATCATTATGGATGAAGTACACTGAATAGTACACGATAATTATGGATGAAGTACACTGTATAGTACACGATCATTATGGATGAAGTACACTGTATAGTACACGATCATTATGGATGAGGTACACTGTATAGTACACGATCATTATGGATGAAGTACACTGTATAGTACACTGTGAAGTACACTGTATAGTACACTATCATTATGGATGAAGTACACTGTATAGTACACTGTGAAGTACACTGTATAGTACACTATCATTATGGATGAAGTACACTGTATAGTACACGATAATTATGGATGAAGTACACTGTATAGTACACGATCATGATGGATGAAGTACACTGTATAGTACACGATAATTATGGATGAAGTACACTGTATAGTACACGATAATTATGGATGAAGTACACTGTATAGTACACGATCATTATGGATGAAGTACACTGTATAGTACACTGTGAAGTACACTGTATAGTACACGATAATTATGGATGAAGTACACTGTATAGTACACGATCATTATGGATGAAGTACACTGTATAGTACACGATAATTATGGATGAAGTACACTGTATAGTACACGATAATTATGGATGAAGTACACTGTATAGTACACGATCATTATGGATGAAGTACACTGTATAGTACACGATCATTATGGATGAAGTACACTGTATAGTACACGATAATTATGGATGAAGTACACTGTATAGTACACGATAATTATGGATGAAGTACACTGTATAGTACACTGTGAAGTACACTGTATAGTACACTATCATTATGGATGAAGTACACTGTATAGTACACTGTGAAGTACACTGTATAGTACACTGTGAAGTACACTGTATAGTACACTGTGAAGTACACTGTATAGTACACGATCATTATGGATGAAGTACACTGTATAGTACACGATCATTATGGATGAAGTACACTGTATAGTACACTGTGAAGTACACTGTATAGTACACGATCATTATGGATGAAGTACACTGTATAGTACACTGTGAAGTACACTGTATAGTACACTATCATTATGGATGAAGTACACTGTATAGTACACGATCATTATGGATGAAGTACACTGTATAGTACACTGTGAAGTACACTGTATAGTACACTATCATTATGGATGAAGTACACTGTATAGTACACGATCATTATGGATGAAGTACACTGTATAGTACACTATCATTATGGATGAAGTACACTGTAAAGTACACTGTATAGTACACGATTGAGAATGCTAAACGTAGATAAATGTTCCATCTAATGGCGACTCAGTTTTTAATATTTTGCTGCCCTAGTAAGCTTTTGTGTGGCTTATGAAGGACCTCTCACTGTAAAAATATATATCTTAGAACTTTTGAGGGACTATTCAGAAGCTTTCATTAAATGAAAGACATCTTGAAGTATAAAGAGATAATATTATTCTAATTACTGCCTTCAATACAGGAAGGAGCTCTTAAGGTCAAAGGGACAAACTACGCCGCTCTGACAAGCAACAATATAAATGTTTAGGTTTTCTCCAACACATAGTATACTGTTTCAAATATGGTGTAGCGGAAAGTTAAGAGTGTTGCTGCTTTAACAAACACGCAAACACACACACACACACGCACACTCACTCTCTCTCTCTCTCTGCGGTGTGTGTGTGTGTGTGTGTGTGTGTGTGCACTTTCAGGAAGTTATACGAAGTTGTTGTTCTCTAAGCACAAATCATTATACAAATACAGTCTTAAGTATACTACACAATCGTAAGCTTCTTTAAAACATATATTTAATAATTGAGAAATAACAACAATAATAATAAAAACCCACGAATGAAGAATATTGTTCAAGGGTAAATACAAATAAATGAATGTGGAATAAAAATAGCAGCCGTAAATTTAAATGCTCTCTCTCTCTCTCTCTCTCTCTCTCTCTCTCTCTCTTGATAGCGTAATGCGTAAGTGCGCGGAATTTCGGTGTGAGTATCCTAGGTTCGAATCCTTGGAGTTCCATATGTATTTGTTGATTTCATTGAGTTTAGAAGTGAAGTTGGTTGGTGAAAAAAAATAATATATATACAGTATATATATATATATATATATATATATATATATATATATAATATATACTGTATATATACATACAGTATATACAGTATATATATATATATATATATAATATATACTGTATATATATATATATATATACAGTATATATATATATATATATATATATATATATATATTATATATATATATATATATATATATATATATACAGTATATACTGTATATATGCCAAATGGTAGAAATATTTGCTTGATTAATCTAGTTGTTTGTGAGATATAGAGGTTATCGTTCAAGAGTTTTAGCCTACTTATTAGGAACAGGGCATAGTAATGTGAACCACGAAAGGAAAGTATAATTTTTACCTCATGGAGTAAATAATCATATAACGCTGAGAAAATTATATCACCTTTAAGCTAAAAGATCATATCATACTTTGAATATTATATCAGCCTCTATAATGACATGGGGCTAAACTGTGCGACCATTGGCTATTAAAGAGGTGTATTGATCCTCCCCTGCCGGCACTACCACTAAAGGCCAGGGCAACACTCAACAATTTCCCCCGGGACAGTGGGACTCATGACTAGCAAAAGCTCAATCGTACTAATAGAGAAACCTGACGATATATACAGGGTGTCTCAGGAGGAAAGGGCATAACTTTTGGAAATTATAAAACAAAATATTCTAAGCCTAAAATGTTCTATAAAGAATATTCCAAATCTCAACCAGTAAAGAGATATTGCATGTTGAAAATGGCACTTTCTTAAGTATTTCCCCATAAGGGTGGCCTAGCTGGCCTCTAGTACCTACCACACTTCCTTCTAACTGCAATTATTTTACCATGCTATTGTAAAGATATTATAATTCTGTAAGTTGCCAAATTATTATAGATACAATAGCTCACTTTGGACCAGTTGGAAACTATCTGACATGGAAGAGTCCATTACAGTGAGGTGGGGGAGGACACTACTTAAAACCTTCAATATCTTTTTAACAGTTGAGAATTGGATGTTTTGTTATAGAACATTTTAGGCTTAGAATTCCTTGTTTTATCATTTCCCAAAGTTATGCCCTTTCCTCCTGGGACACCCTGTATATATATATATATATATATATATATATATATATATATACAGTATATATTATATACTGTATACATTATGACAAGTGGATAGTTTGAGTGGGAGGGAAACTGAGGATATAATTCAATTCAATCCTATGTCACAATTTGGATTCTACATACCACACCAGATCACATATTGGGCTTTCTCCTGGATAGTCCCCGCAACAATCATTACCTGCAAAGAAAACGAAAGTATATAGTTGAATAAACAGAAGAAACCGGTGTACTATATATATATATATATATATATATATATATATATATATATATATATATATATATATATATATATATATATATATATATAGCATTCGTCTGAAGGAATGATATAAACTATTATATGAAAAGTCGCCATCTGGTTATATGTTATATAAATACTATATATTATGAACTTAAAATTTCCAAACGATTGAATTGAAACATAGAGGTCCCCAAAAGACCCGCCTCACACCAGACAGGGTTAACCCTTTCTGTACCGACGACGTCTTTTTCATTTTAATCTAACTATATTTAGAGGATTTTGTGCAGTTTAAGAAGGATCTGTGGTAGTAAAAAGGGTTAAATGAGATAGTTCGAAGCCTGTTAATTGTTGGAAACCCTTTTTAAACTGGACACAATCGTCTAATAGTAGCCATAATAAAATTAATCAGACATCGCTGATACAGAAGGGGTTAAGGCGAACGGTGAAACCAACATTTAAAAACAAAACTTCCAAAACTGGTGCAGGAGAAATTCGATATCAGTTTTTAATCACATACGCACATACTTTTAATCACATACGCACATACTTTTAATCACATACGCACATACTTTTATTCACATACGCACATACTTTTAATCACATACGCACATACTTTTAATCACATACGCACATACTTTTAATCACATACGCACATACTTTTAATCACATACGCACATACTTTTAATCACATACGCACATACTTTTAATCACATACGCACATACTTTTAATCACATACGCACATACTTTTAATCACATACGCACATACTTTTATTCACATACGCACATACTTTTAATCACATACGCACATACTTTTAATCACATACGCACATACTTTTTAATCACATACGCACATACTTTAATTATATGAATTCGGCAATCGATAGTTAAAAAGTTGAATGACTCCTATGAACAACAGAGGAGCGTCAACCATTATACACCATCAGTATTACCTTCAAGATAAATGTGTACATTTTTCTATAGAAAAATGCCGTTTCCTCTTAAATTACAGGCTCGCAATAGCTCGCCAGGAAAAGAATGACACCTAAATAATACGAAAAGTCTTAATATTGTCAAAGAAATGGGGCGAAAGGTTTTAAAATCGGCAAACTAATGGGCCAAACGTCATAAAATCTGAAAACTAATGGGGCTTAACATGAGGAAGAAGGGAGACCATAAAAACGACCCATCTCCCTTCAATGTAATTATATTTTGTCACCGACCAACTTTACTTCTAATAAACCCAATTAATGAAATCAACAAATACATGTGGCACTCCAAGGGACTCGAACCTAGGATACTCACATCGAAATTCCGCGTATTTATGCATTACGCTATCAAGACAGTATAAGACAGACAGACAGACAGTGTGCCAGACAACAACACTATACGTATTCCAATCATTCCCAGACTGTCTATCCGGGGACGACGCCGGCTTTAAGGGGCGATATCGACTTGAGGGATTTTTTTCTGGACCCCTTTCTCCCTCATGTTTAGCCCCATTGCTTTTGAGATTTTAAGACAGTCGCCCCATTAGTTTGGCGATTTTAAGAACTTTCGCTCCATTTCCGTCAATTTTAAGACCTTTCGTGCAATTTAGGTGTCGATTTTATCCTGGCGAGCGATAGCGAGCCTGTAATTTAAGAGGAACCGGCTTTCAGCCGGGACATTTTTCTACCGAAAAATGTACAAATTTATCTTGAAAGGGGCTCAAGGGGGTGTAATCTTAAGCTTGATGGAGGTCTAGGGAACAAACTAAAAACCTCCCCTTAACCCTGTCACTACCGGAGATGGCTGGGGTTTGATTTCACCTACAGTATACTGTATTTAGACGATGTTATGCACCCTACGAAAAATGTATTGTAGTTGAAAGGGTTAATTGAGATAGTCTGTAGCCGCTTCATTGCTACACGTCCGTCCTAAGCTGACTAAAATCGTCTAATATTTGCCGGAATATACCTGTAATGAAAAGGACGTCACCGTGCTGAATGGGTTAAGGTGAGAGATTACTTTTTTTTGTTTTGTTTTTGTTTTTTCAGACCTCCTTCTCCCTCATGCTTAGCCCCATTAGTTTGGCAATTGTAAGACCTGTCGCCACATTTCTGTCAATTTTAAGAATTGTCGTGCCCTTTAGGTGTCGATTTTTTACTGGCTACTACCAGATGATTTTATTCAGCTCAGGAGGGGCCTGTAGCAAATCATGAGGTTTCGGACTGTAAACCATTTTAGCTACACCATAGATCCTTCCCAAGCTGCATTGACTAGCATACAATAATACAGCTAGAATACAATATAAAAGCCAGTGCCGGGACTGAAAGGGTTAATGCTAGCAGGTGTCAGGATTCCACAATCTTGTTAACCCTTTGAGTACCAGCGACGTGTGTTGTATTGTATTCTGACTAGATTTAGACGTTATTATGCAGCTTAGGAACGATCTGTGGTAGTTAAGAAAGGGTTGGTTGAGATAGTTTGAAGCCTTAATATTGTTAGAGGTTCTTCCTAAGCTGAATACATTCGTCTAGTAGTTGCCAGAATATGATAATGAAGGGAATTCCCTGGTACTGGATGGGTTAATAAGTCTTAGTAAACACAATATATATTACTATGTCAGTCAGTCACTTAGTCAGTCAGTCACTTAGTCAGTCAGTCACTTAGTCAGCCAGTCACTTAGTCAGTCAGTCACTTAGTCAGTCAGTCATTAATCAGTCAGTCACTTAGTCAGTCAGTCACTTAGTCAGTCAGTCACTTACTCAGCCAGTCACTTAGTCAGTCAGTCACTAGTCAGTCAGTCATTAATCAGTCAGTCACTTAGTCAGTCAGTCACTTAGTCAGTCAGTCATTAATCAGTCAGTCACTTAGTCAGTCAGTCACTTAGTCAGTCAGTCACTTATTCAGTCAGTCACTTAGTCAGTCAGTCACATAGTCAGCCAGTCACTTAGTCAGTCAGTCATTAATCAGTCAGTCACTTAACTAGTCAAACAGGTACCCACTCAGTCAACTAGCCGCTTACTTAGCCATAGAGCCAGCTAGGCAGTCAGTTAACTTGACAATTAATCATTTAACAAGCCAGACAGACAGTCAGCCAGCTAACCAGTCAGTCAACTAGCCATCCAGTCGCTCAGCACGTCAGTTAGTCGTCCAGTTAATTGGCCAGTCACAGTCAAACATTTGGTTATTCAGATATATGTTTGTAGTTACATTTAAGTTATTCATTTTGGAGAATAAATGAAATACAAGTCAATATACTGTGCTTGAAATGTAAAGGACCGCTCCCCCCCCCCCCCCCCCACACACACACTTTTGAGAGCAGATATTATATTGAGTTCAAGGCAGAGTCTCTCTCTCTCTCTCTCTCTCTCTCTCTCTCTCTCTCTCTCTCTCATAGGACTAATAATTAAAATAGTAATGGTGATTATAACATCAAAATTATAATAATAATACTAATACCCATATTATTATTATCACTACTACTACTACTACTACTACTACTACTACTACTACTACTAATATTAATAATAACATTAATAATATTATTAATAATAGTAATTATAATAAAACCACCAAAACTAACTTGACCTATTACACAATCCCCAAAATGTGTTCGCCCTAAACTCCTTACCAATAACAGCCGTCATAAACACAGCCATTGGATCTACGCCCTGCTAACGATCACATACAGATTCTCCCACACCTACACCTCAATATATACACTTTCCACTGTAGGGAGGACACTTTTAAACCAGGAAGCCATATTGGAGACGAAATATTGCTGCTATTACTATTACGATTACTACTACTACTATTACTACTACTACTACTGCTACCATTATTTGTTTTCTTTTTCTTTTAACATCTACTAAACACTCACGCTCTCCGTTTCCTCTTTGGTCTTTCTCTCCCATTTCTCCGTTTTCTCTTTAGTGTCCCCCTCCCATCACTCCATTTTCTTTTTGGTCTTCCTCTCCCATCTCTCCATTTTCTGTTTGGTCTTCCTCTCCCATCTCTCCATGTTCTGTTTGGTCTTCCTCTCCCATCTCTCCATGTTCTGTTTGGTCTTCCTCTCCCATCTCTCCATGTTCTGTTTGGTCTTCCTCTCCCATCTCTCCATTTTCTGATTGGTCTTCCTCTCCTATCTCTCCATGTTCTGTTTGGTCTTCCTCTCCCATCTCTCCATTTTCTGATTGGTCTTCCTCTCCTATCTCTCCATGTTCTGTTTGGTCTTCCTCTCCCATCTCTCCATGTTCTGTTTGGTCTTCCTCTCCCATCTCTCCATGTTCTGTTTGGTCTTCCTCTCCCATCTCTCCATGTTCTGTTTGGTCTTCCTCTCCCATCTCTCCATGTTCTCTTGCGTCTTCCTCTCCCATATCTCCATTTTCTATTTGGTCTTCCTCTCCCATATCTCCATTTTCTATTTGGTCTTCCTCTCCCATTTCTCCATCTTCTCTTTGGTGTCCCTCTCCAATCTCTCTATTTTCTCTTTGGTCTCCCTCTCCCATCTCTCCATTTTCTCTTTGGTCTTCCTCTCCCATTCCTCCATTTTCTCTTGCGTCTCACTCTCCCATCTCCCCATTTTCTGTTTAGTCTTCCTCTCCTATTTCTCCATTTTCTCTTTAGTTTTTCTCTCCTCCTCACACCACCCACCTCTGCGCAGTTGATCTTCTTAGCCATTCTCAGTGCACTCCTTCTCACCATATGCCCCCAACCACTTGAGTAATCCTTGGTCTGCTCTCTGTTGTAAGCTACGTTTATCTCCATACACTCTATCACTTTAACACGAATAATAATAATATTAATAATAATAATAATAATAAAGAAAATAATAATACTCAAACAAAAACAACATAATAATACTATTACTAATAATAAAAATAAAAATATTAATATTAATAGTAAAAATAATAATAAGGATACCAATAATAATAACACCAATAATAATAAAATATCTATAAACACAGCCATAGAATTGCTACCCTGCTAACGATCAAATCCGAATTCTAACACACGAACGCCTAAATACCCCTTCCAATATAACAGATCCGCACACACACACACACACACACACACACACACACACACACAAACACACACACACATGGATGGTGTGTCTGATAATACTATATATCTGATCAACCAACAAATTGGTACCGCTGAATTCTAAAAACATTCCAGTCATCAGGCAGATAAAAATAGGATAAATGAAGCTAGGTCGGAGGGAAGCAAAGGATGCTCAACACAAATTATGATAGTAGCAGAAAACCTCATTAGAAAAAAAAAAATATATATATATATATATACCGGGTATATATATATATATATATATATATTATTTTGTTATCTTCTTTGAGGTGTCTGGCTTCCATCTTCTTAACCCTTTCAGTACCGGTGCCGTCCTTATAACTTTATTCTGGCTACTATTAGACGACTTTATTCAGTTTTAAAAAGATCTCCAGCAATGAAAAAGCGTCGAACTATCACAATTAACCATTTTTAATACCACATACCGGTATCCCTTTTAAGCTACACAAAATCATATAAATATTGTTAGAATAAACATTTAGAAGACGTCGCCGCTACAGGAGTTAACGACCATTTATATCATTGATTACCGATTACCCTTACCACCCCCTCGCCTTTTAAGGGATATAGGCTAGATGGGAGAGAGGTGTGTTACTGAATAATAGGTATTGGCTTAGTACGATACGGTGTAGTAAATTTAGTGTGTACAATTTTTGCTACCTTTTTTGTTTTGCTATGTGTATGAAGACATAAGCCAAACCTACCTGTAACAAGTCCCCCACCCCCCACCCCCAAGTTGAAAGTTGAAAGAGTGACAGAGGTCCGAATTCAAGGTATGGTAGAGTCAAAATGTCTGGGCACACGGAGCTTGAAGGAGTTTGTCCTAGTACCATCAACCGATCAGCTCGAGGCAGAGTTCTGTTCAAAGAGACCTAGTGCACATTTCCCAAGTTAAAACTAATGGACTAGAGAGGTATTTTCTAAACTGAATAAAACTGTATCTAAGCAGCTAGAAATAACCCAATAATAAAGGGGGGGGGGGGGGAGGGGGGGGGTAATGAGGGACAGCCTCTTATTTGTGGGGGGATATTTTTTGCGGAAGTAAACAAATAAATTGATTGAAATACAAGTGAGAGTTGCTATACTTTTGTTAGTGTAGCTAGTTAATCAACCTAACTGCAGATTTATTCACACCTTAATTTCCTTATTAGTTTGTATTCACTGTCCTTAGATTCACTCTCTCATTCATTTGTTATAATATTTATCATACTATGTATTTATTACTCTTTCATATATTTGTCATATTATATAAATTATACTTATTATGTATTTCCTAGTGTCTATCATATGACCTCTTATTAATATATCGTGTGAGTCTGGTAATAAAGTGGAGACAAAGGTGGCGGCACAACAAAGAGGCACTCTAAAAATATCCATCACTATTTTAAAAGGCTACACACATTCTTTTGCCAGCGAGGCAGTCTAGGTCCAGGATTATTCTGAAAATACCGCCACACTTTAGGCTCATTGTAAAGAATCTCACTCTTACTCTCTCACACTTTCTCATTCTTACACACACACACACACACACACACACACACACACACACACACACACACACACTCACTCACTCACTCTCTTTCTCCTTTATTCCTTCAATGCTATCAGTTGACTTCATTCCGACTCTTAATTCCCCCTGCTCTCTCTCTCTCTCTCTCTCTCTCTCTCTCTCTCTCTCTCTCTCTCTCTCTCTCTCTCTATCTTTCCTGTGTTTCTCAGTCCCTTATTCCTTCAATGCTATCAGTTGACTTCTTTTCGACTCTTAAATCCCCCCTCCCCCCCCCCCTCACTCTCACTTCTTTGCTATCCTTTCCTTCCACTAACCTTTACTATCGGTTTTGCTATCCGTACTAGAATGAAGTCCTGACCACCTGGCTGGGATCGTAAGGTCTGTGTGGCCAGTGTATCTATGCAAATATCTAACATCTGCTTCTCAGTCATGTTTCCTCGAGAACTAGTAATTAACATCATTATAAACGACTATGTATTAGAACGACTAGGTATCTCTGACAGTCTACAGTTACCCTGTTCCATTTTTTTTTTTTCTTTTTTTTTTTTTTTTTTTTTATTAAGGTGACAGTTACAAAGTGGTGTACAATCTATCTTATTCTAGTTACATTGTAGTTTATCTTATTGTACCAGTACCTCCCTACAATCAACCTAGTTGTTCCCCAATTCGTCCCTCCGCCACGACCATTTCAAAGTCCAAGTCTCTCACTCTTGTCCTCTGTAGCGGGGAGGACCTTGTACCCCTGAGACATAGGAGTGCAGACCTGAGAAGAGAGAAAGAGAGCCGGCATCTCATCCAAGTTATGACTTGGCTTCTATGCTGGCGCTTTTTCTCCGATATTTGTACAGCTAATCTGGCATAGAAGACACTTGCAGAAGGTCCCATACCTCCCGACGATGAGAAGACCAGAGGAGTAAAGCTTCCTTGATCCCTGTTCAATATTCTTTCTTCATAAGCGCGTTTTTTCTCACTTTCGTTTCTCAAGTATGCCGCCTTGTGTCCTCGCTCACCCTGTTCCAAACTGGTAGGCCGGGAATGGTGAATCTTACCCTCTGTAACTCAAAAAGGGCTACAGCAAATGGGCTGTAAATTTCCCCACTCATTCCCTGGCTGACCCTTCCTAAAAGGTAAAAATATTAGCTGGATTACTCAAGTCGTTTGTGAGGTATACTGTAGAGGGTTAATGTTCAATAGTTTTGGATCACTTACAAGAAACACGGTATAACTATTGAACAGTCAGTAACCAATTCAGCACCATGACGGCTGTTTGTACCTTTGATTCGGGCTTATTATAGATTATTTTAGGCAGTTTCAGAAGGACCTGTGTTATTAAGAGGGTTTATTATTGAGACCGTATCTACCCATTTAAGCCGTAGAGGTAGATTACAAACTAAAGAAACTCGTCTAAGGGTAACCAGAATATCATGACCATTTACGGAATGGGGGTGAAGGGGTTAAGGGGAGATGTCCACTCCAGGATTTTTTTTCTTGACCCCTTTCTCCCTCATGCTTAGCCCCATTGTTTTTCTAATTTTAAGACGTTTACCCCATTATTTTGACGATTTTAAGGACTTTCAACCAATTTCTGTTAATTTTAAGACCTTTCGTGCCATTTAGGTGTCGATTTTATCCTGGCGAGCGATAGCGAGCCTGTAATTTAAGAGGAACCGGCTTTCAGCCGGGACATTTTTCTACCGAAAAATTTACAAATTTATCTTGAAAGGGACTCAAGGGGGTGTAATTTCAAGCATGATGAAGGTCTGAGAAACACACTAAAAACCTCCCCTTAAGCACATGGTCAACCAACACAAATATGATACATCCTTTTTATACAATAGTCAAGTGATCATTGGTAAAACTGGAATATTTGTGTTACTTAGATTTAATCAACAAAGTAGTATTAGTTTTACAAAATTCAAATAAAATATATAAAATATATTTTATTACATTTTTTAGAACTCTATATTTTTACACACTGAAACAATATTGGGCAAAATTAGCCATTTTTATAGATTCAAATAAAAACAAACTTTTTCGCTAGGTAAATCTCCCCGCTCCAGCTCCCCCGCGCGCGCGCTCTCTCTCTCTCTCTCTCTCTCTCTCTCTCTCTCTCTCTCTCTCTCTCTCTCTCTTTACTTAAACATTGTGATACCTATGATGCTGGTCGAAGTGAAAACAAAATACGTTATACAATACCAGCTTATGTTTAGTTATCATTAAATACAATCTATTTACATTAACTCACTCTCTCTCTCCTGCGTTTCTCAGTCCTATATTCTTTCAATGCTATCAGTTAACTTCATTCCGACTCTTACCCCCCCCCCTCTCTCTCTCTCTCCTTCACACACGCTCACGCTCTCTGTCTCTCTCTCTCTCTCTCACACACTCTCTCTCTCTCTCCCTGATAACCCTCGGGCCATTCAATAATCGTAATGCGGCCTCTGTTAAGCTGACAATAAAAGCCCCGAGGTCATTCATCGACTTCCAATAATAACAACAACGAGGTAAAGAACAAATCCTCATGCCTATTATATCTTTCAAGTCTTTAGTCTTCCGCATTTCTGTTTTACACGTGTCCACAACCACCAACTTTCATATTTAATAACAATTATAATAACATTTTACATTTTGAGTATATTAATATATACCGGTATATTATTTTCTTCAACTAGCCTATTCACGTAACGTCTCCATATTCCACTGCCATCCCTTTCTTTCAATATTCACGTAACGTCTCCATATTCCACTGCCATCCCTTTCTTTCAATATTCACGTAACGTCTCCTTATTCCACTGCCATCCCTTTCTTTCAATATTCACGTAACGTCTCCATATTCCACTGCCATCCCTTTCTTTCAATATTCACGTAACGTCTCCATATTCCACTGCCATCCCTTTCTTTCAATATTCACGTAACGTCTCCTTATTCCACTGCCATCCCTTTCTTTCAATATTCACGTAACGTCTCCATATTCCACTGCCATCCCTTTCTTTCAATATTCACGTAACGTCTCCATATTCCACTGCCATCCCTTTCTTTCAATATTCACGTAACGTCTCCATATTCCACTGCCATCCCTTTCTTTCAATAAATTCACCTCATATTCACGTAACGTCTCCATATTCCACTGCCATCCATTTCTTTCAATATTCACGTAACGTCTCCATATTCCACTGCCATCCATTTCTTTCAATATTCACGTAACGTCTCCATATTCCACTGCCATCCCTTTCTTTCAATAAATTCACCTCATATTCACGTAACGTCTCCATATTCCACTGCCATCCCTTTCTTTCAATAAATTCACCTCATATTCAATCTACAATTTCCATTCTCTTTCTTCCTGTGATTATCGTTAAAGATTTCAAGTAAATATTGTTCTTGTTTTATCCATATATATTTATATTTGTATTATTTTATTCATTTTATTATAGCATATTATATTTGTTTTGACCTTTCGTATTCCATACTTCGCTCTTCAATGGTCTTGATCACAATTATGTCTTCTAATTTTTAACCATATAATATTCTGGCATTTTCACCCACCTTTAACCGCTGTAGGCTACATATATATTTGTCCTGAAATTATATAACGAAAAAAATGTGTGTGAGAGAGAGAGAGAGAGAGAGAGAGAGAGAGAGAGAGAGAGAGAGAGAGAGAGAGAGAGAGAGAGAGAGAGAGAGAGAGTGTGTGTGAGAGAGAGAAAGTGTGAGAGTGAGTATGTGTAAGTGTGAGTGAGAGTGAGTGTGCGAGAGAGGGAGAGTAAGAGTGAGGGAGAGAAGGGAGGGAGGGGGGGGGGTCCTAAAGCTGAAAGCCTAGACTAACTGCACTAGTAAGAGGAGGTGGAGGTGGAGGTGGTGGTGGTGGAGGTGGTGGTGGTGGTGGTGGTGGTGGTGGTGGTGGTGGAGGAGGAGGTGGTGGTGGTAGGAGAGGAGATAGTGAAGCAGGGAGGTAAAGGAGGAAAAGAAAGAACATACACAAACTAAAAAAGTAATATAAGTGAGAAGGACAAGAACCAAAGTAAAGGTAAAAAGAAATAGGGAAGAAAACGAGGGAGATAAAAAATAAAAAAGAAGGAGAACTTACATATAAATAAAAAATTATATATATAAATAAAAAAGTATATATATAAATACAAAAGAAGGAGAACTTACATATAAATAAAAAAGTATATATATTATAAATAAACATATACGGTACCGGTATATGAGATAGAAGGAAGACCATGTATTACTATATGACCAGTAAACGGATGACCTTCAAGAAGACAAATAATGTAAAAGCAGTACACAAAAAAAATGCATCATACACAATGCCAAGAAACTGAAGGAGGAGCGGAAGACACAAACAATGGTTAACACATTTATTGTTAGATACGTCGCGCTTGAAAATGTAGGCACAAATGTTGAATATATCACATTGAAGAGAACATTGCAATGTTAAAAAAAATACAAACATAGTAACTGGCAACTTCAGTCATAAATTTGAATTAATTATACTAAATGATAATAGCAAATACTAATGCACCTTGTCATAATCAACATAGGTAATCATCAACATAATCATTACCAGCACTATTATCACAACGTACGGTAAGCTAACACACAATATTCAGTTGAGATGGGCGTATGTATTTGCTCATTTATGGAGATTTTTATTTTTAGTTTTAATTTCCTCCCTAGACCTCCATCAAGCTTAAAAAATCACACCCAAAGACCCTCCTTCAAGATAAATTTGTACATTTTTCGATAGAAAAATGTCCCGGCCGAAGGCCGGTTCTTCTTAAATTACAGGCTCGCTTTCGCTCGCCAGGAAAACATCGACACCTAAATGACACGAATAGTCTTAATAATGACAAAGAAATGGGGGCGAAAGGTCTTAAAATCGCCAAACTAATGGGCCGAACGTCATAAAATCTGAAAACTAATGGGGCTAAACACGAGGAAGAAGAGGTACCAGAAAAACGACCCCTCTCCCTTAATTACCCATCACCATAACTATACCACTATTGTTATGCGTGGTTTAATATCACGTGTATACTTATCACCATAACTATCACCATTATAACTATCACCACCATAATTATCGTCACCATTATAACTATCACCTCCATACCTATCATCACCATTACTATCACCACCATAAGTATCGCCATTATAACTATCACCACCATAAGTATCGCCATTATAACTATCACCACCATAAGTATCGCCATTATAACTATCGCCGGTATTCCTATCATCGCCATTAAGTATCATCACCACCATCATTATCACCGTTATAATTATCTCCCTTGTATATCATCAAAATAACTATCACCACCATAATTATCGTCACCATTATAACTATCACCTCCATACCTATCATCACCATTACTATCACCATCAACCATGACATACAATACAGCACTAACACTGATTAATTCACCACCACATCTTAACCATTACCACACAATCACACCACATACACCCATAACAAACATAGTGTATTATATTTAACCCTCTACACCAGCTCACCCACACTACACCAGCTCACCCACACTTATCTAGCAACACCACACTTCACCAGCAACACCATCACCACTACGCCTAACCGCCACTACACCACCTTAAAACAAGACTACACCACACCACCACCACAGCCTCCACCACATATTACACTCTATCCTCAACACCAATACCACCACACTTCACCCTATACCACCACACTTCACCCAATACCACCACACTTCACCCTATACCACCACACTTCACCCAATACCACCACACTTCACCCTATACCACCACACTTCCCCAATACCACCACACTTCACCCTATACCACCACACTTCCCCAATACCACCACACTTCACCCTATACCACCACACTTCACCCTATACCACCACACTTCACCCTATACCACCACACTTCACCCTATACCACCACACTTCCCCAATACCACCACACTTCACCCTATACCACCACACTTCACCCTATACCACCACAGTTCCCCAATACCACCACACTTCACCCTATACCACCACACTTCCCCAATACCACCACACTTCACCCTATACCACCACACTTCCCCAATACCACCACACTTCCCCCTATACCACCACACTTCCCCAATACCACCACACTTCACCACCAACATATCGCTTTAACCAAACCTGCACCAAGCCACCTAAGCCTCCATCATTACCTCTGCCAACGAAGTTGGACGGAAATTATGTTTTCGCCTCCGTGTTTGTCTGTCAGTAAACATGATATCTCACAAAGTTATGAACCGATTATCACGAAATGTGGTGGTCAGATAGGATATGCGCCAAGGTATAGGAATGATTCAATTGACCACTTGCGAGTTTCATGCTATAAGGAAGTTGGAGCTGTAGACATTGATAGTAAACCGAAATGCAATAATAATAATAATATAGCTTTGTGATGGCCGAAGAGTAGGCTATGTTGAATTGGATTTTATGTATTTATAGATGTACTACGAAAGTATTTTAGCAAGTAATTCTGCTTAATATTGATGTCTACAGCTCCAACTTCCTTATAGCCTGAAATTCGCAAGTGGTCAATGTAGGAGGCGATCCCGGTCATATCCTGGAACCAAGATCCAGACGGAAATTTAGGTGTATGACATTAATGGTAAGGAACTAGCCACCAGCAGCAGCAGCAGAAGTGTGTGCTCTACCGAGTGCCCTTCTAGTATATTTAAAGGGGCTTCCCAGGCTTTTGTTTTTATCTTTTTCGCCTTTTCTCTCTTTCTCTGGCTTGTATCCATTCGGCCCCATTCAGCCAACTGTTTTAAGACGTTTATCCCCATCCAGGTGTCGATAGCGAGCCAGCATTGTATGGGGAAATCCGGGAGACATTTTTCTATCGAAAAATGTACAAATTTAGTTTGCCGTCAAAACAGATATATATATATATGCTGGCTCGCTACCGCTCGCCAGGAAAATATTGACACCTGGATGGGGGTAAACGTCTTAAAACAGTAGGCTGAATGGGGCCACATGGATACAAGCCAAAGAGAGAGGGAAAGAAAGAGAAAAAAGCGAGGTGGGCTCCCTTAACCTTAACTTACCCTCTCCCTCACCACCACCACCATCACCACCATCTCACCACCTCCATCACCATCACCACCTCCATCACCACATACAGTATATTATTTTACCCTCTCCCCCATCACCACTACCATCACCACAACTCACACGCCTACCCCCCCCCCCCCTCTCTCTCCCACACACACACACACCCACACACACCCACACCTCTAGCTAAACAATCAATATCAGCTTCCGATAAGACCAAATTACCGGCCCCTTCATCACGGCCAAGGAGGACGAGGAGGAAGAGGCCATTAGTTGAAGTCTTATATACCAATTATTTTGACCGAGACATTTATTTCCCCGGTGGCCTAATTTCTTGTCTTACCAGTGGATAGATAGATATATAGATAGATAGATAGAGAGTGAGAGAGTGAGTTTAGAATTACCATATACCACTTATTTTCACCTCCTAAGGCACATATTTTCTCGGCGGCTTAAATTCTTGCCTTACTGGGGGGGGGGGGGGAGAGAGAGAGAGAGAGAATGTGTGTGTGTGTGTTAACCCAAGTACACACTGCTCTACACAGATAGCCTACCAAACTACCTACCTACCTACCCTACACTACTTACCCTCTAACCACTACCTACCTACCCTACACTACTTACCCACTAACCACTACCTACCTACCCTACACTACTTACCCACTAACCACTACCTACCTACCCTACACTACTTACCCCCTAACCACTACCTACCTACCCTACACTACTTACCCACTAACCACTACCTACCCTACACTACTTACCGACTAACCACTACCTACCTACCCTACACTACTTACCCACTAACCACTACCTACCTACCCTACACTACTTACCCCCTAACCACTACCACTACCTACCTACACTACTTACCCACTAACCACTACCTACCTACCCTACACTACTTACCCACTAACCACTACCTACCTACCCTACACTACTTACCCACTAACCACTACCTACCTACCCTACACTACTTACCCACTAACCACTACCTACCTACCCTACACTACTTACCCACTAACCACTACCTACCTACCCTACACTACTTACCCTCTAACCACTACCTACCTACCCTACACTACTTAACCCACTAACCACTACCTACCTACCCTACACTACTTACCCACTAACCACTACCTACCTACCCTACACTACTTACCCACTAACCACTACCTACCTACCCTACACTACTTACCCACTAACCACTACCTACCCTACACTACTTACCCACTAACCACTAAAGCTAACACATAAAATAACAAACCATCTTCCCTACTTGCCTACACTATACCTATCATGAAACACAAACAATAAACTAAAGGTAGTGTCACACGAGCGCTTTTTCCGTCAATTTTTACGGGCAATTGTTGTCTGGTAGCTTCAAAATACAAGTTCCATATGAATTAAACTACCTAATATAATCTAACTTCGGTCTAGTTTCAGATTCCAATGCAAAAATATCCCTAAATATCACCAGAAAAAACTTGCTCATGGAAAATTGACGGAAAAAGCGCTCGTGTGACAGCGGCTTAAGGGGAGATTTCCACTTGAGGGATTTTTTTCTTGACCCCTTTCTCCCTCATGTTTATCCCTATTGCTTTTCTAATTTTAAGACGTTCGCCCCATTATTTTGACGATTTTAAGAACTTTCGACCCATTTCTGTCAATTTTAACACCTTTCGTGCCATTTAGGTGTCGATTTTATCCTGGCGAGCGATAGCGAGCTTGTAATTTAAGAGGAAACGGCTTTCAGCCGGGACATTTTTCTACCGAAAAATGTACAAATCTATCTTGAAAGGGGCTCAAGGGGGTGTAATCTTAAGCTTGATGGATATCTAGAGACCAAACTAAAAACCTCCCCTTAAGATACCAACCTACCTACCTACGAAACTACTTACCCGATCAAATGAAGAGTTATGGTTTTTAATCAACTAACATTATACCATGTTCCAAATAGGTGGGACAGAAATCGTGATCCCTAACCTTTGTTAAAAAAAAAAAAAAAAAAAAAAAAAAAAAAAAAAAAGGCGGCTAGAGCAATTGGGGTGCCACTTTCCACACCTCTTCCCTGACGGCTGACCTTTCCGAAATGGTAGAATGGTTCGTTTGTGAGTTATAGAGGGTTAATGTTCAAGAGTATTGGCCTACTTACTTGGGACAGGTATTAAGGGGAGGTATTTAGTTTGTTCCCTAGACCTCCATCAACCTTAAAATTACACCCCCTTGAGTCCCTTTCAAGATAAATTTGTAAATTTTTCGGTAGAAAAATATCCTGGCCAAAGGCCGGTTCCTCTTAAATTACAGGCTCGCTATCGCTCGCCAGGAAAAAATCGACACCTTAATGGCACGAAAGTTCTTAAAATTGACAGAAATGGGGCAAAATGTCTTAACATTTTCAAACTACTAGGGCTAACGTCTTAAAATCTCAAAAGCAATGGGGCTACACATGAGGGAGAAAGGGGTCCAGAAAAAAATCCCTCAAGTGGAAATCTCCCCTGAAGATCATCCTTTGTCCCCCTCTGTGTGTTAGGTTTAATTTTGTTTATATTCAGTGTTTACATCAGTAGACAAGAGAGTGTGTGTGTGTGTGTGTGTGTGTGTGTGTGTGTGTGTGTGTGTGTGTGTGTGTGTGTGTGTTATACCTCGTGGTGGTAATGGTGAAGGAGGTTAGTGGGCTAGTAAAAAACAGTATGAGAGAGAGAGAGAGAGAGGGGGGGGGGATGGAGGTAGGTATACAGTCTACTTCTGTAGTGTAGCAGAGCCTGAAGTGCTATACCCCGTGGTGGTGGTAGTGGAGGAGGAGGTTAGTGGGCTAATGAAAACACGAGGAGGAAGAAGAAGAAGAGGAGGAGATAATGAAAACACGAGGAGGAAGAAGAAGAAGAAGAAGAAGAGGAGGAGGAGGAGGAGGAGGAGGAGGAGGAGGAGGAGGAGGAGGAGGAGGAGGAGGAGGAGGAGGAGGAGGAGAAGAAGAGGAGGAGGAAATAGAAGAAGGGCAGGAGAAGAAGAAGAGGAGGAGATAAATGAAGAAGCGCAGGAGAATAAGAGGGGAGGAGGAATATGAAGAAAAGCAGGAGGAGGAACAAGAGAGCATCAAGGAGTAAGCGAGGAGAGGAAGGTGACGTACAAACAACATAAAGAAGACGACGTGAATAATAAAAAAAAAAAAAAAAAAAAAAACCCAAAAAAAAGTCTACAGAGGAAAACTACCGGCGAATAATAAAATAAAAACTACAACAAGAACAGGAAAACAAAAATCAAGTGGATTCTAGTCTACAGAGGAAAGGTACCGAGACAGATAGCGAGGAGAACGGCTGCTAGCAAGAGACCATTGGCAGAAATTGGGTAGCCCAGGAACGGGAGTAGTAGCACGACCAATGAGCATACAAGGAACAGGGAGAGAGAGAGAGAAGGAGGAAGAGAAGGAGGAGAAGGAGGAGGTAGAAGTGAGGGTCGAGGATACAAGGGGATAAGAATAGACCGACGATTGAGAAGAGGAAGGGCAATGTAGAGGAATAGGGAAGGGATGAGGAGAAGAAGAAGGAATAGAGAGGTGAAAATGGGAAGTGGGAGGAGAGGTGAGGAAAGTAGGAGAAAAAGGGAGGAGAGGTGAGGAAAGTAGGAGAAAAAGGGAGGAGAGGTGAGGAAAGTAGGAGAAAAAGGGAGGAGAGGTGAGGAAAGTAGGAGAAAAAGGGAGGAGAGGTGAGGAAAGAAGGGAAAAAGGGAGGAGAGGTGAGGAAAGAAGGAGAAAAAGGGAGGAGAGGTGAGGAAAGAAGGAGAAAAAGGGAGGAGAGGTGAGGAAAGTAGGAGAAAAAGGGAGGAGAGGTGAGGAAAGAAGGAGAAAAAGGGAGGAGAGGTGAGGAAAGAAGGGAAAAAGGGAGGAGAGGTGAGGAAAGAAGGAGAAAAAGGGAGGAGAGGTGAGGAAAGAAGGGAAAAAAGGAGTGGTGAGGAAAGAAGGAGAAAAAGGGAGGAGAGGTGAGGAAAGAAGGAGAAAAAGGGAGGAGAGGTGAGGAAAGAAGGAGAAAAAGGGAGGAGAGGTGAGGAAAGAAGGGAAAAAGGGAGGAGGGAGGAAAGAAGGAGAAAAAGGGAGGAGAGGTGAGGAAAAGGGAAGAAGGAAAAAAAGGGAGGAGAGGTGAGGAAAGAAGGAGAAAAAGGGAGGAGAGGTGAGGAAAGAAGGAGAAAAAGGGAGGAGAGGTGAGGAAAGTAGGAGAAAAGGGGAGGAGATGTGAGGAAAAGAAGGAGAAAAAGGGAGGAGAGGTGAGGAAAGAAGGAGAAAAAGGGAGGAGAGGTGAGGAAAGAAGGGAAAAAGGGAGGAGAGGTGAGGAAAGTAGGAGAAAAAGGGAGGAGAGGTGAGGAAAGTAGGAGAAAAAGGGAGGAGAGGTGAGGAAAGAAGGAGAAAAAGGGAGGAGAGGTGAGGAAAGTAGGAGAAAAAGGGAGGAGAGGTGAGGAAAGAAGGAGAAAAAGGAAGGAGAGGTGAGGAAAGAAGGAGAAAAAGGGAGGAGAGGTGAGGAAAGAAGGAGAAGGGAGGTGAGGAAAGAAGGAGAGGAGAGAGGTGAGGAAAGAAGGAGAAAAAGGGAGGAGAGGTGAGGAAAGTAGGAGAAAAGGGGAGGAGATGTGAGGAAAGAAGGAGAAAAAGGGAGGAGAGGTGAGGAAAGTAGGAGAAAAGGGGAGGAGATGTGAGGAAAGAAGGAGAAAAAGGGAGGACAGAGAGTAAAGAGTGCCAAGGTAAGAAAAGGGTAACATTTTCAGGGTCTGTTCCATACGGTATCGACAACTAGGGTGGTGTCAGAAAATGCGCTCGTGTGAACCTGCCTTAAGGGGGGTGACCTTTTTTTATTTCTGTCCTTTTCTCTCTTTCTCTGGCTTGTATCCATTCGGCCCCATTCAGCCAACTATTTTAAGACGTTTATCCCCATCTAGGTGTCGATTTCTTCCTGGCGAGCGATAGCGAGCCAGCATTATATGAAGAAATCCGGCTTCGCCGGAGACAATTTTCTATCGAAAAATTTACAAATTTAGCCTGCTGTCAAACAAAAATAAAAAATATGCTGGCTCGCTACCGCTCACCAGTAAAAAATTGACACCTGGATGGGGATAAACGTCTTAAAACAGTAGGCTGAATGGGGCCAAATGGATACAAGCCAGAGAAAGATAGAAAAGGACAGAACAAAAACAGGTCAACCCCCCCTTAAAACACGGGAATAGAAGGAGGGAAAGCAGAACGACGACGAAGGGGATTGTGAATAACAACAACAATAATAACAGAAACAACAACAACACCAATAGCAACAACAATTACAACAACAATAATAACAGAAACAACAACAACACCAATAGCAACAACAATTACAACAACAATAATAACAGAAACAACAACAACACCAATAGCAACAACAATAACAACAACAATGACAACAATAATAACAGAAACAACAACAACACCAATAGCAACAACAATAACAACAACAATAATAACAGAAACAACAACAACACCAATAGCAACAACAATAACAAAAACAATTACAACAACAATAATAACAGAAACAACAACAACACCAATAGCAACAACAATAACAACAACAATGACAATAACAATAATAACAGAAACAACAACAACACCAATAGCAACAACAATAACAACAACAATAATAACAGAAACAACAACACCAATAGCAACAACAATAACAACAACAATGACAACAGAAACAATGACAACAACATCAACAACATCAATAGCAACAACAATAACAACAGTAACAGCTACACCACCAACAACAACAACAACAACAACAACAAGAAAGAATACAACAAACAAGAAAGAATACAAGAAAACAAAAAATAAAACCACCATGAGAATGTAGGCCAAGGAAGACTATAGACCCCCAAAATACCGCGACATGAACGAGAGGAGGGCTGCTGGAAAGAAGCCTCCTCCACCACTGCCTGAAATGGACCTAAACAAATTGGGTAGGCAAAAAAAAATAAAATAAAGAGTAGGTAAAGAGAAAAGGGAGATGGAGTATAATGAAGGTCAAGAAGAAGAAGAAGGGAAATAAACGGATGTAAATAAATTCACACTCTCTCCTCCACAACATAGCACTTCCGGTTATCAACATTCATTTATCCCCAGCACTACTACCATATACAATGCAAGTCCTTGGAGTTGCTTTCCACAAATTTAGAACCTACAACAGTTTAAATCCAGCTGTTACAAAAATGCTGTGTAATAATAATAATAATAATAATAATAATCCTGAGCATCATCATCATCATCATCATCAAGAAAACCAATGGGAATGGGGGTGACACAAATACATAAAATGAATCCCCAAAGCAAACCCCTGAGAACCCTGAAGGAAAGGAGGGCTGCGAGAAAGGAACCTGGATCACTCGCTGTACTGGCTCAAATGGTCCGGTAAACATTGAATGAGAGAGAGAGAGAGAGACAGACAGACAGACAGACAGACAGACAGACAGACAGACAGACAGACAGACAGACAGACAGACAGACAGAGAGAGAGAGAGAGAGAGAGAGAGAGAGTAAATAGCGTTCCATATGAGAAGGGTACTGCACCTATTGCCTCTCTCCTCCATGTGTGTGTGTGTGTGTGTGTGTGTGTGTGTGTGTACAATCAATATGAGTGGTGTTGCAGGCCCCGGTACCCATGACCCAATATGAGTGGTGTTGCAGGCCCCGGTACCCATCACCCAATATGAGTGGTGTTGCAGGCCCCGGTACCCATGACCCAATATGAGTGGTGTTGCAGGCCCCGGTACCCATCACCCAATATGAGTGGTGTTGCAGGCCCCGGTACCCATCACCCAATATGAGTGGTGTTGCAGGCCCCGGTACCCATCACCCAATATGAGTGGTGTTGCAGGCCCCGGTACCCATGACCCAATATGAGTGGTGTTGCAGGCCCCGGTACCCATGACCCAATATGAGTGGTGTTGCAGGCCCCGGTACCCATCACCCAATATGAGTGGTGTTGCAGGCCCCAGTACCCATCACCCAATATGAGTGGTGTTGCAGGCCCCGGTACCCATCACCCAATATGAGTGGTGTTGCAGGCCCCGGTACCCATCACCCAATATGAGTGGTGTTGCAGGCCCCGGTACCCATGACCCAATAATATGAGTGGTGTTGCAGGCCCCGGTACCCATGACCCAATATGAGTGGTGTTGCAGGCCCCGGTACCCATCACCCAATATGAGTGGTGTTGCAGACCCCGGTACCCATGACCCAATATGAGTGGTGTTGCAGGCCCCGGTACCCATGACCCAATATGAGTGGTGTTGCAGGCCCCGGTACCCATCACCCAATATGAGTGGTGTTGCAGGCCCCGGTACCCATCACCCAATATGAGTGGTGTTGCAGGCCCCGGTACCCATCACCCAATATGAGTGGTGTTGCAGGCCCCGGTACCCATCACCCAATATGAGGGGTGTTGCAGGCCCCGGTACCCATCACCCAATATGAGTGGTGTTGCAGGCCCCGGTATCCATCACCCAATATGAGTGGTGTTGCAGGCCCCGGTACCCATCACCCAATATGAGTGGTGTTGCAGGCCCCGGTACCCATCACCCAATATGAGTGGTGTTGCAGGCCCCGGTACCCATCACCCAATATGAGTGGTGTTGCAGGCCCCGGTACCCATGACCCAATATGAGTGGTGTTGCAGGCCCCGGTACCCATCACCCAATATGAGTGGTGTTGCAGGCCCCGGTACCCATCACCCAATATGAGTGGTGTTGCAGGCCCCGGTACCCATGACCCAATGTGCCAAGTGAACCGGGAACATAACGTCTTCGGTATGACACTTTTCACACAAAATATCGTGGGTATAAAATGTCTTCAATACAAAATGTGTGTG
This sequence comes from Paralithodes platypus, assembly GCA_032716605.1. Classification (NCBI taxonomy): domain Eukaryota; kingdom Metazoa; phylum Arthropoda; class Malacostraca; order Decapoda; family Lithodidae; genus Paralithodes; species Paralithodes platypus. The sequence continues at coordinate 50,509,921 of CM064518.1, forward strand.
TGCAATTGTTGTAGTATAAAATGTGTGTGTGCAATTGTTGTGGTATAAAATATTATGGGTACGAAGAGCCTTAACCCAAAACAATATGGATACAAGGAACAAAGAATTTTAGTAAGAAAAGCTTTGGCTACAAAAACAAACTTATTTAATTGTGTCATTATCAAATGAATGATGCTATTATAGTAAAAAAAAAAAAATCGTGCTGACCTCGTGAATAAGTTTGACACAATGGAATATTAATGCAAGAGCCAGTCTCTTTTGAGCTAATTCACTAGGATAATATTTCTAGCAAAATATGTGATTGAATAAGACGAAGCAACAATATCACATTTACATATTTAAGGGCAGATCTCCACTTGAGGGATTTTTTTCTTGACCCCTTTCTCCCTCATGTTTAGCCCCATTGCTTTTGATATTATAAAATGTTTGCCCCATTAGTTTAGCGATTTTAAGAACTGTCACCCCATATTAAGACCTTTCGTGCCATTCAGGTGTCAATTTTATCCTGGCGAGCGATAGCGAGCCTGTAATTTAAGAGGAACCTGCCTTCGGCCGGGAAAATTTTCTACCGAAAAATTTACAAATTTATCTTGAAAGGGACTCAAGGGGGTGTAATTTTAAGCTTGATGGAGGTCTAGGGAACAAACTAAATACCTCCCCTTAATCCAGAAATATGGTGCCTGGCTATTATTATACATGGATTAATATACACTGAGCACCGGTATACACTGAGCACCGGTATACACTGAGCACCGGTATACACTGAGCACCGGTATACACTGAGCACCGGTATACACTGAGCACCGGTATACAAACAAAATACAAAAACATAGTATTTGTTTAAGGGGAGATTTCCACCTGAAGTATTTTTTTCTGGACCCCTTTCTCCCTCATGTTTAGTCCCTTTGCTATTGAGATTTTAAGACGTTCGCCCCATTAGTTTGGCGATTTTAAGAACCCTCGCTCCATTTCTGTCAATTTTAAGACCATTCGTGCCATTTAGGTATTTTTTTTCCTGGCGAGCGATAGCGAGCCTGTAATTTAAGGGGAATCGGCCTTCGGCCGGGACATTTCTCACACACGAGGGGCCAGGGGTTCAATCCCCGGCCGGGCGAAGACAAATTGGGCTTGTCTCCTTTCATGTGTTAGCCTCAGTTCACCTAGCTGTAAATAGGTACCTGGAATAAGTGGACGACGTTGTGACGTCCCATCTGGGGTTGGCAAAAATGGTACAAGGCGAGATGGGTATCATATGGTTCACCTAAGCTGATGGCTACCTAAGCCTTCGGGCGAGACGGTACCGTCTATAGTGAGAATGGTACCATACAGATCCACCCTAAGCCTTCGTTTCCGATGTCGCCAATTGGCTAAATACAGACTACACACACATCCACAGCCATTCCAACAGTACATAAAACACTTAACATGCATTTCACGCAATACATTCCCAGTTAAGGAGGCGCGATAATAATGAGCTTAGCTCGCATTGCGTGGATTCCCCTTGACGAACAAGTAACTGAGTAACTGAGTAACACACACACACACACATACACACACACACGCTAGTCAAGAAAATATACAGACGATATACATTCCCTTAGTACACAAACACACACACACACACCACACACACACGCTAGTCAAGAAAATATACAGACGACATACATTCCCTTAGTACATGCACGCACGTCTGCACACACACATAAGGTAGAGATCCACACACACATAAGGTAGAGATCCACACATGCCGACACATACTGTACCGGCAGGCTATATATCTTGATGCTTGAGATAACACACACAAGATACAACCACTTCACGTTTTCCTTTGTATGTGAAGTATTTTCCCTATTCTATATTGTCTACATGGTCTTTCTTCTGTGTTATTGTTCTTTCTTCTGTGTTATTGTTCTTTCTTCTGTGTTATTGTTCTTTCTTCTGTGTTATTGTTCTTTCTTCTGTGTTATTGTTCTTTCTTCTGTGTTATTGTTCTTTACACTCCATACCATACGGATGTTTACCCTTTTTCTCTCTTTATTATTGTTCCAATATCTTAATTTTCCTCCATTTCCCCATTTCTATTATTATTAGTAGTAGCAGTAGTAGCAGTAGTAGCATTATCATTAACTCTGCGTAAGCATATTAGTATGGTTAAGGGGAGAGAATGACCGTTTGTTTGGTCTATTAATTCTTGTATGCATATATTTTTTTAGTTTCCTCCATAGACCTTCATCAAATTTAAAAAAAAAACATCCATTAGATCCCCCTTCTAGATTAATTTGTACATTTTTCGGTAGAAAAATTTCCCGGCCGATGGCCGGTTCTTCCAACATTACAGGCTCACTATCGTTCGCCAGGGAAAAAATCGACACCTAAATAGCACGAAAGGTCTAAATATTGACAACGAAATGGAGCGAAAGGTGTTAAAATCGCCAAACTAATGGACCGAACGTCTTATAATCTCAAAACTAATGGGGCTAAACATGAGGAAGAAGGGGGTCCAGGAAAACGGTCTGCCTCCCCTTAAGTTATAGGGTATGGTATTAGTAGTAGTAGTAACCGACCTTCCTCCTTCCTCCTCCTCTTCCTCCTCAATCTTTCACTCCTCACTAAGTAACTTGCGCTGGAAAAATCGAAACTTTTGTCCTATTAGGAGACTAAGAGCATCTTCTCCTTCCGTCTCTTCCGCCTTCAACATTTTAAAGGTCTTCCGGCTTCCCTCGCTCTATCTCACTCACTCACACTCACTCTCACTCTCTCTCTCTCTCTCTCTCTCTCTCTCTCTCTCTCTCACACACACACACACACACACACACACGTCTCTAGTATGGATATATTTAAATCAGTCATGTAACGGTCATTATTCAAGTATTAAAATTGCAGAACATTTATGTATTTAATAGTTTATTTATGTATTAATTCTATTAACTATACAGACATCAAATAATGTATATATCAAGTTAGTTATCTATTTATATATATATATCTCATGCTAGGTATAGTACCCGAGGTCAACACATGGACCAGACCTAATATATGATGTGGCGGCCAGTACTATAGTCTATATTTGTCCAGCTGACGGTAAATTGCCATGTCCCTAACTTGGTTACTAAGGTATTACGAAGATTGTGTAGTGAAATATGTTGTTAATTACGTACATGTAGGTTTTGTTATGATGCAGACACATGGTAGTTTCATATATTTTTCCATGACGTAGAGAAAAATCAGCTATCAAGGGATTCAATTTACCGCCATCTGGAAGAGAACAGACTATAGGGAACGTTACCATATCACCACTTCCGTAACCACACTAGGGATTTCGGTAAATGGCAATGAATTCACCTTTGCCTGGGATTTCGGTAAATGGCTATGAATTCACCTTTGCCTGTTTTTCTAAGTATATAAAGTACCTACAAGATCCAAATCAATTAAAAGGACTTAGTCATACTTTGTTAACTTTGCACCTTGGTCTGAATCTCTATTTATACACCCACGAGATATAAACGCAGTAATAGGAGAGAGAGAGAGAGAGAGAGAGAGAGAGAGAGAGAGAGAGAGAGAGAGAGAGAGAGAGAGAGAGAGAGAGAGAGAGAGAGAGAGAGAGAGCGAGAGGGAGAGAGAGAGGGGGGGGGGGGATTACACAACATTCCTCCAACTGACCCTTCCTATTGTGTCGTTGTTTCCTTCCCTATGTATTCCCCTTTATCTCACCCCCCTCCCTTTACACTCTATTCCTGGCTCTCTCTCTCTCTCTCTCTCTCTCTCTCTCTCTCTCTCTCTCTCTCTCTCTCTCTCAACGCCTCCCTCACTTTTTCATTAACTCAACAGGTTCCAGGAAAAATCGTGTCACCTCTCTCTCTCTCTCTCTCTCTCTCTCTCTCTCTCCAATACGTTCCCCCTACACTTCTCCTCACCCTACCTTCCCCCCTCCCCCCTTCCATGTCTACCATCAAGTTATTCCTATCTCTGTTATTCATCAGTTTCCCAAGTCTTCCTTTTTCCCTCTCCTCCTCTGTCGCCACCCACACCCACCCCTCCCTCCCCAACACCCCACCCATTCTTTCCCCAACATCCAGCCCTCTCTCCCAAACACCCCACCCTTTCCTTCCCCAATAATTTCGTCAACACCCACCCCTTCCTCCACCCACACTATCCCTGCCTCCCCCAACGCTCACCTCTTCCTCCCCCTACACTCAACCCTTCCTCCCCCAACACTCCGCCCTTCCTCCCCCTACACCCTCCCCTTCTAGCATGTCACCCGCCACTTACCTGATGGGTCCAAGCTCACGATAGGGAGGGGAGGGGAGGGGAGGGGAGGTGGTGGGAAAAGAGAGAGAAGTGGGTTGGAAAAGAGGGGAGAGACTGGATAGGGAGTTGAATGGGAGGGGAGGCGAGGGGATATGTGGGCCTAGGAGAGGTGGTGAGACAAGAAGAGAGGAGTGGGTTGGAAAAGTGGGGAGAGACAGGAAAGGGAGTGGGATATGAGGGAGTAAGAGGCGTGATAGGATGATAAACAATAACAAATAACAATAAAAGAAAAACAAAGGAATGGGTTGGGGGAGTGGGGTGAAGAGAATGGAGGGCAAAGGGAAGGGATGAGAGAGAATGGGGAAGAGAGTGAGAAGGGAGGAAATGGGAGAGGTGGTAGAAAAGCGAGGTGAGTGGGGTAGAGAAGAGGGGATAGGAATGGAAAGGAGTGGGAGGGGAAGGGAATGGGAGAGAGGGGTGGACGTGAGAGGGTGGGAATGGAAGCAGTGGGGATACGAGGGAATGGGAGAGGTGGTAGGAAAAAGGGAGGGGAATAGGATGGCGAGAAGGGAGAAGGAACATGAGTGGCAGGGAAGGGGAAGTGATGAGAAGCGAGTGAGAGGAAATTGGCTGGTGGGGAGGGACTGAGAGGAAGGGAGTGGGGGTGAATGTGAGGAGAGAGAGGAGTGGGATGGAAGTGAGAAAAAGTGGAAGGGATAGAAAAATACTAAAGGAAAATAGGGGGAAAAGAGGCAATACTGTATAATTTATATAGTGTAATAGGTCAATAAAAAATTATTCGATACAGAGAATAGACATACATAAATCACACATACATAAACACACATACATAAACACACATACATAAACACACATACATAAACACACATACATAAACACACATACATAAAAACACATACATTTAACACACACAGACAAATAAACATACAAATATAACACAGATTGAGTGTAGGCTATGAAGGATTGTCACCAAATTCGTGCAACAAGGTTCGATTCCCACGGTGCAAGCTTGTCAAAGAACTTTTCAGAGCCAACATGGACAGCAATATATACAACCAGTATATATATATATATAACATTTAATGCCAAGATAAATATTGTACCTCAGCTAATAGCTAAATAAATACACATTATATAATGATGCAACTCAAAACTAATTACCTATACAACGATGTCAAGGAGAGCCGTTCAGTATTATAAATGACCAACTAGAAATAAGTCAAGAGAAACTAAAAATAAACAGAAAATAAAATAACAGCTCCCAATCCCAATGCTTTTGGCTTATTCACGAAACTCCCCCAAAAATGCAAGATGACTGACATTTCACGCTCAACGAAGCTTTTATATATATTATATTCCTTTGACTGAGAGAGGTCTGGAGGTAGGCTAAAAATAATTAAAAGTAGTAAATTGAACTGTTAGATATCAAGAGAAATACCTTAACTCTTTGAGGATTTTGATGCGTTTTGATATATTTTTCAGATTATTATTGGAAGGTTTTAGCAAGTTTACGGAAGAACAGTTTAGTAAATTGAGAATGTTTTTACCTCTTTCATTCCTAGTGATCCTCTTAAATTGCAGGAAATCGTCTAATGATAACAAGAATAATATATAAAAAATGCGCCCTCAAATGCTGAAAGCGTTAAGTCTTCCATTATAAGAAGACAGTACATTTTAAGCTGAGCGAGAGAGAGAGAGAGAGAGAGAGAGAGAGAGAGAGAGAGAGAGAGAGAGAGAGAGAGAGAGAGGGGGGGGGGGGATTGAAGAGGTTGCAGGTGGTGGGACGACTTTAGAATTACAAGCTATG